>JAVJIF010004733.1:0-80227 GCA_038442645.1 Agave tequilana
TTCTTGGATGTGATCATGTAAATGAACACAGTAAGTAAGTTAATTTCAAATATAATCTTGAGTAAACCAACGAGAGAAACAAAAAACTAACAGACGAAGCAGGGCTTAGGACGAAAAACTAATGGCCTCTAGCTCCACTGAGTGAGAGAGAGAGAGAGAGAGTAATTAGATTAAATAGTAGAGAAAGAGACGATGCTGGCAAGCATGGGCAGTGTCAGATTGAGCACATGCAGCAGCCCACGTTGCACTCTAGGAACTCGTTCAGTTCCTGGCCCGGGTGAAGCAAGACACCCATATATAATTTGCATGTCTCTTCTTTCCAAAGGGACACGTGCACAGTGCATTAGAGCTGCTGCAAACTTGGTATCAGTCACCGAGTTAGGATTTCAAAGATGGGGAGTATAAAATATATAAACTACAGAGCACAAAATTTCAAAGCCAGGATTTCTGGAAACATCACACATATTAGATGAAGAAAATTAAAATGAAAAGAAAAACTATAGAGCACAGATAGAATTGCTTATAAGTTAAAAATGAAATAATCACTGCAATTCAATCATCAACCAAAGTGAAAGATTCAAACTTTACAACAAATCTACCCCAATCAAATCATAATTTCCTGTAAGTATATCAAACATGCGGAATTCCTCCCAAAATGCAAAAATTCTAAAAAAAATAAGAAATTTTTCATCAAATTACCGATCAGCACAAACAAAAAATTGCAGCGAAGAAAGTACTCACTGGGCATTTTTGACGTACTTAAGGTTGAGCTGAGCAGCTTGACCTTCTTTCAGAATGTAAGTCGCGTAACAAAAAGAGCCATATATAGAACCACCCTGCAAGCCAACCTTTTTTGCTCCAGAACTGTTATTAGTCAACTCAGTTTGAGCATGCAAGCAAACTTTGTCACTGAAACTGAGGAATACAACATGTCTTCGGCATTTCTTCAAACATGTTGTGCGCATTGCCTTCTAATGTCCTTGTAAAAACTACCGGCATGCAGCAGGCATAACAAAACAAGTTAAAATAAAAATCAAACAACAAGACATGTGCGAAACTATATGCTATTTCTATAATTATGAACACCCACTACCTTCTGCATTAGCTTGAAATAAATCATATTGCAATATATTGCATCAAAAAAATCAAGAAACTTTCATCATTTTGGAATAAGAATCAATCTTGAAAGCGTAGCCGCTAGAAGAAGATGGAGTTGGGAATGAATACAATATGCATTGAGAAAATAATTTGCTACAAGTGGGCAAAAATTATATGGATGTGTAAGTATATACATATCAAAACTCACAGTGAATATAATGTGTTTTATTAAAGGTAAAATAAAAAATAAAATAAAATCTAAATAATTTACATCTATACCTTCTAATAAAATAACAAACAAAATAAAATAAATCTAAATAAATCTAAATAATACCTCACTTAGTTCGTGATATGTATAGATTCTACTACATATTTTTTTATGTCAAAAAAATATTTTTTTTATATTTATTTAAGCGACGTGTGATTTTTGGTATCTAAAACATAATCTTTAAATTTTATTTTATATCGACATGACGTTGAACACGGTGTCGATACACGATTTTTATGGTTGTTTAAAATCCGATACAGCTTCGAAATGTCCAATACGTGTTGAGTAAGTGTCATTAAGGGATTAGTAACTTGAATTCATATGAGTTTAGATTGTTTTGCATGTATATAAATATGATTTTTATGAGATTTAGGATTTCGATAAATAAAAATATGACTTTTAGTTGATAGAAATGCTTAAATTTAAGCAAGTGCAATATAGATTCCCATGTTATGATTTTCATGTGGTATGTGCACCAAAATAGAATAAAATTGATTATGTATGATAATGTGTGTGTGTGTGTGTGTGTGTTCACGTGGACGAGGAATTGGTGGAGTGATTGGCAAAGGATTATTGTATTTTTTTTTTTGGAGAATGTAAATTTTATTTATCAAACCTGTATATACAGATAGAAAGCCAAAGCAGCTATACAGTATTAGCCTCCCCTAAACTGCCAATTCACGGCACAGTAGCCCATTACAATGTATCCCCACAACCCAAAATCAAAGTACTATTAGTCGACTACAAATTAGATTAGTCGACTAAGAATGTAGTCGACTAATCCCAATTACAAGTCGACTGGAAAGTCGATCTGGATGTAGCTGCATTCTATGTTTTTTGCGATAGTCGACTAAGTCAGAAAGACTAGTCGACTATATCTCTACCAAGTCGACTAGGTCAGAAAGCCCAGTCGACTATACTTGCACCAAGTCGACTAACCACAAAGTCAAGTCGACTGAAAAGTTGATCTGGATGTAGACGTCCTCTCTGTTGCCACAGGAGTCGACTAACCCACAAAGGTTAATCGACTATACTTGAATGCAGTCGACTATAAACACTTAATAGTCGACTAATTCTGTTGGCAGCCCAACTTATCTATCATAAATCCCAGACCCCTCAAAACTCCACAGTGGCATTTGATCCAAAGTGAATACAGTCCTATATATGTGCAGCTTAATCTTGAAGACGGTAGAAACCACCTCCTGAGTCTGGCCTTCAAAAATTTTCCTATTGCGGGCATTCCAAATATGATAAACAGTACAAGCAAGGGCCACCTTTTTAGCTTTTGCTTTGCCACTGGAACCCTTCGCCTCCTTCTTTATCCACTTAAGAGCACTAGAGATAGTCGACATCCCCCGAGAGATACCCAGCCAGTCTCTAATGCATCTCCAAATCATAGCAGAAAAGGAACATTGAAAGAATAGATGATCTGCCGATTCCTTATTACCAACACAGAGTGCACACGATTCCTCAACCTGAAGAAAGGTCAATCTATCTTTTGTAGGTAGCCTCTTCCGCGCTACAAGCCAAAGAGTAAAAGCATGCTTTGGTGTGACATATGAATTCCAAACTGAGCTTGGCCAAGATAGCCTGACACCCTTATGTCGAAAAAACTCATATCCGAACGATATGCACATCCGCTCACCTACTGCCCAAGAGGATAACCTCCTCTTTGCCGCCGCAACAGACCCTTCTACAAGGCATATTTTATCACGAATCGCAACTAGCCTCTTGAGCAAGGCGAGTCGTCCTTTATACACTCCCAGTCCCAAGCAGAGATATCCCCTTTAAGGTAGATATGATGCACCCAACGCACCCATAAAGTGTCCTTTTTCTTGTGAATGTTCCAAAAGGATTTAGCTAGCAGGGAATCATTCCAAGTTTTAAGATCTCGGAATCCCAATCCACCTTCCGATTTTGGCAAGCACATGGATTTCCAAGAAACCGGATGATGGCGTTTATGCCACAGAAAATTCCTGCACAGCCGAGTTACCCTCTCTATGATAGCACCAGGTACCGGAAAAATAGATAGCCAGAAGCAATCCACTCCTTGTAGCACTGATCTGATAAGCTCAGCTCTACCCGCAAAAGAAAGGCTGGAAGCCATCCAAGAGTTGATATACATAGTTACTTTATCAACAAAAGGTGCAAAATGGTCCAACTGCAGCCTCTGAGCCGCCAACGGGACACCGAGATAACGGAAAGGCATCACACCAACAGGGATACCAGTCAATTGTCTTATTTGAACAAGTTCCTCTCCATATACACCTGCCGTAAAGAGGCTTGACTTGAGCAAGTTAGCGCACAAGCCCGATTTCAATCCAAAATCCCTGAGGCTATCCATAATAATGCTGACAGAAGGAATGTCCCCTCTAGCCATGAGCATGAGATCATCAGCAAATGCCAGGTGTGACAACCTAAGCTTTCCACACCGAGGGTGGAAATTGAACCCCAAACTGTTTGTTCTCACCTTTAGACTCCTCGACAGATATTCAATGCATAGAAGAAAAAGAAAAGGAGACAAAGGATCACCCTGTCGCAATCCCTTCATCCCAGTGAACATCCCCCATATCCCTCCATTCAGGCCAATAGAATAAGATGGAGAGGTTACACATTGCATAATCCATCCAATAAATCTGTCCGGAAACTTAAGACCAGTCATCACCTCAGCAAGGAATTCCCAAGAGACCGAATCATAAGCTTTCCGGAGGTCCACTTTAATCAAGCACCTCGGGGATACCCTCTTCCTGTTATACTTTCGCAATAACTCTTGGACCAAATGAATATTTTCAATCATACTCCGGCCCTCCACAAAAGCAGATTGCGAAGCATCAATAATTCCACCAAGCACAGGTCGCAGACGCGCAGCCATAATTTTAGAAATCACCTTATAGATCACATTGCAACAGGCAATAGGCCGAAAATCACTCACAGAATTAGCATGAGCAGATTTAGGCACCAAAGCAATCAAAGTGTGATTCATTTGCTTCAGAAGAGATCCTGATAAGAAAAATTCCTTGACGGCATCACAGAACTGAACACCAATAATATCCCACGCCGTCTTGAAGAAGAGTGCACTATACCCATTCGGACCCGGGGCCTTGTCATTCCCAATACCGAACAGCGCCTCCTTAATCTCCTCCGAGGTAACCTCCTTCAACAGATCACAAGCTTGATGATAGGAGATAACCTCCCCACACTGAAGCACCTGAGGGTCAACATGCTCAACCTGAGAACTAGTACCCAGAAGTCCCTCGAAATATCGAAGAAATTCCAATGCTACCTCCTCCGTTGACTCCGTCAGTGAACCATCCTCCTTGGAAATAGCCGCCACATAACCCCGTCCCTTGTTTCTTTTCACAATGCTGTGAAAGAACTTTGTGCATTTATCAGATTTAGAAATATAGGTACATTTAGCCAGTTGGTAAAAGTAGTCCATCTCCGCCTTAGATAAGGCCAATGCATTCTTACGCAACTCCACAACCTTCTCCCGTAGTTCAGAATTATCAAATTGAGATTGGATCTGAACTTGAGCCAGTTTAAGGAGCATCCTAGCCCGATCAGCTCGAGAAGCAATATGCCCAAAGTTCCTCTCATTGAGAATTTTCAACGGGGCCTTCAATAGCTTAAGCTTGCGACAAAACTGAAATTGAAGAGAACCTACAATCTCAATATCCCAGCCAGATCTAACAGTCTCCCGAAAGTCCTCATGACCCACCAAGAAATTCCAGAATCGAAAAGGTCTATTCACCGTTCGGGGCGGCTCAAGCAAAGAAACTACTCCAGGGGAATGGTCAGATAGACAACCAGAAGGTAAGAATTCCACATGGCAGAAGAAGGCCCTCTGGTGCCAAAGTGGGTTGGCCATCACTCTATCCAACTTAGACCAGACAGTACCATTGGTCCAAGTCAGGTGGCATCCCGTGAACTGCAAGTCCGACAGTCCCAATTCATCACAACACTCAGTAAAGTCTTTAAATTGATAGCGTGACACCTCCGCACCACACACCCTCTCCTCCTGTCTCAAGATATTGTTGAAATCCCCCATCAGAAGCCAAGGCTCCGACAGAGTATCACCCCAACTAATTAAGTTCTCCCATAGGCTCCTCCTAGTCACAATGGAATGGAACCCATAAACAAAACTACCAAGGAAAGATACAGATGATACCTTACATACCACCCTGCAGTGAATAATTTGAGGGAGGACCTCCAGAGTATCCAGATGAATCTTCAATGGGTCATATAGGATTAAGATTCTACCTCCACCATGAGCCGCAAAGTTGTTGACCTGCTTCCATCCTATAAACCTCCTACGCATGAATACTTCCAGTCCAGACTCCGAAAGTTTAGTCTCCAAGACAGCCATTAAACCAATCTCCCTCTTCCTTACCAGTGCCTCAACACCCTTTTGTTTCAGGGGTAGGTGAAACCCCCTGATATTCCAAAATGCCAGCCTCATTTGGAAGATTGAAGGGATTTCCCCTTCGCTTTTCCTTTAGATACTGCGGCGAAGCTGAGACCCTTCGCTGTCAATTTTCGATTCTCCCTCACAACCGCCTGACGACCCTGCGTCACCACCACAGTCTCCTTCTCCCTGCCACCTACAGTGATCGGCTCCCGAAGTTGGACCGAAGATTCCTCCAAAAGCGGCAACGAACCATGCCCCTCATCCTCTGATAGAAGACTGACAGCAGCATCCGATCTAAGTTCAGGACCCATCTTCTGCTTCATTTTATTAAGAACTCTGGTCCCCGCTTGTCCCAATCCCGCATCAGGTAGCCGTTGCAATCCAGCGTCAACCGGTCGTAGCTCGGACTGTTCTGACACAGCAGAAATTTCTGCTGCCAGAACAGACTTTTCTGGCAGCAGAATAGGGTCCGGATTACCCTTACCAGGCTTGCTGCCCCCAATCAGTACATCACTCTGCATCACCACGACATCCCGATTCACCGACTGAGCACCCATAGGCACAGCCGTGGCCACTGGAACCATGGCAGCTCTCATATTCCCACTAGTCTCCTCCTTTTTGTGCATAGCCACCCCACCTGGCCGGACCATCCTCCTAGGCACATAAGCAGATTGCTTTGTCCCTTCCAATACTTTGTTACAATCACCCACAATATGGCCAAACACCTTACATTTCTTACAGTATTTTGGTGTAACCTCGAATATCACTAATTGGTCATAAATATCACCAGTCGGAAGCTTAATTTCCACCGATGAAACGAGTTCCTTGGAAAAATCCACCTCCACCATCACCCTAGCAAAGGAAAGCCTCTCTTTAGTTAAGGTCATCTTATCGGTGGTGAGGGTTTTCCAATTCTGGACGCAATTTTGCTCAAAGCGCGTGCATTCCAACAGTCAAGTGGTAGATCCGGTAATTGAACCCAAACCGGAACTGTAGCAAACTCTTCACCTCCAAATCTAAAGCACCTTGGCATGTTCTTCAGCATCAAGCTTCTTCCATAGATAAAGTATGGTCCCCCGTTCAAGACACTAAGTCTATCCTCCTCCGACGTAAATTTAAATACTATCCATCCCGAACGATGGATCCAGTGTTTACATTCAACCTTCCACCCCTCACGAATAGTCCTGACCGCATCCATGCCAGGGAATCGACCTGAAAATAGGCCCACTAAACAAAATCCCCATATCTCTGCAACATCATCAACATCCTCATCCGTAATATGCAACATATCCTCCACGGAATCCACCATATCCAATTTGATGCCCTTGCCAAAGTTGCGGTTGTCTTTGAACAAGTTAACCCACGGGGCTCTCTTAACAGGAGCAGCCCCCTTCTGAGTACCCACTACAGCAGAACCAAACCCCCGATTCTTCTCAATATCAGCAGAGTCCAACTGTGGCATTCCATCAAACACCTTGGCTGCCACCGATTCACCAGTCTTCGGCAATAAGTGGGAAACCAACACCCTTCGATCCCCACCTCTCCCCTCATCACCCCCAGCATCTTCAAAGTCGGAAGAAACAGAGGCAATGTCCACCTGCACATCATCATTAAACTGCTGCCGCATTACATCTGCAGCACCAACGTGCTTCTGCTGAGCATGGACAGGCGGCGGTGCCTCATCTCCGGAAGCACCCTCCGACAACCTTCCATCAACATCTTGAGAGATCCCTACACGGGATCTAGTGCCCGGCCTCATAGAACCAAATTGGTTGATCAAGAGAAATCACCAGCGGTTCCCACCAGCCCTAAAAAGGGATGGGAGTCACCAAGAAAATGCAGACCAGGGAGAGAAACAAGGAAAGAAAAAGGAGGGAACAATAGCTGAAGAGGAGACAAGGCAGGAATCAACCATGGAAGATTCAACCCTGAGAGAGCGTCACTCTCGCTCTCCTCGTAAGGATTATTGTATTCATTTGTGGTGGAAGGGAGTGTGAATGGTATACGTGTATATTATGTTGATTTCATTTGTAGAAAAGAGACATGAGAATGGTGTTTGCATGATGAGGTTGGAAAAAGTATATTATTTCTATAGAGTTGCTAGTTTGAGATTTAGTTTTTATCAGTGGTTAGTTATGTATCATGTATCACGCACGGACACATTTATCATGATTATGCGCACATTTTTTTTAAAATCTATTATCACCCATTTATTCATTTTCCTATTTTATTTATATTTCATGATATTTATTATTTATCTCCTCGAGCTAGTACTGAGTCAGCCTCAAGATCATTGTTGGAGGGCAATCTTTTTCGGTTGACTTGCTGGCGTTTGATGCCTATTGATATACATATCTTTCAGGTCATTTACAGGGCGTCCGAAGAGGTGCTGAGTGACAGACACTCTGAGTAGTTGTCTTTCCTTTTTGATAGATAGATAAAGTGCTTTGTAGAGTTTCGTTCATTTTGTATATCTATTTTCATGTTAATGTATAAGTTCAGTTTTAAACTTTGTATCCCTATGTTGGGACTCCTTGTATATATGTGACTTGAGACATTTACCCCTAATGGGATTCCTTTATGTGCGTCATGAGTTTCTATGTTCTCTTAATATGTTAGATCTGTCTGTTATTGCTTTCTTTTGGGTATATTTGAACTATCAGAGTAATATCATATTATAATGGCTCAGAAGTCCACACCCAGACTACAGCTGGTAAGCGAAACTTTGGGTCGTTATAACCATTAAGGCGTCAACTCTCTTACGTCTTGATAAAGGACACACCTGCATCAAATAAAGTCAGTGTGCCTTTTGGTACCCATACTTTCTTGGGTCCTTAGGGTTTAGTATTACTATATAGTCAAACATTAACATTAAAAATATTTAATCTATCAAAACAAATAGTCAAATTGCCTTTGTGGCAACAATGTGTAAATGTACACTCTAACATATATATTGTCATAGTGTGTAGGATGTGAATGTGTATCTCGTGTGGTATGTACATGAAGGTGTGAAACTTGTTTCTTGTGAAATATAGATTCCAATCTTTTATTGTCAAAAGCACATTGGCTCAAAGTAAAACTCAAACAATCAATCTATTTTTTCAAAACAATAATCTCATTTTTGTCAATAGAAGAAGAAGCAAATATTAGCATTACAAAAGCTCTTGTAAGAATAAAAATTATTTTTGAATTTATTCAAGGAGATACGTAATTTTTTATTTTTTTTAAAATAATATCAAATTAAATTTCAAAGAATCCTTTTCTTTTAAAACAAAATCCCTTTCTTTGAAAACCAAATCAATTTAATTTTTCAAAAAATCATTTTCATTTTTCAAAGATTCATTTCCTTGAAAAACAAATTTCAATTTTGACGATAAAGAACCATTCTTTCTTTTAAATTCTTGTTTTTAACCTTCAACAAATTATATTTTTCTTCAAACATTTCAAAAAATGAAGCAATCTCATCCATAGTAAGACCATTATAATTTAAATCAGATTCTGAGTTTGCTTCAAGGGTTCATTTCCTTGGACCATGAAGCGCGTGTGTGTGAAATCGATCTCCCTTTCGGATTCACTATTAGAATCTCAAATTGTGGCTCTCATTACTTTTCTCTTGTCTTATTTCCTTATCATTTTTCTCTTTGACTACTTCTCCTTTTATAGAACATTTTTTCCATTGTATTTATATGTTTGGAGAAGTCTTCATCTTCATCTTTATCCATGTCCTTATCATCCTTTTTCTTATTCTTATACTTATTTTGAGAGGCTTTAAAAGAAACGTTTGTCTTCTTCGATAGGTCATGTTCCTTATTTTGTGTTCCATTTCTTGGGTCTTCAAATTTCTCATTAGATCAATAAAATTCATTTTCTTATTATCATTAAGTTCCTTCAAGGTGGCAGCTTTGATTTTTGTGAAATGGAAAGTGCTCTAATAATTTTTTCGCATTTTTTGATCATTGAAGATGGATTTACCTAGAGAAACAAGTCTATTAGTAACTGTAGTAAACTGAGTAAGCATATCATCAATGGATTCACAATCAAGTATATGAAAATATCATATTATTGTAGTATCACCTAGAGGGGGGTGAATAGGTGATGGCTAATCTAATGGTCACTTAATGCCAAATAATGCGGAATTAAAAACTATTATGACCTAAACAAACTATTTAAACTAAACACCACGTATAACACAAGAGTGTAGCCGAATTCCCCGTGAAGGGCTCTGGACTAACTCCTCTAGATTCCCCTAGATAAGGGTTGAGATGCCGCGTTGGCTCTCTTGGTTGAATACAAGTGTTAGCAAACAATCCCCAAGCATATAACAAATAAGCACACAATATATCAAGCATGTAAAGATAAGACAAGTAATAGCATGCAAGATATAAACAAGTAAGAAGGAAAGAGAGAAAGAGCAATCGCAAACACAAGGGATTTGTTTCGAGGTTCGAGCACACTTGCTCTACATCCCCGCCTTCGACACACGAAGGATTTTCACTATAATCGATCCCACCGGATCACTCGGTGCCGCAACACCTACAACTGTTGGCCCAAAGGCCTATCACCCTAGTTTTGATGATGATCAACTCATGAAGTTATATTTACTAATGATCTTGTGTTTGATTAGTGACAGATTCATTATCAAGATCTTAGTAGGTGCATAGCTCAACAAAGGATAAAATGTCAAGATTTGGAGCTAGCACGGTGTGATCCAAGGAGCTTTTGGATCAAGCTTGGACCAAGTCAAGAAGATGAGAAGCCTACAAGTAAAGACTTCAAGAAGATGAAGACTTGTGTCTAGGTATAAGATTTAGTTTTTGTTTTTAGTTTAAAAATGTAAAGGATAGATAGTTGGTGGATTGCTCAAGTATACCATGCACACACACTCTTGATTTAGAATTGTTTTCATAAAAGATTTTGTAGTTAGAAAAGATTTTTCTTTGTGACAAAATACTATTTGGATTTTGGTATTTTCATATATACATATCTTTTATCCAAAACCTTGTTTAGAGCTTTATGACAAAAACATAGATATTACATTATGATTGTGTAGTGGATCATATCCATACACACTATGCTTTAAAATGAAATCAAATATCTTGTTTTTATATTTTGTGAAGTTATGAAAACCAAGTTTGAAAAAATACATGTTTTGATTTTTGATAAAATTTGCAAGACGCTGAAATGATATGAATATGTTGATATATGTCTTGAAAATTTTTATCACAAGTTTGGTTTTCAATATAGAATGTTAAAACAAGTTTATGGAATTTTTATAAGTGTTAAAAGATTTTAAAAATATTTTTAAACCAGTTTTCCAGACCTAGAACTGGCTGACAGGCTGGCCGGTCGACCGAGCGGTCGACCGCCCCATGGCCGGTCGACCCACGGTCGACCGACGTGCACAGACTTGTGCATGTCTGTGTAGCACAGTGGTCCGGTCGACCGGACGGTCGACCGCTGCAGAGAGTTCTGCTCTCGGGTTTTCTGGGTCGACCGGGCGGTCGACCGGAGGCTCCAACGGTCGGATTTTCGACCGTTGGCGGTCGACCGGGCGGTCGACCGGCAGCTCTGACAGACCCCAACGGTCACATTTTTCTGACCTCTATAAAAGGGGGTTTGGTCATTGTTTTGAGCTAAGATTTTTGGGAGAATTAAAGCCAGTTTTTCCTAGTCATTTTCAGAAGTTTTCTCCATAAAATAGTGAGCAAATATTTCCTATCTAAAGGGAAGATTTTATCAAGAGTGTAAAAGAGATTTCTTTGAGTTTTCCTCCACCTCTCACATCCTTGTTTTTCTCACACCACACTTGAGCTATCCATTGATTATTCATTCTATAGGTGTGTTGTAGTGAGAGTTCTTTAGGTGATCAAAGTGTTGTGATCACCAAAGATCTTTTCTTTATTCTTTGAGGAGACGGGCAAGTGTGCTCGTCGTTGTTTCGAGTTCGGGTGCGGACTTGTTGTACGAGGTGCGACCTCGGCGAGCCGATGGGCTTGCGGTGTGTACGGGACTAGAGAGTCCGAGGGCTTGTAGGTGTTGCGGCACCAAGGAGAGATCCATTGGGATCTTGCATAGTGGAAATCCTTCGTGTGTCGAAGGCGGGGATGTAGAGCAAGTGTGCTCGAACCTCGAAACATACCTTTGTGTTTGCGATTGCTTACTCTATCTCTCTCTCTCTTTGTCTCTTTTATATCTTGCATTCAATAATTGTCTTTATCATTTACATGCTTGATATATTCCCTTGTGCTCATAATTGCTATACTTGCTTGGGATTGTTGTTAACACTAGTATTCAACCAAGAGAGCCAACGCGGCACCTCAACCCATTCAAGGGGAATCTAGAGGAGCTTGTCCAGAGCCCTGCAAAGGGAATTCGGCAACACTCTTGAGTTATACATAAGTGTTTAATTAAAAGAAGATTTAATTTGGTCATATTTGTTATAGCTTCCGCATTATTTGCATAATTTACCATTAAGTGACCATTAGATTAGCCATCACCTATTCATCCCCCCTCTAGGTGATTTACAACAACGAGTTCCCACTAGAACTCCTTAGACTCTCTGAAATCACCTAGAGGGGAGGTGAATAGATGATGGCTCTATAAAATATGGCAATAATGCAGAATTTAAATCTACTTAAAACAATAAGCTCAAATTAAAATGCTTGCAAGATATAAAGCAATAAGTAAAGCAAGTAATAAAGAGATTGAGTTTAGAGAAATTTGAGCAAACGCAAACACGAGGATATGTCTCCGAGGTTCGAGCCACGCTCTACGTCTCCGCCTTCACACTTGAAGGATTTCCACTATTGTTGATCCCACTGGATCTCCAATACAAGGACACACTTGTCCTATCTCTCGGTGTCGCTGCAATACTATGAAGAACACCCGCTCGATTGAGGCCGATGCCTCTACAACTTCTCAATTGAAGAAAAACTTGATCACACTTGATCAAAAAGCTCATTTGCACAATCCTATAACCAATATGAAGAAGATGAATACTTGGGATTGTGTAGTGCAAAAGACTAGAGAGAAGTAGAGAATTGCTTCAAAAGGTGTAGGAAATTTTTGGCTTTGGAGAGAAAATCTTTTCTAGAAGAAAACTAAGGAGTTAGCTTGAAAATATTTTCTTGCTTAAAAACTCTTGTCAAATCATATAAATCTTGTTCCTTATCATGTTGAAATGACCCACTATTTATAGTGGATGAAAAACCAACTACACAGCTTAAAGGATTCGTTGGGGTGAGATCCCAACAAAAAATCTGTCAGAAAATAGAGCTGTTGAAGTCTGTCAGACTTTCTGACAACTACCGGTCGACCGGGCTGGTCGACCGCCAACGGTCATACTTCTGACCGTTGGGGGAAAACGGTCGGCCGACTCGGTCGACCGAAATAAACAGAGAGCACTGACAAGTGCCCGGTCGACCCGAGCGGTCGGCCGACGTGCACACATGCACAGCCGTGCACGTCGGTCGACTGGGTCGGTCGACCAGACTCTGTCAGATCTGTTAAAACAGAGTCTGGAAAGAAGGAAAAGGAAATTTTTGGTTTAAAGCATTTTAGTTTAAGGATTTGTAAATAAGGTTCTAGACCTAATAAAACTAAGAGTATGATCATAGATCAACACTCAAACATGTTAGATCATTTTTGGTAAAAAATCCTTTTTAATAAAATGTTTTTCTAAAACTGGTTTTTTCAAAACATGGTATTTCTAAAAACTAAGTTAGAAATTCTGATATAAAAATTCTTTTGAAGCCATGAAGCAATACTAAGTGTGTGTGAGTGACAATCCCAAATATTCTACCTCTATCATCTAGGTTTTGACAAAATATCTAAAAATAAAAGTAAATTACAAATCTTGAATTTTTTTCTTCAAAGTTTTGATCCCGAAGCTTTTCTACCGTGCTAGGCTTGGGAATGCAAATCTTTAGCAGCGTCCAAATTGTGAGTCTTGATTGTGGAGCCGTCAAATCAACTTGTTTTAAACCTGAAATTCTTTTAAAAAAGATTGTTAAACACATAACTAAATATGGTTTGTTATCATCAAAATATCGGGCTAATGGCCTTTGGGCCAACACTCTCTCTAGCCCGTACACACCGCAAGCCCCACAAGCTCGCCGAGGCCGCACCTCAAACAAAGAGTTCGCACCCGAACTCGAAACACCGAGTCCCCACTAGGACCCGAAACAATGCGAACACACACGTCCGCCTCCTCAAGGAACAAAGAAGAAGTCTTTGGTGATCACAACACTTTGATCACCTAAAAATAATCTCACTACAACACTCCTATAGGATGAATAATCAATGGGTTGCTCAAGTGTTTGTGTGAGAAAACAAGGATGAGAATGGTGGAGGAAAACTCAAGAAAATCACTTTTAAACACTCTTGATAAACTCTCCTTTTGATTGGAAATATTGGCTCTAAAATAAGTGGAGAAAACCTCTTAAAAGAGTAGGAAAAACTGTTGTCAAAATCCACTTAAAATCTTGTAGAAAACAGCCCTCAAATGACCCAATTTATAGGGCTCCAAAAACTAACCGTTGGAGGCCTGACAGAACTGTCGGTCGACCGCCCGGTCGATCGGCCAACGGTCATATTTCAGACCGTTGTGCCATTGGTCGACCGGTCGGTCGACCGAGGCCAGGATACAGAGAGCAAGTCTCTCTGTCCGGTCGGCCGCCCGGTCGACCGGGTCGGTAGACCGGCCCTCCTGCCAGAACTGGCGTGCACGTCTGTGCACGTCGGTCGACCGTGACGGTCGGGCGACTTCAAGCTGCGGTCGACCGTCCCGGTCGACCGGCTGAAGCCAGGAAACAATGTTAAGGGATTAAAAAACTTGGTCTTTTTGGCTCACATAAAATCCCATAAAATCACAGAAAATCTACAAAAATAGTTTTATCAATATACTTTGATAAACAAAAATGCTTGCACAAAATCAAGGCATGTTACAAATGATTTGGACTATTTTTGTAATATGAAAAAATTGGCTCAAATGAAAACTGTATTTTTCCAAACTTGATTTTTCAAAACTTGTTTTTCCAAAACTTCACCAAATACAAAAACAAGATATTTAAACTCATTTGAAGCATAGTGTGTATGGATATGATCCACTACACAAACATGGTGAAATATCTATGTTTTTGACATTAAGCACTAAATATGGTTTTGGTTAAAACATAAAACTTGAATACCAAAAATCAAAACACTTGAAGTCTTCACTTGAATACCAGTTTGGTTTTTGGTTAAAATTCTTTTCTAAAACAAACTTAATCAAGAGTGCGTGTGCATATAGATACTTGAGCAATCCACCAACTACTCTATCCTTTACATTTTATCTAAAAACAAAATCTTCTAAAAATAAACCTAGACACAAGTCTTCATCTTCTTGAAGTCTTCACTTGAAGCCTTCTCATCTTCTTAACTTGGTCCAAACACGATCCAATGGCTCTTGGATCAAACCGTGCTAGCTTCAAAACTTGACTTCAAATCCTTTGTTGAAGCTATGCACCTACTAAGATCTTGATCATAAATCTGTCACTAATTAAACACAAGATCATTAGTACTATAACTACATAAGTTGATCATCATCAAAACTAGAGTGATGGGCCTTCGGGCCAACAATCTCCCCCTTTTTGATGATAACAAAACTCATGAAGTTATATATGCATGGATTAAGGTAAAGCTTCAAAGAAGCTCCCCCTTTACTCATGCATCACAAATAAGCAAATAAATATGCAATGTATGCTCATAAATATGTATGCAAATCTAGGAGATAAACATGCCAATCAAGCATAAAACAAATCAAATTCTTTTTTTCCTATTTGCAAAACAAAACATATATGCATAAACATAAAAACTACTCCCCCTTAAGTAAGGAAAACAAATACTTCTCCCCTTAAGCAAGGAAAACATGCATATATCTCAAATATTTCTCCCCCTTTTTATCAATCATCAACAAAGGGGTTAAAGTAAAAACAAAATCAACAAATTTTTCTCCCCCTTTTTGTCCGAAACAAGGAACCAATGAAGGGGTAAACATAAATCAAATAATAAAGGATTATATGCGATATACATTCATGAAGAGGAAGACGCTAAGTTAGCTTCCCTACACATATGCATTACATGAAGAAGGGATGACAAGCCCCAATTCACATAACACATATTATGTAATGCATAAGAGGAGATGTGAAGCTCCCCCTACACACGTGTACCACATAAAGAAGAGTTGTCAAGCTCCTCAATATACAATACACTCAACATGAATCTATATGTAGAAGAGATGTTAAGCTCTCCTTGCATATAAGCAATACAAATCAAAATTTTGAATTTTTCTTATAAAAAAAAATTTTCAATTTTCTCAATAAAACAAATCTTGAGATTTTTCTTAAAATTTTTATTTTCTTATCATAAACAACTTTGTGCATTAAACATGTAAAACAATTTTAACTCAAGCACAAATAACTCATATATATGTATGAAAAATGAGTATACCAAATGAAATTGATATATACATATATAAGAAAACAAAATATGAGTGAGTATATACAAAAATAGAGTCAAATTGATACCAATTGAAACGATTCAATGATACCAATTTGTAACGCCCCGATCCCGGCGATACGGGGACGTCACTGCAACGTATATACGTAGGTCAGAACTACCCTCCCGTATATACGCTAAGCATCAGTACAGACAAGAATCAGAGTACGGAAGCAAATGGTGCATTATACATTCCAACACATATATATAATTACACAGTTATCATCAGAAGTGATCACAATATTACATGAATATCATATCACTAATATGCGCAAATGCGGGAATACAAGCAGATGTACAAGAGTAAAACAGCATAAAGGTACTCACGAGTTTAAAAAGGAAAACTCGAGAGACTCACAGGGAGCCTGGAAGGATGTGGCTCTGGACTGTCGTCTGGAGATCCACGCTACCGCTGCGCCACTCTGAGCAGTAACGGGGGAAATCCATACGCTCCGGGCTCCATGACCTGGACATAAGAATCCAGGGGAGTCAGTGAAACTCCCCAGGCGAGTATGATACAATGCCGGGTGGCGAGCCAGGATGAGTACGAGTGTCAAGTACAGAAGACAGGAGGGTTAGAACACAAATGAAGTATATGTGTAAACGAGTACAACAAAACCATCAGGAAACCGGAAATCCCAAGTAAAGCTGTATGCAAGATTGATTGTATATGCTTAGGTCACGGTCCCATGAGATTAGTACATCGAAGGAATAATCCAAACAAGGAAACCCTCATCTATATACTTTTATCTCATGCCACCGAATATCCAAGCATATAGAATCAGAGTTGCAAATCATATGAAAGTCATAACAGGAATACATCTCGGAAATCATGACATGAAAATACAGGAGTCCATAATAAGAGTCCAAAACAGGCATCAAGACATGAACTTATTATTATTATTATTACTTGTCTTACTCATATATCTCGGTATGTGACCTGGTGTACGGCCAACCCACATACATCCATATATAAGCTAGCCAAGGTTGTTAACGGAAGCCGATGGAGAACTGATAGCCTTTCTTATAGTAGTTCCATACCCCTGGAACCGGTAGGTATAATCAGTAATATCATAACACTTTCGCCATTGTATATATATATATATGTATATATATATATACTTTAATTCCGTCACTATAAGCAAGGTATCATTCCGGCATCCATCACTTCCTCCCATACCCATACAAGTTGTCCATTTTATCGCTTATTAACATAATTATCAGAGTTCGGGAATGAGTCATATCATAACAGTAATACATAACAGTGGTCAGTACATAACGGTAATCAGGTACTACATTCCCTTTATCATGATAATTATGAGAATCGGTGTATCATGCTTGGTGTCAAGAGATAGCATGATAAGCGGTGATGTATATCAAGTAACATGCATGCCAAGAGATTGATAACAGTCAGGTAAGCCAGGTCATGACAAGAGGGTCTGGTCAAATAATAGCATGTCAGGTGGTCAGGTGATAATATACCAGATGTCAGGTGATATACATGTGTTAAAAGGAAATAGATAACTGACAAGGCTGTATTAAGGTAAGGCAAGTGGAAACATAGAAACAACTTAGGGTTCAACGACCTCAAAGGGTCTGCCACGCATGCTATAAAATAAGGAAGCAATAGTATCACGGCAAGGTACAAGTATAAGAATGAAACAAGCAATTACAGGGCAATGCATAAACATAGAATTATGGAGTAACTAGAAGTAATATACACCAAGTAACGAGTCATGAAGCACTATATACGAATACCTGAACCAAGCATAAGATCCAAAGTTTAGATAGGAATCAACTATAACAATCAGACAAAGTTAGTCGACTAGGTCAAGAGAGTAGTCGACTAATGGAAGGGTTAGTCGACTAACAGTAGGGTACAGTCGACTAAAACTGTGTAACAGAGAGTTGGGTTTCTGATTCAGGAAATGTTAGTCGACTAGGGTCAAGGGAGTAGTCGACTAATAGAAGAGTCAAGTCGACTAACAGATACTTAAGTCGACTAAGTCTGTGATACAGAAAGTTGGGGTTTTCTGGTTCAGGAAGGGTTAGTCGACTAGGTGGATTCAGGAGTCGACTAATAGTGGTTTCCAGAGAGTTGAGATTTATTTCTAGAAGGGTTTAGTCGACTAATATATGGGGTAAGTCGACTAATACTGTGTTTTCCAGAAAAGCTAAGTTCCAGCTAAGGGTTCTAGTCGACTAGGTTCTAGGTCAAGTCGACTAATAGGGGTCGGGGAGCAGTTTACAGAACAGAACTTGGGGGTTGTTCTTGATGGTAAAAATGTGATTTTTATGACATGTGAGCATAAGATATGGGGATACAAGTATGCTAGGAAGGGAACATGTCTTGGTGAGTAAGGATACTCACTTGGAACCGTTTGGTTGAATCTCTACGAGTCCGGGAAGAGGGTGGTCGACGAATAGCTCCCAAGCGATCCTTGGCGACGAAGAGAGCTACGATCCGAGCTCCAAATCAGAAACTTGAGCTGGAAGAGAAGATCTGGTGGAGTTCTTGGAGGTAGGGTTTAGGTTGAGGTGAAGGAGAGACTTGGAGAGGGTTTTCTCTTTTGGAGAAGTGGAGAAAAGGGAAAGAAATGAAAAGGATTGATTTATATATGTTTTTGGTTTTGTAAAGGAGGAGCAATAGTGTAGATGAGAGGGGGCTTTGTGCAAATGGGGAGGGATGAGGTGTCCTCTCTTAGCCAATAGGGGCTTGACAAAGAGAGGGTGAGGTGCCCCTCACTTGGCCACTTGGCCGGCCATGGGAGAGAGAGAGAGTGAGTGGGAAATGAGGAGGCATTTTGGAAAGGATTTTGGAATTTGGAGAATTGGAAAAATCCATTTGTCTTGGAGAAAAAGGAAAGGAAAATAGAAAAAGGAAAAGGAAAAGAATTAATAAAGAGAAGATATTTTCTCTTGGACTCAAGATGAAACTGTTGAAAAGACTGATACCTGGGTTAAAGTCAAAGATGTGGAAATCATTTCGGAAAATGCCGGAATCGTCCGAAATTCAAGTATCTCGGAACGACTCGAAAATTTACCCAAAAATCAATAATAATATATGAAGACTCATAGTGAAATCCTTTTTAAGAAATACTTTATAGTTTTAAACTAAAAATCCCGGAATCAGTTACCTACCGACTCCGTTGGAATTTTCATAAAATCATAAAATTCTCAGAAAAAGAATGTAGGTAGGAAATGCGATTCTAAAAGATAAAGTCTAAAGGACCATCATGAAATTCCAATCAGTTTGAGAATTAAAAATCCGGGAATCGGTCAGCGGCACTGGCCGACACCGGTTTTGAAGAAATTCAATTTAATCCAAGAAAAATCTAGAAAATCACAGAAAATCTAATATATTGGAAAATAACATTTGAAACTGAAATCGGTCAAATCTAATCACCGAAAAGGCCAAATCGAATACTATACTATAATCGGGTCTTCGGTTCAGACTAGGGCTGACTCCGAATCCACGAATCCGCAACCAAGATAAAACAATCATACAAGGAATTCATAATACGGAATAAATATAGGAAACAAATCGAAAAAATACGATCGAAAATCTGAATACGCAACTAAGTACGTATTCCGGGAACGGGGTATTACAATCCACCCACCTTACAAAAAATTGCGTCCTCGCAATTTCATTAAGGGGCAAATTGAATACCAAGGGGACAATGGCTGGAATAAAGGCCTCATAAAACCAAAACAGGGGGTAGGATGAATACAGGAAGGACCAGAATGAACAATGATAAAATGACAAAAGAAATATTAAGAAAGATGATCAACTCAAATACAAGATATGGGGTAGAAGTTACCATGACGTCCTCAGGGCTCCTGGTCTGGATACTGGTCTTCCCACTCTGCTGCATCATCTGAGGCCTCTGCTGCCATGATGTGAACTTGACCTCTCCTCTGATCTGCTCTCGGTCTCATTCCCCTATACTGATGATCATACCGTTGGGGTGGAAGTGGAACTCTTCGATCAACAGGTTCAGGGTTCCTCCTCAGTGGTGGCGCTGGAAGTGCTGGAGCTGGACGTGCTGGAGCTGGAAGAGCCGGTCTGACTGGTGCCACATGTCCAAACTTCCTGTGTGGGCAATCCCTTAGCATATGTCTCCCTGACCCACATACTAAACATAATCCCTTGGCCGCTCGACAATCTCTCTTAAAATGTCCGGGCCTGTGGCAGAAATTGCATGTGATCTGGGGAAGAGGAGTTTGGGATGGTCTCTTCATCATCGGGCCCTGGGTTGCCCTTTCTGCATCCTCCTCATCCATCAACTCTGAAGGTCTCTTCTTGGCCTGGTTCCTCATCTGGTCTGCTTGCTTCTTCTCTAGTCCACGCTCTACTTCTCGAGCTATGGTGAGAACTTCAGAATAGGTCTTCAGCTGCTGGGGCATCAAGAATACTTGTAAGTCCATCTGTAAGCCCTGCTGGAATCTGCTTGCCCGCTTCTCTTCATCCGTCACCATATACGGGGCAAAGCGGCTCAATCTGAGAAACTCCGCGGCATACTCATCCACGGACTTGCTCCCCTGCCGAAGTCTGATGAATTGTTCTTCCATGTCCTTCTGGGCTGTGGCAGGGAAGAATCTGCTGTAAAAACTCTTGGAGAAGGTGTCCCAAGTGACAGGCTTCTCCAATCTGGCCTCCTCTGCTAGCCACCAAGTCCTGGCTATATCCTTCAGTTGAATCTTGGCAACTTCAACTTGGTTCTCCTTTGGAACTCTGGCCGCATTCAATAGATCTGATGTATCCGTCAACCATTGTTCAGCATCCAATGGTTTCTCTCCACCCGTGAAAATAGCTGGTTGCAGCCGCCTGAAGTCTGATATGTTCCCCGGCCTCTGTTCCTTAGGTGCTGCTATCTCTTGCCAGAGAAGCTCGGTCTGCTGTTGCTGGTTCTCCATCATCATCTGGATAACCCTCAATATATCCACATTCTCTCCCGCTGCTCCATTCGATGCTGATCCAGAGTTGCTGCGGCCCGATCTCCTCTCCATACTAGGATGGCTAAAGATAGCTGGAAGGAGCTGGAAAATGGAATGGAAGGACTTCAGGATATGAAGGAAGAAATCAAGGAGGACTAGATGTAGAATCAAGAAGGACTAGATAACTTTGTACATTGTAGTTGGCATAGCAAATTACAGTAATTTGCTGCTTGTTTGTACTATAGGTGGAAGAGCCTAAGCTCTGATACCAACCTGTAACGCCCCGATCCCGGCGATACGGGGACGTCACTGCAACGTATATACGTAGGTCAGAACTACCCTCCCGTATATACGCTAAGCATCAGTACAGACAAGAATCAGAGTACGGAAGCAAATGGTGCATTATACATTCCAACACATATATACAATTACACAGTTATCATCAGAAGTGATCACAATATTACATGAATATCATATCACTAATATGCGCAAATGCGGGAATACAAGCAGATGTACAAGAGTAAAACAGCATAAAGGTACTCACGAGTTTAAAAAGGAAAACTCGAGAGACTCACAGGGAGCCTGGAAGGATGTGGCTCTGGACTGTCGTCTGGAGATCCACGCTACCGCTGCGCCACTCTGAGCAGTAACGGGGGAAATCCATACGCTCCGGGCTCCATGACCTGGACATAAGAATCCAGGGGAGTCAGTGAAACTCCCCAGGCGAGTATGATACAATGCCGGGTGGCGAGCCAGGATGAGTACGAGTGTCAAGTACAGAAGACAGGAGGGTTAGAACACAAATGAAGTATATGTGTAAACGAGTACAACAAAACCATCAGGAAACCGGAAATCCCAAGTAAAGCTGTATGCAAGATTGATTGTATATGCTTAGGTCACGGTCCCATGAGATTAGTACATCGAAGGAATAATCCAAACAAGGAAACCCTCATCTATATACTTTTATCTCATGCCACCGAATAAAGGAGTCAGGTGCAAGGAACTGGAGCTAAGATGCCTGCTCGCTAAGGAGGGCTCGATCTACGGTGGACAACTCCACTTCGATCCAAGCTCCGAAATCTGAATATGCAAATCCAAGGAATCAAGACATATGGCAATAAATGAGTTACAGCCAAGTGGCTAAGAGACATAAATAGGGGTTAGAACACAAGTATGGAATATAAGGACAGGTATTAACATAATCATAAAACGGAAAATACAAGTAAAGCTGATTACAAGCAAAAGTGATTGTATATGCTTAAGTCACGGTCCCATGAGACTAATACATCGAGGGAATAATCCAAACAAGAAAACCCTCATCTATATACCTCTATCTCATGCCACAGTAATCCAAGCATATAGAATCAGAGTTGCAAATCATACTATAATCATAACGAGAATACATAACAAGAAGACATGAATCATAATGAGAAAGACGTAATCCAATAACCGGAGTCATCACTGGAATCACGACAAGTAAATAAGAGTCACAATATAACATGAGTCACAACAGGGACTAGGACAGGAATCATAGCTGGTACACATAACGGTAACTATAACAGAGAACATAACTGACATCTATTATTATTATTATTATTCGCCTAACTCATATATCTAGGTATGTGTTTCGGTATCGATCCCAACTCACATACATCCATATATAAGCTATTCGAGGTTGTTAACGGAAGTAGATGGAGAACTGATAGAGCTTCTTATAGTGGTACTCATACACCGGGAACCAGTTTGTTGGTCCAACGGTTCCCACCACCTGGGACCGGTTTGGAGGCCCAAAGTCCCCCTATATGTAATCATGTGGGCCCCAAGTCCCACTATAACTTTCCGCCGCATATATCATATCCATCACTTCCTCCCATACCCATACAAGTTGTCCATTTTATCGCTTATTAACATAATTATCAGAGTTCGGGAATGAGTCATATCATAACAGTAATACATAACAGTGGTCAGTACATAACGGTAATCAGGTACTACATTCCCTTTATCATGATAATTATGAGAATCGGTGTATCATGCTTGGTGTCAAGAGATAGCATGATAAGCGGTGATGTATATCAAGTAACATGCATGCCAAGAGATTGATAACAGTCAGGTAAGCCAGGTCATGACAAGAGGGTCTGGTCAAATAATAGCATGTCAGGTGGTCAGGTGATAATATACCAGATGTCAGGTGATATACATGTGTTAAAAGGAAATAGATAACTGACAAGGCTGTATTAAGGTAAGGCAAGTGGAAACATAGAAACAACTTAGGGTTCAACGACCTCAAAGGGTCTGCCACGCATGCTATAAAATAAGGAAGCAATAGTATCACGGCAAGGTACAAGTATAAGAATGAAACAAGCAATTACAGGGCAATGCATAAACATAGAATTATGGAGTAACTAGAAGTAATATACACCAAGTAACGAGTCATGAAGCACTATATACGAATACCTGAACCAAGCATAAGATCCAAAGTTTAGATAGGAATCAACTATAACAATCAGACAAAGTTAGTCGACTAGGTCAAGAGAGTAGTCGACTAATGGAAGGGTTAGTCGACTAACAGTAGGGTACAGTCGACTAAAACTGTGTAACAGAGAGTTGGGTTTCTGATTCAGGAAATGTTAGTCGACTAGGGTCAAGGGAGTAGTCGACTAATAGAAGAGTCAAGTCGACTAACAGATACTTAAGTCGACTAAGTCTGTGATACAGAAAGTTGGGGTTTTCTGGTTCAGGAAGGGTTAGTCGACTAGGTGGATTCAGGAGTCGACTAATAGTGGTTTCCAGAGAGTTGAGATTTATTTCTAGAAGGGTTTAGTCGACTAATATATGGGGTAAGTCGACTAATACTGTGTTTTCCAGAAAAGCTAAGTTCCAGCTAAGGGTTCTAGTCGACTAGGTTCTAGGTCAAGTCGACTAATAGGGGTCGGGGAGCAGTTTACAGAACAGAACTTGGGGGTTGTTCTTGATGGTAAAATGTGATTTTTATGACATGTGAGCATAAGATATGGGGATACAAGTATGCTAGGAAGGGAACATGTCTTGGTGAGTAAGGATACTCACTTGGAACCGTTTGGTTGAATCTCTACGAGTCCGGGAAGAGGGTGGTCGACGAATAGCTCCCAAGCGATCCTTGGCGACGAAGAGAGCTACGATCCGAGCTCCAAATCAGAAGCTTGAGCTGGAAGAGAAGATCTGGTGGAGTTCTTGGAGCTAGGGTTTAGGTTGAGGTGAAGGAGAGACTTGGAGAGGGTTTTCTCTTTTGGAGAAGTGGAGAAAAGGGAAAGAAATGAAAAGGATTGATTTATATATGTTTTTGGTTTTGTAAAGGAGGAGCAATAGTGTAGATGAGAGGGGGCTTTGTGCAAATGGGGAGGGATGAGGTGTCCTCTCTTAGCCAATAGGGGCTTGACAAAGAGAGGGTGAGGTGCCCCTCACTTGGCCACTTGGCCGGCCATGGGAGAGAGAGAGAGTGAGTGGGAAATGAGGTGGCATTTTGGAAAGGGTTTTGGAATTTGGAGAATTGGAAAAATCCATTTGTCTTGGAGAAAAAGGAAAGGAAAATAGAAAAAGGAAAAGGAAAAGAATTAATAAAGAGAAGATATTTTCTCTTGGACTCAAGATGAAACTGTTGAAAAGACTGATACCTGGGTTAAAGTCAAAGATGTGGAAATCATTTCGGAAAATGCCGGAATCGTCCGAAATTCAAGTATCTCGGAACGACTCGAAAATTTACCCAAAATCAATAATAATATATGAAGACTCATAGTGAAATCCTTTTTAAGAAATACTTTATAGTTTTAAAACTAAAAATCCCGGAATCAGTTACCTACCGACTCCGTTAGAATTTTCATAAAATCATAAAATTCTCAGAAAAAGAATGTAGGTAGGAAATGCGATTCTAAAAGATAAAGTCTAAAGGACCATCATGAAATTCCAATCAGTTTGAGAATTAAAAATCCGGGAATCGGTCAGCGGCACTAGCCGACACCGGTTTTGAAGAAATTCAATTTAATCCAAGAAAAATCTAGAAAATCACAGAAAATCTAATATATTGGAAAATAACATTTGAAACTGAAATCGGTCAAATCTAATCACCGGAAAGGCCAAATCGAATACTATACTATAATCGGGTCTTCGGTTCAGACTAGGGCTGACTCCGAATCCACGAATCCGCAACCAAGATAAAACAATCATACAAGGAATTCATAATACGGAATAAATATAGGAAACAAATCGAAAAAATACGATCGAAAATCTGAATACGCAACTAAGTACGTATTCCGGGAACGGGGTATTACACAATTGAAACAATAATAGGATCATGTGTATATCTCATAAACATTGAAGAGTTAAATTAATTTTTGAAAAACTAGTTAAAGATCCTTCAAAAACATGAAACCAAATCATATGTATTTCATGAATCATACCAAATACACAAGAGATGACACTCAAAATCGATTAAGCTCATAAAAGTGTTCATGAATCAAAGTCATGACAAAACAAATGAAGTATGAGTGTACAAGAATCATGTATATAGCATTTTCATAAAAATAGTCATTAAGGCTCAAAAACAAAATGTAAATTCAATTTTCATTAAAAAACAAAACAAACTTCTAGGTATATGTATGATTTATCTAAATCTACCAATATACATACATATCCCAAACATAAAAGAGTCTATTAAAGGTATTTGCATGAAGGCAAGAGACTCACGGGTATACATGTATATTTATTAGATTTGAATAAAATTACATATACATGAAGTAAAACATGAAAATTGACAAAACAAGTATAAATGAAAGAATCATCAAAAATAGCCTATATATGTGCATATAGTGGGTACAAATGAGCATGAAGTGCAAACATATATGAATCAATTTGTTCTCACTATTTGTACATGTATAAGTACAAGTTTTGATAAAAACTACATTTAAACTAGTATTTACCACATGAAGCACAAAAATACATAAAACATGAACATGCTAAAAATGTCACATATGAAATAAGCATGTAAACTTAAGAGTTTTAGAGATAGTTACTAACACATGAACTATACTCCAAAGCTCCAAAACATGGTGGTTGTCCCACCAAACCTCCTTGATAGCGGTGCATCAAATGTATGTCCTTCAAGTCCATGCATCCACCACTAAAGCACCATTCCTCTCACGTCGTGTGAGAGCCCTCACCTACATCAAAAACACACGGTGGGGGTTTTGGTACCCATTTTCTTTTGGGTCCTTGAGGGTTAGTCTTGTAAGGCACCCAAACATTTTTATTAGCAAAATTTAAAGCATTTATCTTATCATAACAAAACTTTGCTAAGTGGCCTTTGCGGTCACAATGTGTACACTTGTACACCTTAGGATGCTTATGTGTGTGAGTGTGATCATGACGTGCAACATAAGCATATGCATGATGATAATGTGCATGAACATGTGGAGTTTGTTTCTTTGAAAACAAAGACTCCAATTTAGAATGGTTAAATGCACATGAGCTCAAAGTTGAGCTCAAACAATTAATCCTATTTTTCAAAATATTAATCTCACTATCATTAATGGTGGCATGTAAAGCATGGTGAGATTGTGGAACAATTTTCTTATTCTTTTTAAAAACATTTTCTTGTTCTTTTTCAAAAATTTTCTTTTTCAAAGACGTGTTTTCTTGAAAAGTAATTTCCTTTTGTTTTTCCACCAAAACAATTTTATTTTTCAAAGACATATTCCCTTCACATGAATCATTCAATTTAGACATCAAGGAAATATTCTCATTTTTCAAATCTTCATTTTCTTTTTCAAAACATGCAATTTTATGTTGTAAAGAATCTTTTTCATTTTGCATGCAATCAAATTTCTTTTTCATTTTCTTATTTTCCTTTTTAATCATGTCATATTTTTCTAGCAAAAGTTGACAAAAAGATGAAAGCTCATCATATGACATGTTAACATCTTCTACCTCAGATTCGGTAGTTACCTCAAGGGGGTTATTCCTTGGACCATGTAGCACATGTTGGAGATGTCGCTTCCAACATCCGAGTCACTCCCCGCATAGTATTGATCATTTTCGCCAAGGGAGAGGAGGGTGTTCCAAACTACAAAAGCCGAATCAATATTAGAAATCCTAGATAAATAATCATCATTTAGGGTAGACTTTAAAGCATTTAAAGCTTTTGCATTAGCCTCAATATTCTTGCTATCATAAACATATGAATCTTTAATTGTAGCAAGATAAACATGAATCCCTAAGGCTTTGAGGTACAAAGACATCTTAACCTTCCAAATTTGGATGTTAAGAATGTCAAAAGTGGGTGGTGACATGAAGTCCATGGTGTGTGTACAAATATTGTGATTAGCCTAAAATGAGAATCTTTAACTCTAGGTTGTAAGACCTAAATTCAGAGCACTTGGCTCTGATATCAATTGTAGTATCACCTAGAGGGGGGTGAATAGGTGATGGCTAATCTAATGGTCACTTAATGCCAAATAATGCGGAATTAAAAACTATTATGACCTAAACAAACTATTTAAACTAAACACCACGTATAACACAAGAGTGTAGCCGAATTCCCCGTGAAGGGCTCTGGACTAACTCCTCTAGATTCCCCCTAGATAAGGGTTGAGGTGCCGCGTTGGCTCTCTTGGTTGAATACAAGTGTTAGCAAACAATCCCCAAGCATATAACAATTAAGCACACAATATATCAAGCATGTAAAGATAAGACAAGTAATAGCATGCAAGATATAAACAAGTAAGGGAGAGAGAGGGAGAGAGAGAGAGAGAGAGAGAGAGAGAGAGAGAGAAAGAGCAATCGCAAACACAAGGGATTTATTTCGAGGTTCGAGCACACTTGCTCTACATCCCCGCCTTCGACACACGAAGGATTTCCACTATAATCGATCCCACCGGATCACTCGGTGCCGCAACACCTACAACGAGTTCCCACTAGAACTCTTTGGACTCTCTCTAGCCCGTACACACCGCAAAGCCCCACAAGCTCGCCGAGGCCGCACCTCAAACAAAGAGTTCGCACCCGAACTCGAAACACCGAGTCCCCACTAGGACCCGAAACAATGCGAACACACACGTCTGCCTCCTCAAGGAACAACGAAGAAGTCTTTGGTGATCACAACACTTTGATCACCTAAAAACAATCTCACTACAACACTCCTATAGGATGAAAAATCAATGGGTTGCTCAAGTGTTTGTGTGAGAAAACAAGGATGAGAATGGTGGAGGAAAACTAGAGAAAATCACTTTTAAACACTCTTGATAAACTCTCCTTTTGATTGGAAATATTGGCTCTAAAATAAGTGGAGAAAACCTCTTAAAAGAGTAGAAAAAACTGTAGTCAAAATTCACTTAAAATCTTGTAGAAAACAGCCCCCAAATGGCCCAATTTATAGGGCTCCAAAAACTAGCCGTTGGAGGCCTGACAGAACTGTCGGTCGACCGCCCGGTCGATCGGCCAACGGTCATATTTCAGACCGTTGTGCCATCGGTCGACCGAGGCCAGGATACAGAGAGCAAGTCTCTCTGTCCGGTCGGCCGCCCGGTCGACCGGGGCCTTTCTAGAGAGCAGAGCTCTCTGGACGGTCGACCGGGTCGGTCGACCGGCCCTCCTGCCAGAACTGGCGTGCACGTCTGTGCACGTCGGTCGACCGTGACGATCGGCTGACTTCAAGCTGCGGTCGACCGTCCCGGTCGACCGGCTGAAGCCAGGAAACAATGTTAAGGGATTAAAAAACTTGGTCTTTTTGGCTCACATAAAATCCCATAAAATCACAGAAAATCTACAAAAATAGTTTTATCAATATACTTTGATAAACAAACATGCTTGCACAAAATCAAGGCATGTTACAAATGATTTGGACTATTTTTGTAATATGAAAAAATTGGCTCAAATGAAAACTGTATTTTTTCAAACTTGATTTTTCAAAACTTGTTTTTCTAAAACTTCACCAAATACAAAAATAAGATATTTAAACTCATTTGAAGCATAGTGTGTATGGATATGATCCACTACACAAACATGGTGAAATATCTATGTTTTTGACATTAAGCACTAAACATGGTTTTGGTTAAAACATAAAACTTGAATACTAAAAATCAAAACACTTGAAGTCTTCACTTGAATACCAGTTTGATTTTTGGTTAAAATTCTTTTCTAAAACAAACTTAATCAAGAGTGTGTATGCATATAGATACTTGAGCAATCCACCAATTACTCTATCCTTTACATTTTATCTAAAAACAAAATCTTCTAAAAACAAACCTAGACACAAGTCTTCATCTTCTTGAAGTCTTCACTTGAAGCCTTCTCATCTTCTTGACTTGGTCCAAACACGATCCAATGGCTCTTGAATCAAACCATGCTAGCTCCAAAACTTGACTTCAAATCCTTTGTTGAAGCTATGCTGCTACTAAGATCTTGATCATAAATCTGTCACTAATTAAACACAAGATCATTAGTACTATAACTACATGAGTTGATCATCATCAAAACTAGAGTGATGGGCCTTCGGCCAACAATTATGAATTAAGCAAATCAGTTTTTTACTTCCTTCACTTGTGTAGTGTCTTCATATGTGATGATTAAATATTGCCATATATCATAGACGGATGTGCAATTGATAACCCTAGATGTATCATCATCATTTAGGCCTTGCAAAAGAGCATAATGAGCATTAGCTTTGGCTTCAAACTCCTTCACTGTGATTTCAAACCAAGTGTTCTCATCACCATCGGGATGAGCAAAAGGTTTGTTGGTGGCCTTAGAAGCACAACTTCCTAATGATTGAAGGAAGACGGTCATCTTAACCTTCAAATGGGAAAGTTAAGTCTATCGAACTTGGGTGGGATCTTGACATTATAGGTCATGAGTGCGTGTAACAAATAAAGTAACTAGCAAATAAAGAGATTTCAAATTCAATTTGAAATACAAACTATTTAAACTTGAATTTTGAAAAAAATATTTTAAATCAAATCAAGTTTATTCCAATACAGTATAAATACAAAAACAAGTTTCTCAAACTTCTCTAATGTGTGTGAATAATAGCAAACACATTCTAAACAGTATTCGAGATTTTCCTCTCATAAAAAAAACAAGATTCAAACTCATTTTGTTTAAACCAAAACTCAAAACTTTTGATCCAGAAAACCTATATCAAATTTTGGTATGTGTGCAAGCTTGAGCATTCAAATCTAATCTATCCTTTATAAGAATCTAAACTTACAAACTTATGACCTCAAGTCTTATTCTTGATCTTGATCTTGTTCTTCAACTTGACTTGATCCAAACTTGATTTATGTGAGTTAGACTCCTCTCTGAGTACTTGATGTATCATTTGTGCATGAGCTCTTAAATCAACCTGTTAGCTTCATACTTGACTTGAGTCTTTTGAAGAAGCTAAACAGTAATATATGATCTTAATTAAATCTGAAACTTATATATCACAAGATCATAATAACTATAACTATATGAGTTAATTATAATCAAATCTAAAGTGATGGGCCTTTGGGCCAATACTTCACTCGGAAAGGCATTACCTTATAGTAATAGATTCCCCAAACAGTGATGAACGTCATCTTATCTTCGTCCAGTGGATGCTTCTTAATTTGATTCTATTCGGAGTAAGCATCCATAAAACTGAGCAGTTCATGGCCACTGTCACATCCACCACATGGCCGATCCTTTGGCAGAGGGAAACTCTCTTTGGGACAAGCCTGATTGTGATTGGTGAAGTCAATGCAGATTCTCCACTTGCACTTTTCTTCTTCACCAGGACCAGGTTGGCAAGCCATTCAGGGTAGTGTCTCTCTGATGAAGTTGGCTCAGAGTAATCAGTCAACTTCATCGCTGAGGGCCTAACACTTTTCCACATTCATCTTTCTTAGATTTTGCTTTACTGGTTTGATCCCTGGATCGATCAATAGCCGATGGCAGATGATGGATGGGTCAACTTCTGCATATTTGTGAGGGATCAGGCGAACACATCCAGGTTGTTAGGAAAAACTTCTTGAACCGTACCTTATCATATGCAGGAAGATTTGCCCGATCCGGAGGGCTCGCTCTGGATGTAGTGGATCTACATACACCAGCTCAGCTTCCTCCACCGATCAACTATCCATAGCCTCTGTTTCATTGGAGAAGTTTGTCATTTGGTTTTCACTGCATTGTGGTTTCTATTGAGTGACGACTTGCTTCTTCTTCTCGGGATGAACCTCTTGACTGGAGGCCGCCTCACACTCTTCGTTGACTACCTGGACTGCTTCTGAGTGTTAGCAGCAATGCTTCAGGATATGGCTTCGTCCCCTCTTATGTCCATGATTCCGGTCGGGAGTGAGATACCGCAGGAGCTGGTGGTATCTGGACGGAACGACTTTCATCATGTGGATCCATGGTCGCTCAAGGATCGCGTTGTGGGGGAAGCCATATCGATCACATAAAACTCTGTGATGACGTTGTACGGGTAAATGCGGATTGGGAATGGATTGTGTCAGGCGAACGTGTCTCATTCCCATCACACCCATAAAAGTTTGACTGGCTCTTAGGATAGATCATTGCCCAGTCCCTCTCTTGATTGTTCTCGATCATGTCCAGGGTGCTCCTATACAAGATGTTGATGTTGCTCCCACTGTGGACTAGGATTCTGGAGACTCGATAGTTGTTGATGTGCATTATGATAATCAGGGCATCGTACGTATGCGACGCAGGAGAATGAGATTAGCCTACACGGGAACAGAGGAGGATTGCTCGACAATGTCGAATAATTGCTTTTACAGGCCTCGTTAATGTAGATGGTCTTCTCTCTCGAGGTGGTGCCCTCCAGTGGGCAAGCGCCAAAAATAGCATCCACCTCTCGTTAGCTGATGAGGGTGTGGCTCACAGGATCCCTCTGTTGTGAAGTTTCGGTGGCTACTTTCTTCACCTTGACCTCTGAAGGTTGTCCGGGTTTAAGAATGAACTTCTTAAGATACCCCCAATTGATAAGCTCTTGGAGTTGCTTCCGGAGGGAGCGACAGTCGATAGTGAAATGTCCCATCCCATCATGGAATGCACAGTATTACTCACTCCGGGGCCCTTCAGGTTAGGCGAAAGTGGCCTCAGGAACCTCACCCAAGATTGGTTGTGGATAAGGTTGAGATGTGGTCAATGAGGATCTTGAACGGAGTGAGGTCAGCACAGCTCTGAAACTTCCAAGGGGTTCTGCGAAGAACTCGGGTGGAAGCGCTTCTTGTAACCATCTTGCCCTTGGTTCTGAGTCTTTTTCAGAGGAGTATGCAGTTACTTCATCTTCTCCCCTTCATTCTTCTGCTTAAGAGGTCAGCTCGTAGAGTCCCGCGTCACCTCTTCCAGTTGTATGTACTTCTGGGCCCGAGACATGATATTCTCCATGCTGGTGACATCATGCTTCACCGGGTGCTGGGGGAAGGAGTAGTCAGTCTACAGTCCAGCAATAACTGTGGCTGCAACGACAGCATCACTATAGTTATAAAACAGTGTCATATAGCCCTGAAAATTACCGATGTAGCGCTTGAGAGTCTCTCCTTGCTTCATCTTGGTGAGGAGGTAGTTGATGTTCTTCTTAAAATTTCATAGAAACTGTGATGGAAGGGAGTAGAATCAGTCTAAGGCCATACCCTTAAAATTGGAAGGAGATATTAGGCACATGAGGAGATCATCGTGGGAGTCGACAGAAATCTTGACCTGATAGGCTCAGATGTGTTGGACGGGGTCAGTCACTCTGGTATAACAGTCGAAGTTCTGTATTACGAACTTTTTCAGGAATCGGTGGGACATGATCTCCTCCGAAAGAGGAGAATCAGAGATCCTCAGGTTGTAAGATTATGGCCCACCGCGAGACTGTGGCTTGTCTGCATCTATCTTTTTCCTAACCATCTCCACCACTCCTCGATGCAAGGAGTCTTTGTGGGCTTGTGAGGCTCGCCCTCATTGGAGCGTTCCTTATGGCATGGGGATGCAAAACGGTGACGTCTTCGGTTACCCCTAGCACAAGTGGTGTCCGTCACGTTTGGCTGTGGAGATGAGCGTGGGACTTCTCGTCATCTGAGCCCCTCATCTGGGCTCTTTGGAGCACCTCAATCTGAGCAAGGAGCTGGTTATGGATGCAACAGCATCACTCGGCAATCTTCTTGCGCTCATGGGCCACCTTTGTCTCTTGCTTATCTAGCTGCTTCTGCAGGTGGGTTAGAATCTGAAGGAGTTATCCTTCAGCGGGCAACCAAGATTTGTGCTCGTTGGTTACCCTCTCCGGTATGATCATTGAGGATCAGTGCTCTTCTTCAACTGATTGAAGAACAATGTTGGGGTTCTGGGGATGGTAAACAGTGTCACCCTGCCCCCAGTGGTGATCTTCTTGCCTTTGGAGGCGGCAGATGTAGCAATGTTCTACGATGAGGCCTTCTTTTGCGGGGCCATTGTCGTCAGGTAGGCTATTTGAGAAGGGATTTTTAGGGATGTTTGGCAAAAGGGAGGGAACTCTGAGAATATACTTAAGAGATCTCAAGGAACACCAAAGTAGTGGGAATTTTTCGCCATAGATAATTGGACAACTTTCGATTGAACCTGCCAAGAAACATTGAGGAAGGAAAAACACCTTTCAGGTGAGGAATACTGGTGTGGTGCTGGTCGAAAACTCTCAGGCGTGAGAATCAATATCTTCGTAGAGTGAAAAGCAAAGGGATTTCTTGTGTGTAGCATCTGGTGGTAAACAGAAGTGAACCCCTTCCCTGTTAGAGAAGAAGCAATATTAATACCTGACTGAGCTGTTAATGCATACACGAGCATTTCGGATCTCAGTAACTGCAGGTTGGCACATTGTGATTTCTTTATAACCACCCAGATCGCGCGGCTTGATTGTTGGGACCCAGATCGCGCGGCTTGATTGTTGGGACCCAGATCGCGCGGCTTGATTGTTGGGATTGTCATGCAAAAATATCTATCACTATTCATAATAGCCTGCATGAAAACAAGGGCATTTTAACGTTTTGAACATGGGGATAATCTAGCAGCGTACTGAATCTGTGAATCGCGGGGATTGTGCCGCTAAGTTATAACCAACGTAGAAGCAGCAATCCTTACGGAGGGTTTTCATTTCAGAGGCCGACGCCTCCAGATTACTGCGAGATTCCGGATTGGTCAAAGGTCCAAGAAAGTGACTCCGGACTAAATGTGGCTTCGTGATGGAATTGTGAGAGTTTACTCATGAGTTTGTGTTGGGCTCGATGGAGAAGACTTGACCGCTAGGGGTGCCTTTCAATAGCTGGATACGTGTCATGATTTTGAGAGAAGATGAAAGCTGACACTCCAATAATCTAGATAGTTTTATCTAAACACAAGTAAATCTATATATTGCATACGTTACTGTGTAAACTATTTTTAAGTTGTCTATCAGGGAAAAAAGATCGTATCCACATCCTTTTGTGACTACGACAACAACCTGATGAGGATCCCCTGAATCTCCCAAGCAAGAAGAACAATCCCAAACAGCACAAAAACAAACACCAGGAGAAAGCACATGCAAACAAAGCAATCTGACGAGGTTCGGCCTCAATGCCTACGTCCCCGGGGCAATCAAAAGAGAGATTAATTACTTGGAAGATTGATTACAATGCTTACAGCCTCCCTAATCTCCAGAAAGCTCAAGAACACTTTTTCTTTTCAGATTATAACCCTAGAAAATAGTCACAGCCTTTAAATACAAACAGGTTTCCAAACCTGCAATCGCAGCCCGCACCAGCTTGTCGGTCGACCGGGCGGTCGACTGACCTCTTCCACCGGTCGACCGGTCGGTCGACCGGGTGCCCAATAGAGAGTTGGGTACTTTCAGTCGGTCGGCCGAGCGGTCGACCGAGCTCCAACCCCGTGCATGTTGTGCACGTCGGTCGACCGGGCCGGTCGACCGAACTTCTGATACTGCGGGCGGTCGACCAGGCCGGTCGACCGGAACTTCTGATTCCTGCTGCTGCTATTTTCATCTGCTGTTTCCTTCGTCCTTTCGTCATCAACTTCCTCGGCGATTACTCGACGACCCCTCGACGATCCATGTCAACTTCCTCAGCAATTAACTTCTCTCTTTCTAACAATTCTCCACCTCGGTGAAGATTCCCAAATCTGAGCCGAACTGTCCATCGACTCGAGAGCGGCTGCACCAATGTGGTTGCCTACGTACCCTGCCCAAGGGATAAAGCCGTCCGTAGTTCATCCAAATGAGCTTCAGCAAGCTCATGCTACCTGAAGGACATGGAGCAAAGCTTTGCAATGTGCAAACTTAACTCCCGACACCACCTTAGTAAGCATGTCGACTGGATTCTCTGAAGTGTGAATCTTCAACAGTTCGATGTCACCCTCTTCTACAATCTCCCGAATGAAATGGTACCTGACGTCGAAATGCTTCGTCCGTGCATGATAGACCTGGTTCCTGGCCAAGTAGATGGCGCTCATGCTGTCACAGTTAATCTTCAGCAAATCCTGTTCCACGCCCAAGTCATCTAGCAACCCTTGAAGTCAGATCGCCTCCTTCATGGCCTCTGTCATAGACATATACTCAGCCTCTGTGGTCGATAAAGCGACGGTAGACTGCAGTGTGGAGCGCCAACTCACCGGTGTCTGAGAGAATGTGAAGACATATCCCGTTGTCGACCGGCGCTTGTCAAGGTCACCTGCATAGTCTGAATCAACATACCCTATGCACTCTTGCTTTCCCGTGGAGTCCTTCTCAAACACTAAACCTACATCAATTGTTCCTTTGATGTACCTCAAGATCCACTTCACAGCTTCCCAATGACCCTGTCCCGTATCATGCATATATCTGCTCACCATGGAGACGGCCTGTGATAGATCTGGTCTTGTACACACTATAGCTACATCAAGCTACCCACTGCACTGGCATATGGAACATGGGACATATACTCACGCTCTTGAACACTCTTCGGAGACATCTTTGCAGACAATTTGAAGTGAGGAGCCATAGGTGTACTTACAGACTTTGTATCCTTACTGATATTGAACCTCTGTAGTACCTTCTCCAAATAGCCCTTCTGAGTCAAACTCACCCTGCCAACTCTCCGGTCTCTAGTGATCTCCATGCCCAACACCTTCCTAACTTCGCCAAGGTCCTTCATCTCAAACTCTTACGATAGATCCCTCTTCAGAGCATCAATAGCTGATCTCGACCTCGAAGCAATCAACATATCATCTACATAAAGGAGTAGATAGATATAATCACCTGATGGTAGCTTGTTGTAGTACACACATGGGTCATAGTGGCTACGTGTGTACTTCTTCCTTCTGATGAAGCTATCAAATCGCTTGTACCACTGTCTAGGAGACTGCTTCAATCCGTATAGCGACTTCTTCAGTTTGCATACTAATTCTTCCTTCCCTGCAATCTTGAAACCTGTAGGCTGAGTCATGTAGATCTCCTCCTCTAGATCGCCGTGGAGAAAGGCGGTCTTCACATCGAGTTGGTCAAGGTCCAACTCATACTGCGCAACCAAGGCCAAAAGAATACGAATTGACGAATGCTTAACCACAGGAGAGAATACCTCATTGTAGTCAATTCCTTCTCTCTAAGCATAGCCTTTAGCCACCAACCGAGCCTTGTAGCGCACCGCATCTTCTTGGAGAGATCCTAACTTCTTAGCATACACCCACTTGCAATCTATGGCCTTCTTCCCTTTGGGCAACTTGGTGAGTTCCCATGTGTCGTTCTTGTAGAGAGATTGCATCTCTTCACTCATGGCCTCTTTCACATCCTCGCTTCCGAACTGATCTCAGCTTCTCTGAAGGTAGATGGAATAGCTTCCTCAACGACTGGAAGTGCATACGCTACGACCATATCCGTAGTGAGCCAACCTGGTCTCCTAGTGTTCCTCCTTGGTCTTTCAACTGCAGTAGGATCATGAACATTACCCATGACCTGTTCTTGACCCTGTTCAACATCTTCAGCACCTTCTTCAACTGTTCGATCACTATCCTGTGTCACCTCGGGAATGATCCGAACTGATGCTGATTTCTCTAGAGATGGTGGATCTGCATCAATCTCCACCTGCTGCGATAGCTCCTTGGTCTTGCTGGTCTCCACCTGCTGAGAGACCGTAGGCTTCATCAAAGAAGCCTCATCGAATGTGACATCTCTGCTGAGTATGAACATGTTGTCCGTTTGATCCCAAATCTTGAACCCCTTGATTCCTCACTTGAAACCAACGAACACCCCCCTTCTTTGCCCTTGGGTCCAACTTGTCTTCTCTGACATGGTAGTAGGCTGGACATCCGAAGACCGTAGAAAATTATAGTCACCAGCAGCTTTTCCTGACCAAGCTTTAAGAGGAGTCTTCCCCCCTATCGCAGACGACGACAACCTATTCACGAGGTGGAATGCATACGCCAAAGCTTCAGCCCAAAACTTCTTTGACAGTCCTGCATTGGATAACAAACACCGGACCTTCTCTAGCAAAGTCTGGTTCATCCTCTCAGCCACCCCATTTTGTTGCGGAGTCTCTCATACCGTGAAGTGTCTCTCTATGCCCTCATCAAGGCATAGCTGTAGGAAAGGATCCAATTTGTACTCTCCTCTATTGTCAGAACGGAGGACCTTGATCTTCCTTCCCGTGCTTCTCTCCAGATTCGCCTTCCACTTCATGAACAGTTCTAGGACTTCTCCTTTGTGTCGCATGGTGTACACCCAACAGCGCCTAGAAAAATCGTCAATGAATGACACAAAATAATGGTTACCTCCAATAGATGCAGTCTTGGTAGGTCCCCAGGCATCCGTGTGAACATAGTCAAGAATACCCTCCGTGCAGTGTGAAACTGTGCCAAACTTCACCTTGGTCTTCTTGCCGATGATGCAATGCTCACAGAAATCCATCTTGCAGGTTTCGGCACCCTTCAGCAACCCTTGGCTCGCAAGAGCTTGCATTGACTTCTCTCCTGCATGTCCCAGCCTCATGTGCCACAGCCGGGTTGAATCTTCCTTTGGATTGGTAGAAGCCGCCACTTGTCCTGTCACCGTACTACCCTTCAAGTAGTATAGGTTGTTCCGGCGATCGGCCTTCAACACCACCATCGAACCTTTTGTCATTCTAAGGACTCCTTCCTTAATAGACACCCCAAGGCCCAATGACTCCAAAGCTCCTACGGAAATCAGGTTCCTCTTTAGCTGAGGTACATACCTCACTTCTTTCAGCTCCCTCACCATCCCATCAAACATTCTGATTGGAATAGTACCAACACCCTCCATGATGCACGGATGATCATCGCCGATGACGACCGAACACCCCTCCAGCTTCTCAAAACTGGTAAACCAGTCCCGATTAGGGCATATATGGTATGTTACACTTGTATCCAAGATCCACTCGTTTTCACCTGAGTAGCCTATGATGGGAGTTGTAACTGAAAAAGAGAACACCGACGAATCTGAGTCTGATCCATCTGCTTGTGATTTACTGCTAGGAGTGTTAACCACCTTTGCGAGATTTGCCTCAGACTTTGATTCTTTCTTCTTTCCCTTGAAATCCGGACAGTCCACCTTCTAGTGCCCAATCTCTCTGCAGAAAGCACACTGATTCCTTTTGAGATCCCTGAAACTCGGCCTGGACTTTGATCTTCCTCTAACCTCCTTGCCCTTCCTCGATGAACCCCTGCCTCTTACTTCCAGTGCCTCCGCCGATGAGCTTGACTGAGAAGGATGTCTCTCCTTTCTCCTCGTCTCATAACTTGTTAGTGCAGACGACACCTCATGGTAGTCCAACGTCTGCCTACCATTGATAAAGGTCAGTGTGAATGTCTCATACTCCTCCTCCGGGAGTGAGTTCAGGAAGATGATCGCCTTGTCCTCCTCTTCTACAATGACATCCACGTTCACCAAGTCTGTAAGAAGCTTCGTGTATCGGTTGATGTGCTCATTCACTGTGCTCCCCTTCTTCATCTGAAATCTGTACAGCTTACTCTTAAGCTGCAATCTTGACTCAACACTCTTCGTCAGGTATTTCTTCTCAAGGGTTTCCCACAGATGCTTCGCCGACGTCTCATGTTGCACAAGATATTTTATGTCTTGCGACAAACATGAACGAATCAACCCACACGCTGACCTGTTCATCTTTGCCCACTCTTCATCAGTGGTCGTGCTCCTCTTCTTCTCCAGTAGGAGAGTATCCTCGAGGTTTAACGCATTTAGGGCATCCATAACCTCACATCTCCACATCCCGAAATTATTTGTGCCATTAAACTTGACACATCAATCCTCGGATGAGGATTCATGGTCTTAACCGAAGCAATTTCTTCTGCCATCTAGATTACTTGATCCTCTATCTATGCGGAAAATCAATCAACTGGAAATAGATCACTACTTCGATAAAAATTTGATTTTTACCTTTTCCTTGAAACCCTAGATTGAGTTTCTCACCGGATCTACTCCACCACAGATTCCACGAGCACTCCTTGCGTCCTCCTGAGATCGACACACGATCCCACGAACACAAATACCTCTGATCTGAGATCGACACACGATCTCCACCGAATCAGATCCCGAGCCCTCCGAATCTCCAGACAAATCCCAAGCGAAACCTGGGAAGCTCTGATACCACTTGTTGCGACTACGACAACAACCTGATGAGGATCCCCTGAATCTCCCAAGCAAGAAGAACAATCCCAAACAGCACAAAAACAAACACCAAGAGAAAGCACACGCAAACAAAGCAATCTTACGAGGTTCCGCCTCAATGTCTACGTTCCCGGGGCAATCAAAAGAGAGATTAATTACTTGGAAGATTGATTACAATGCTTGCAGCCTCCCTAATCTCCAGAAAGCTCAAGAACACTTTTTCTTTTCAGATTAAAACCCTAGAAAATAGTCACAGCCTTTAAATACAAATAGGTTTCCAAACCTGCAATCGCAGCCCGCACCCGCTTGTCGGTCGACCGGGCGGTCGACCGACCTCTTCCACCGGTCGACCGGTCGGTCGACCGGGTGTCCAACAGAGAGTTGGGTACTTTCAGTCGGTCGGCCGAGCGGTCGACCGAGCTCCAACCCTGTGCATGTTGTGCACGTCGGTCGACCGGGCCGGTCGACCAAACTTCTGATACTGCGGGCGGTCGACCGGGCCGGTCGACCGGAACTTCTGATTCCTGTTGCTGCTGCTATTTTCGTCTGTTGTTTCCTTCGTCCTTTCGTCATCGACTTCCTTGGCGATCACTCGACGACCCCTCGACGATCCATGTCAACTTCCTCAGCAATACTTCTCTCTTTCCAACACATCCAACTAAATAAGTTTTTCATATTTAATTTTCTTATCTAACTTCTGCAAATATTTAAACAGTCATATCAAGTTCTTGAGTTTTTTGGATAGCATTTACAGTCCCAGGCATTGGGGTTCGAAGTCATTTTGACACTCTGATTCACATATTAGGTTTTGTTTCTTTTTGTTGTATATTCTCTCTTTTTATTTCCTTCGAGAAGTCATATTTTCATAAAATGTGTATTAACTTAACTAAACATTCAATAAATAGTCTTAACATTGTCTCTGCATCTATTCTCATATGGAAAATTTTGTTAAGGAAAGAATAGATTAGCTAATAAATGATGAGAAGAGTCCTTCCATCTATATATTATTAATTTTTGCATAAAATTCTGAGCATACATGCCTTAATATATAGAGTTTTAATTGGTTATAAAATCCAGGAAGTATCAGGTATAGAAAGTTTACACATCAATCAAGTAATACACTTAGTTTGACAAAAATGTTTTATTTATTCATGATAAACATTCAACTTACCAATCAAATTTGATCTTTAATTTATAAATGAATTTATAACTCTATATAACATATTTTCATACCGCACTCTCAAAAATTATTCCTGATTCCGTCCTTGTCTCCAATGCTTTTGAGTTGTCATATAGATTTATACATATTAGTTATAAGTACTCATGAGGATTATATTAGTATTCTGCGCTATAACGGTGTTTACAGGTTAATTTGTTTGGCACTGTCTTCTTTCAAGTTTTGCAAAAGAATTGATCATTTAATTAAAAAATAATTGCGGATTCAAATAAAAAGATACATGTTTCAGAATATATTCTACAAAATTTCATTGGAATCTGTCATCTTCATATTGTGCCTGGAAAATAAAATAATTTTGAAAACAAAAGTTTATGAAATTTTTTAGATAAGTTTTTGGAAAAATAAGAAAGTAAAAAAAAAAAATCTTAAATTCATGATTTTATAAATTTCTATTCTAAATATAAATTTCAAATTTCTTGATTATCTTGTCTACTTATATGATGGTATTTCCTACTTTATTTTGATAACTTTCAAACCAAATAATGAATATATAATTTCTTTAAAATTCTAATTTTGCAACTTTAAAATCTATAAAGCATTAAAAATCTAATTTTTTGTTAAAATATCCCAACGCAGCCTCCATGTTATTTTCTACGAAATACTCAAGGGTCTTCTAAGTTCTAATCTTTGTTTATCTACTGCACAAGATGACTTTTTTGCATACGAATCAATCGAATATTAAATTTTAATATTCTTAACAAAAGTTTATTTTGTAAATAAAAAACACAAAAAAAAGATACATTTCCACTTTTATACATCTTTAAATTCCTTCTCTTTGAGTATAAGAGTCGAAACAGTTCTACAAGATAAATGTCATGCAGGATACGCATAGGATTTATTGAATTCCAGACAAAACCCTCAACTGAACTCATGTCGGCCCTCTTTGGTAACAAGAGTTAGAGAGAGAATTAAGGAGCAATTCTTGCTAATTATTGTCAAACATGTGAAAACTAGTAAAAGGTAGATTGTGAAGAGTTACCTCAAACAGTGAAGAGGATGATTTTTTTAATTTATAAATCTATTTAAAATTTTTCTAGAATTTTTTGAGGAGGAAGAAGATGATTTTTGGAATTTTATTTAGAATTTCTTTTGTGAAGGCTGTAATGAGAAATAGTAATGAAATTTGGGATTTTTTTAGATTCAAATGGGAAGAAGTCGAATTTGAGTCTTATTTAGGACTTTCTTTAAGAAGGAATATTTTTAATGAATTTTGCGGATCTTAGAAGTTAGAATTTTATCTGGAAAAAAATTAAGCTAAAATGTTTTGAAACTTTTGAAAGACAGAACTTTCGAAAGAATTGAAAGAAATATTGAAATTCTACAAACAATTGAAATGACAAGTAGTAAAAATTTAAGAGAAATGATTTTTTAGAATATTAAAAGCAGAGAAAATATTGATATTTTTTAAATGTCATCAGACTTCTCATAAAAACTCAAAAACTAAACTGTGTTTCTTGTAAGGCTTTTATAAAGGGGTGTTTGTTTTGCACTGCAACTCGTAAAATTGCAAGTCATAAAACGTTTTTTTTTCATTTTTCATTGTTTGTTTTGCTGCAAAACAACTTGTAAAACGATCACCCTCATTTTTCTACTTGCAGTTGCTATAGTTAATTTTGTGTTCATGTAAATCTCACTTTTAAACTCACATTTTTCTATTTGTAGCTGTTACAGTTAATTTTGTGATCATATAATTCTTTTTCTGATTCTCATTGTAGTACACTTGCAGTCCAAAGCAGTTATTTGATAATTAATATAATTAATATTATTAAACATTTAATATTTTTATAGTACTTGATTTTTTATTTTTAATATTTCATTTTTTATTTCTTTAATTTTTAATATTTAATATTTTATTAATATTATAATTTTAAATATAACAATATTATGTTTTAATATAAAATTACTATATATTTAAGTTTATTACTTTTATAATATAAATAATTACTTTTTAATATTATAATATAATTTATTATTATATTAATATTTATTATATTTAGAATTATAATTATATTTTATTTTGTTAATTTTATAATTTTATAATATTACATTAAAATTATAATAAACTTAAATATTATAATAATACTTTATAAAATTTCATAATATTATAATAGTATAATAATTTAATAATAATTTATTAGTTTTCTTAAAATTTTATTATTATTTATATTTTATTAGCATTATTTATAATATTATACAATATACTTTCTCACTTACACTTTCACATTATCAACCAAACACCGTAAAATACCATAAAGATATTTAATTCTTAGCTCTTTTATAAAAATTCTTCCAGCAGTTCACTTCTTCTTCTTCTTTCTCTGATCTGATGGGCTGTTTGGTTGCAAGGAAGTGGGCGGAAGTAAGGAAATAGGGAAGTATAATTGTTCACTTTCCTATCTATCCAAACACCAGAAAAGGAAAATAAGAAAACCTATTTTCCTTTTATCTTTTCTCTTTTACACAACCATTTCCTCACTTTTAGAGTGCTACAGTTAATTTTGTGGTCATGCAAATCTCATTTATAATAAATTGTAGCACAAAACAGTTAATTTTTGAACTATGTAAATCTCACTTGCATTCTAATTACAGTCTATTTTTATTTTTCTTAATTAATTTTTATTTTAATATTATTTTACGGTCAACTTTGTGGTCAACTTTTCCACTTCCACTTTCATATTATCATCCAAACACCAGAAAAGACAAAATAATTTTCAAACCACACTTCCCAACAACATCCAAACACCGAAAAACTTACTAACCAATTCCCAAGTTTCAAAGGGAATTATTACTACTTCCTCAATTCCTCACTTCCTCACTTCCACCCTTAACCAAACAGGCCTGAATGTAATGCAATCTTGCATACAAATTAAATTTTAAAGTTGTTTAAGGTGTTCCGTGAGAAAACACTTCTCTCATTGGCGCCTGCTTCCAAGACTGTATCCCAGCAAAGGATCCACTGACCTGACCTCGCAGCGTAATGACAAACCCCCTTCATGTTGTCTCTCCCTGCCAACCTCACCCAAAGATCACCTCCTCACCACCGCGAACCAAAAAACATCCGCCTCCCTTCTTCTCTGCCACGTGTGCATCAACACCCGAGCTGAACACTTGTCATCCTTAAACCCCATATGTACCAAAACCTTTACCCCAGCTCTGCTCTGGTTGCCCATCTGGGCGGTTTCCTTTTGCTACTGTTCTACTCGTGCAATTAAACAAGCCAAGTTGCGCAATCACAACACAACACCACCGGCTGCCATCGTCACACCCCCAAGATGACGTCATCAATCACTTTTGTTAAATTTTAATTCTCAACCCTAAATTTTATTTAATTACTCGCTAAATCACAAAATCTCTTTTCCGCTTGCTCCTCTCTCTGTCTCTAATTATTTTTCTTCATTTTAAATAAATAAATGGGAATTTTAAAACAAAATCCTCTTTCTGAATTTAATTACAAAGAAGACCTCAAAAAAAATAAATTAGAAAAATCAACCTCTGATTGGACATGTCGGTGCCACATAGGGATTGAGCGATTTTATCTCGCTTATGTGGCGCAGGGCGCGGCGGGTGGAAATTTTTTGGTCTGAGTTTGGCAAACCCGTTTGTAAAATTGTAACAATTCTAGGTTCGGATTTGACGAACCCGAACGTAAAATTACAACAGTTTTAGGTTTGGGTTTGATCCGGACCTAGTTTTGCTCTAAAGCTAAGAGGCATTGTTCTTTTTCCTTCTATTTTACGTCCGAATTTGCAGAATCTGGACCAGAGACCAGAGAATAGAGAATATCACAACTTTACAAGAATATTATAACAGTCTCTATTTTCACTCTTGCGATATATCACGACATCAAAAGAATCACAAGAATTTCACAAACAAATATATCACAATTTCACAATAATCATAAGAATATCACAAAAACCACCCAGTAGAGAATCAGATACACATCATAACTTCATAAATATCATAATATCACTCGTATCACTATTTCAAAACTCATTAAAAATTATATGGTGGAGATTTTTCACCACGAGCGATCAAACGGTCGATCCACACCACAGCAAGATTGGGGAGGGGTGTGTATGTTAGATAAGATAAGGCACAGTACAAAAAATAGAGACACATGAATTTTATGTGAAAATCCTTAATCGAGAAAAACTACCGGGAGGAGAAGAGGAATTCGCTATAATTCACAGGTTATAAGAATTACAGGAATTATTTGCCAGAGTCCCAATATTGGGCTTAACTAGAAGAAAGGAGGATCCAAAAAAAAAAGTCTTCCAAAGAGGTCCCCCTCCTCTCGTTGGAGGAGACGGTGTCTTCATGCTTGATTGATCCCTGTTCTTGGTAGCGGATGATACGAGTGTGATCCTCGTAACCGTATGATCTGTACGTGTTGTTTTGTTGTAAAGGTCATGATTACTGGCGCTTGAATGTTGAGATTGCATGCAGGAAAATCTGTCTCTGTCCATAACTATCTAGGCTAGAGGGCGTGACACGTTATGAACGTGGGGAATATTAGGCTGCATAACAGTCGACGGAGATTAAGGGTGGTCTGTTGTCATGGTTGCCTTTGTGCCGAGCTGAAGTCTCCAGAACGGAGGAAGCTTCGGTATGACATGGAGCATCAGAGCTATTGGTGTCGATGCATCTTCGGGGTGAAGGGTGACTTCTGTGTGGACTGAACTGGCTCTGAGAGGAAATGGAGTAGCAGAGTCTCCTGCTTATGTAACACCCCGCTCCCGGAATACGTACTTAGTTGCGTATTCAGATTTTTCGATCGTATTTTTTTATTTCATTGATTTAGTTTTTCTGGTAGTCTAAATTGACTGATTTTAGTTTCAAACCCTGTTTCCCAATATTTTAGATTTTTCATGATTTTTCAGATTTTTTCTGAATTATTTTTATAAACACCCTAAAATCGGGATTAATCAGTACCGCTGGTTTATTCCTAGATTTTTAATTTCCAAATAGAGTCAAATTTTGAGAAACCGCTTTCATATATTTGCTTAGAATAATATTTACTATCTTAATTCATTTTTTGAGAATTTTCAGAATTTATCAGATTTCTGCCAGATTTGGTGTCGACCGATATTGGCGGCCGATTCTAGAATTTTTAATTTAAAAACTATAAAGAATTTCTTGAAATGGATTTCACCATGATTCTTAAAATAATATTCTTGATTTGTGAGAATTTTTCCGGGTCGTTCCGAGATACTTGATTTTCGGACGATTTCGGTATTTTTCCGAAAGTTTTCCGCATCCGCAACCGAATCCCGGGAATCTGCCACTCTAATTATTTTTCCTCTTTCTTTCAAGAAAATATCTTCTTTTTCCATTTTCTTTTCCTTTTTCCTATTTTCTTTCCTTCCTTTTCCTTCCACCAAATTCTACAAAATTCTCCATTCTTCCATTATCTTCTACAACTTCCCACCAAAAATATCTAAACACCAAAAATATCTTCTCCAAAATATCCAACCTCTCTCCCATCACCATGGCCGGCCAAAGAGCCACCTCACCTCTCCATTTTTACAAAAAAACCCCTCCCTAAACTCTTTTACATCACCTTCACAATTCCAATTCCTATATAAACCTTTCCTTCATCTTTCCACTTCATTTTTCTCTTCACCAAACTTTAACCACCACCAACTCCTCCTTCATCTCCACCACAACCACAACCACTACAACTCTCCAACTCCCTACCTTCATCTTCTTCCTCCTCCATCTTCATGTAAACCACCACAAACTCCAACAACTCCACCAAAATCTAAAACATCCCCTTTACCTTCTCCAAAAATACCACCACCATCAAAATCCTCCACAAAACCATCACCCCACCACCAACTCCAAGGCCGGCCACCCTCCTTGGATTGGGGCCAAGCTTTTCTTCGTCGGCAACATCTCTGATGATTATTCCGGTAATCGTTCACGATTATTCCGGTAATCATTCTGGTGACAATTGCAACGACAACAACTAAACGTCACCACCACCATCTTTTCTTAACCTTTTTCATCACCATCACTTCTACTATTTTTCACCACCATCTTCACTTCCACCATCACTTTCACCATCACCTTCATCATCACCTCCTTTTTCATTACTCCATCAAAATCCATATCCTTCACCAAATAACACCACCACCAACGAAATCATCTTTCCCTGTCTCTCTCTTTCTCTCTGTTGACGCAGATCTCACCCCCGCGTCCAGGCAACTCCTTAACGCGGCCTTCGCGTTCTTGAATCGACGCAACGCGGAATCCATGCCCGCGTCTGTATCCCTTTCATATCTACACGACGCAGAGCTAATGTCCGCGTCTGTGTTCTCCTCGTGCCCTGACTTGAACGCGGGTCTCGAACCCCGCGTTTGTGGCACCTTCGCGATGTGATTCCCGCGTCTGCGACCCTCGCGTCTCACTCGCATAACTCGCGTCTCCCTGTGCACTCTCTTTTTCCATATACTTCTCTCTCTAGGTTTCTCTCTCTAACTCTTTCTCTCTCCTCTTCACTTTCTCTCTCTAAATAATTATATATTATTATATTTTATGGCGCGTGCGCGAGTTCCATGGATTTCGGACTTTTCGGGATTCCGGTGATTTAGGCGAGTGTCCTCGCCTCCATTTGAGTTTCCCCGCTTCGTCGGGTCGACATGTATTTTATTCCATGTTTATATGTATTTTACTGCTTTATACTATGCGTGGCCGACCCTTCGTGGTCGTTGAACTCTGGGTTTCTGCCCACTCCTGGGATGGCTGGTAGCCACCGAGAGTGCGCTTAAACCCCGAGCGTTCTTGATCCCTCAGCCTTCAGCCTCCGGTCTCTCACTATCTCGTAAGGGAAGTGATTGGGACCGTCAGGTCTCTCCGTCCTTCAGCCTCCAGTCTCTCACTATCTCGAAAGGGAAGTGATTGGGATCGTCAGGTCTCTCAGCTCCGCCTGGTTATCATGATCAGCATTCAGCGCTTTATCACTAGATTCGTGTAGGCAAGATGCTGCCGGATTTCCTACTCGCACTTTAAGCCGAGTTGTCCCGGTAACCTTGCCAGACGCTCAAGTGCTAAATACTGTTTGTTGTCTGTGCCTCCAGCTTGCTCAGCTCCGCTTGGTTGTGCTCAGCTACTACTGTTGGCCCAATGGCCTTCCACTCTAGTTTTGATGATGATCAACTCATGTAGTTATATTTACTAATATTCTTGTGTTTCTAAGTTTCAGATCATTAGCAGGATATTAGTGTTGGTGATTAGCTCAACAAGGTGTTTGGAAGCTTATCATGGTGATTCCGGTGCCAAAGCTTAAAGATCATACCTTTGCACTCGGTGGATCGCGTTTGGGAGCAAGTCTACTTGAAGATGGAGATCATCAAGAGAAGACTTAGGTATCCTAGTTTAGTTTAGTGTGTTTTTGATCCATTTGTAAAGCTTAGTTTAGTTGATATGCTCAAGTGCACAAACACACACGTTTTATGTTTAATGTGTGATTTTATGAATAGTTGGATCAAAACAAGTTTTCATGATTTATATGTATAGTAGATGTTTTCTAGTTATACATACATGCTTAACTTATAGACAAACTTATTTTGACATTCCTATTCATGTTTTGGAAAAATCTAGTTTGATAAAAATACAAGTTTTATTTATGATAAAATTGGCAGGACACAAAAATGAATTGATATGATTGATATATGTCTTGAAATTTTTATCACAAGTTTAGTTTTCAAGTAAAATGATAAAACATATTTTTGTGGATTTTTTTAGAAGTGTTAAAAGATTTTTTACAAATTTTCTATCTCAAAAATCTGCCCAGAAAAAACTGTATTTCAGGCAGACCGGTCGACCGGGACAGTCGACCGGCTGCTGTGTCCGGATATGCACAGGCTGTGCATGTCCGTCGGTCGACCGGGTCACGGACCCAGTCGACCGATATAGAGAGTCTGCTCTCTGTATCTTTTCGGTCGACTGGGTCGGTCGACCGATAGAAGGAAACTGTGTTTCCTCCTTGTTGGTCGGTCGACTGGCAGTCGACCGAAGCCCCAACGGTCATATTTTCGACCGTTGCCGGTCGACCGGGCCGGTCGACCGATGGCTGTCAGAATTGCCACATCAGCCTAACGGCTAGTTTTCTGGTTTGGCCTATATATACCCTATTCATTTGGGATTTTGGCTAAGGTTTTTAAGAGAAAAATTTCTGGTTTTCAGCAGAGTTTAAAAGAGTTTTAAAAAGAGTTTTAGTGCTTTTAACTTCTCATCTTTATTGATTTGGGTTTTGGAAAAATCAAAGAAATTGGAATTTGGGATTTTGTATTGGCATTCATTCTCTATCTTTTACAAGAAATTTCCCAAGTGTTTTTCTTTGTTGCTTGTTTTCCAAAACACCTAGTTTCCACACTTGAGCTATCTTCTATCCTAAACTATTAGGATCTTTGTTTTTGTGGAAAAGAAAGAAAAGAGAAAGAAAAGAGAGTTTGTGGTTTTGGAACCACTTGTTGTAAACACCCTTTTATTTGTGAATCCCTCTTCGGTAGAGGTGATCGGGTGATTGGTTTGTGAGCCTCTTAAGGAGAGGCATTTGTTGTGGTTGGCTACGGGCCGTATCCCTCTTCGGTAGAGGTGGATTGTGTGTTGTATTGCCTCGGTGGCATTGTAAGTTGAGAGAGGAGTTAGGGGCTCCTATAGTGGATTAGAAATCCTACACGGTGGTGTAGGCGGGGATGTAGAGCTAGGGGCTCGAACCTCGAAACACATCTTGGTCTTTGCGTTTGATCCAATTTCTCTCAACTCTACTCTTTTTACATTTGTGCAAGCATCATCCATTCATATCATCATATATACTTGCTTGTGTTTTGAGCATTGTTTCATATTGCCTTGCATATATTTCTATTGCTATTCATCTATACTTGCTTGGCTTAATTGTGTGCATTGTATTGCTATATCCTTGATTGCTTGGATTGCTTGTGTGTGTGTGCCTAACTTATACTCATCCAACAAGAGCTTCACATAGCACCTCAACCCATTTTAAGGGGAATCAAGAGGAGTTAGTTCAGAGCCTCGCAAGGGGAATTCGGCTACACTTGTTGAATTGTATTTGTTTGTCCAACACTTGCATTAGCTTCCGCTTTTAGAGCATTAGAGTTTGCATTTAGCCTTAGATTAGCATTTACACCTATTCACCCCCCCTCTAGGTGTACTTTCAATTGGTATCAGAGCTAGTGCTCCTGATATTAGGCTTAACATCCTAGGAGTGATCCATTTGCTTGCTAATCTACATTTGCATTTGTTCATTTGCACACATATAGTTTACCATGGACTTCATGACCCCACCTATGTATGATGCTTCCAACATTCTTGTTTGGAAGACTAGGATGTCCATTTACCTACAAACCCTAGGTTACATGTTTATCTTGCGGCTACCAAGAAATGCTATCTTGGTAACCTCATTCATATAAGGGCCAATGCACAAGCCCTAGAGGCTATTAGAAACACATTGCCTAAAGATTATCTTTTACATGTTTCTAATATTGATTCCGCTTTTGTAGTGTGGAATTTATTGACAACCACAACCGCTACCTCCGGGCTTCAAGAACAAATCCAAAAGGAAGAGGAATCTAGTGGAGAATCCGATTCCCAATGCTTCATGGTCCAAGGGAATGACTCCCTTGAGGTACAATCGGAAACTCTATTAGATTGTGATGATAGTGCTAGTTCTTCTAATGATTATATTGATCCCCATGCTTTGAATGAAGAACTTTCATTAGTTTGTGAAAAATTAATTGAGAAGTATAACATTTTGAAAAAGAAAAGTCTAGGCATTAATAATGAAAATAAAAATTTGATTGCTAGACTTGATATTGTTTTGCAAGAGAAAGAGGAGATTGCTAATGAGAAGGATTCATTAAAATCTCAACTTGACCTTGCACTTAAAGAAAATGAACTTTTGAAAAATAAAAATGATTGTCATGTTCTTTTGAAGAAAAATGAGAACTTGTCTTCAAAAGTAGATTTTGTGTTAAAAGAGAATGTTGATTTGAAAAACAAAATTATTTCCATTTCAAATGAATTAAATGCGTGTTTGAAGAAAAATGAGGTTTTGCATAAAAAGATTGATGCTCATGTTTGCCATGCTAGTGTAGCCTCATCATCTAGACTACCTAATGCATGTACCTCTTCTTCTAAAATCAATGATGATATTTGTATGTTAAAGAAGAGAGTAGATTGTTTGGGCTCCACTATGAGCCAATGTGCCATGAACCACTCACAGTTGGAAACCTTGGTTCGAAAGAAACAAGTTCCATCTTTTATGCATGCACACCTCCACGGCATACACATGCTCCTCACGGACACCATCAACACATGTATGCTCATGTGTACTCATGTACACATTGTGGACGTAAGGGCCACCTTGCTAAATTTTGTTATGATAGATTACATACTCCTAATTTAGCAAAGAATTTTGTTTGGGTTAGAGAAGGGACTAACCCCCATGGACCCAATAAGATGTGGGTACCAAAGACCACCCCTCCTATTATTTTTGATGTAGGTGTGGGCTCTCACATGACGTGAGAGTGTTGGCACCTTGGAGTGGATGTGTTCCATGCTTAAAGAATACTTTTTGGATGCATCACTTTCAAGGGAGAAGATTTGGTGGAAAGGACCACCATGTTTTGGAGACAAGGAAAGTTGCCTTCTAAGGCTTTGGTAACAATTCTAACTCCTTATTATTGTTTACATGTTCATATCATTTGTTTTATAGCATGTCATTGTTTAATGTTCACTATGTTATATCATGTTCATTAGATTAGTGATATACATGCTTAGTTGTTTAGAGACACCCATGCTCAATATAGATTTATATTTGTGTGATCTCACTTTTGATCTAATATGTATATCCTAGATCTAATGCATATGCATATACATATTGATCATATGAACGTTTGTTTCATGTTTTAGTTGTATCATGTTGTTTTATATGTGTTTTGTGCTTCATGTGGTATATACATGTTTAAATGTAGATTTTATCAAAACTTGCATGTATACATGTACACTTAGTGAGAACAAATTGACTTATATATGTTTTGCCCTTCATGCTCATTTGTACCCACTATGTGCACAAGTATAGGCTAGTTTTGATGATTCCTTTATTTATACTTGTCATACCTATTTTTATGATTCTACTTCATGTATATGTATTTTAAATTCAAACCTAATAAATATACATGTATACCCATGAGTCTTTTGCCTTCAATGCAAATATTTTTAATAGACTCGTTTATGGTTGGGATATGTATGCATATTGTTAGATTTGGATGGATCATACATATACCTAGAAGTTGGTTCACAAAATAAAAGAATTTTGATGAATTTATGTGTTTTGTTTTAACAAAATGATATTCGTGTTTGTCTTGTGCTTAATGATTTGATTACTTGTTTAAGTATTAGTCTTCGTTAAGACTAGTTATATACCTATACATATAGTGGGACACAAATAAATCTATATATGATTGGGTTGAATGCTTATTTGTTCCCATTAGTTGTATGAGTATAGTCTAGTTTTAATGATTCATATATTTTAGACTTGTATTCATATTTTTTAATTTATATGAGTTTTAATTTCGTGTATATGTTTATTTTGCCAAAACATTAAGATATACATGTATAATCCTTGAGTCTTTTGCCCTTCATGCAAATCCTTATATATGGACTCAATTGTGTTTAGGATATGTATGTATACTTATTGTGTTGACAATTTATACATATACCTTGAAATGAAATTAGTTAATGAAAATTGGTTTTTCGTGTTTTCATATTTAAGTTTTACTTCATGTATATGTCCATCTAGTTCAAACTAATCCTATACATATACATTCCTTTTGAGCCACGTGCCTTCATGCATATACTTTGTGGACTCGTTTGTATTTTGGATATGTATGTATACCTTAGTTTATACTAGACATACATATGCCTTGAAGATTAAGTAGTTCTATGATCTTTTGTTTTAGATAAGTATTATTGTTTAAAGGAATTAAAAGAGCTTAATGAAATATTTTTCATAATTGATTTTCACATGTTAGTTATACACTCGTAATTACTACCTTACTCATGTTTTGTTTCTCATGAGTTGTGCTTTATTGATTAGAGTGAATGATTATTATGTGATTTTCATTTCTATGAAAAATAATCTTATTTATTCCTTGCTTGAAGGATTTCGTACTAGTTTACAAAACTTTCCATTTTTAACTAGTTCGAATTCTTCTTTGTAATATGAGATATACCATGCTTGTTATTTCAATGATGTGTGGTGTTTAAAAGAACATATTTCTCTTAATGATGTCAAGATGTTTATGTTGAGTATTTTTAATTGGTATTCCAAAATTTTGTTTTTATGAAAGTTTCAATAGTTTTGACTTACATTGCCTATATGTGTATAGATTCATATTGAGTGTATCCTATATTGAGGAGCTTGACAACTCTTCTTTATGAGATACACGTGTGTAAGGAGAGCTTCACATCTCTTTTTATGCATTACGTATTTTGTGTTATGTGAATTAGGGCGTGTCTTCCTTTCTTCATGTAATTCATATATGTAGGGAAGCTAACTTAACGTCTTCCTCTTCATGAATGTCTATCTCACCTACGATTTATTGATCCATGTTGAATTTCTATTGGTATCTAGATGCACTTCATTGACATATTTTTAATTGATATCAATGTTTTGATGTTTAACCCTTTATTGGTTCTTGATTTAGAACAAAAAGGGGAGAATAATTTGTTTTTATAATTTTACCCCTTTATTGATGATTGACAAAAAGGGGGAGAAGAATTTGGCTTTTGGCTTTTATATGCATGTATTTGTTTTAATAAGTTTATTAAGAATGTGTTGTTTATGTTATTGGTATCTAGAGCTTAGAGTTTGTCTTACTTCATTGGTATCTAGAGCTATAACATGTTTATATTGTTTAATATTTTTATTTTATTTATGCATGAGTTAAGGGGGAGCTTCTTTGAAGCTTAACTTTAATCCATGCATATATAACTCCATGAGTTTTGTCATCATCAAAAAGGGGGAGATTGTTGGCCCATGGCCTTCCACTCTAGTTTTGATGATGATCAACTCATGTAGTTATATTTACTAATATTCTTGTGTTTCTAAGTTTCAGATCATTAGCAGGATATTAGTGTTGGTGATTAGCTTCAACAAGGTGTTTGGAAGCTTATCATGGTGATTCCGGTGCCAAAGCTTAAAGATCATACCTTTGCACTCGGTGGATCGCGTTTGGGAGCAAGTCTACTTGAAGATGGAGATCATCAAGAGAAGACTTAGGTATCCTAGTTTAGTTTAGTGTGTTTTTGATCCATTTGTAAAGCTTAGTTTAGTTGATATGCTCAAGTGCACAAACACACACGTTTTATGTTTTAATGTGTGATTTTATGAATAGTTGGATCAAAACAAGTTTTCATGATTTATATGTATAGTAGATGTTTCTAGTTATACATACATGCTTAACTTATAGACAAACTTATTTTGACATTCCTATTCATGTTTTGGAAAAATCTAGTTTGATAAAAATACAAGTTTTATTTATGATAAAATTGGCAGGACACAAAAATGAATTGATATGATTGATATATGTCTTGAATTTTTATCACAAGTTTAGTTTTCAAGTAAAATGATAAAACATATTTTTGTGGATTTTTTTAGAAGTGTTAAAAGATTTTTTACAAATTTTCTATCTCAAAAATCTGCCCAGAAAAACTGTATTTCAGGCAGACCGGTCGACCGGGACAGTCGACCGGCTGCTGTGTCCGGATATGCACAGGCTGTGCATGTCCGTCGGTCGACCGGGTCACGGACCCAGTCGACCGATATAGAGAGTCTGCTCTCTGTATCTTTTCGGTCGACTGGGTCGGTCGACCGATAGAAGGAAACTGTGTTTCCTCCTTGTTGGTCGGTCGACTGGCAGTCGACCGAAGCCCCAACGGTCATATTTTCGACCGTTGCCGGTCGACCGGGCGCCGGTCGACCGATGGCTGTCAGAATTGCCACATCAGCCTAACGGCTAGTTTCTGGTTTGGCCTATATATACCCTATTCATTTGGGATTTTGGCTAAGGTTTTTAAGAGAAAAATTTCTGGTTTTCAGCAGAGTTTAAAAGAGTTTTAAAAAGAGTTTTAGTGCTTTTAACTTCTCATCTTTATTGATTTGGGTTTTGGAAAATCAAAGAAATTGGAATTTGGGATTTTTGTATTGGCATTCATTCTCTATCTTTTACAAGAAATTTCCCAAGTGTTTTTCTTTGTTGCTTGTTTTCCAAAACACCTAGTTTCCACACTTGAGCTATCTTCTATCCTAAACTATTAGGATCTTTGTTTTTGTGGAAAAGAAAGAAAAGAGAAAGAAAAGAGAGTTTGTGGTTTTGGAACCACTTGTTGTAAACACCCTTTTATTTGTGAATCCCTCTTCGGTAGAGGTGATCGGGTGATTGGTTTGTGAGCCTCTTAAGGAGAGGCATTTGTTGTGGTTGGCTACGGGCCGTATCCCTCTTCGGTAGAGGTGGATTGTGTGTTGTATTGCCTCGGTGGCATTGTAAGTTGAGAGAGGAGTTAGGGGCTCCTATAGTGGATTAGAAATCCTACACGGTGGTGTAGGCGGGGATGTAGAGCTAGGGGCTCGAACCTCGAAACACATCTTGGTCTTTGCGTTTGATCCAATTTCTCTCAACTCTACTCTTTTTACATTTGTGCAAGCATCATCCATTCATATCATCATATATACTTGCTTGTGTTTTGAGCATTGTTTCATATTGCCTTGCATATATTTCTATTGCTATTCATCTATACTTGCTTGGCTTAATTGTGTGCATTGTATTGCTATATCCTTGATTGCTTGGATTGCTTGTGTGTGTGTGCCTAACTTATACTCATCCAACAAGAGCTTCACATAGCACCTCAACCCATTTTAAGGGGAATCAAGAGGAGTTAGTTCAGAGCCTCGCAAGGGGAATTCGGCTACACTTGTTGAATTGTATTTGTTTGTCCAACACTTGCATTAGCTTCCGCTTTTAGAGCATTAGAGTTTGCATTTAGCCTTAGATTAGCATTTACACCTATTCACCCCCCCTCTAGGTGTACTTTCAACTACTTTATCACATGTCATGTACTTACCTGCCATGTTAACACTTGACATGCTTTATACATGCTACTATTTAACACTTGTTTGTATCACCTGTCAACTGATGTGTTATCACCTAACACCAGACATGCTACTACTTGGCAAGGCCCCTTGTTATGACATGACTTGCCACCGGACTAATATCAATCTCTTGACATGATTGGTCACCCGCCAAATATCATCCTCCTGTCATGTTATCACTTGAAACCCGGCATGATATACTTGACTCTCATAATTATCACGATAACGGGAATGATGACCTGACATCATGTTTACATCTTGATATATTATATTATAGTACATTCTGTACTCCTGAGATACCTGTATTCCTGATATTCCTGACTTGTTCCTGCTCATTCCCGAAATCTGATAATTATCTAATAAATCATAAAGGAGACAACTTGCACCTGATTTGGGGGAAACTGATGGGCCCTGATTAATCATGTTTATGGTGGTCTTATCGAGCCGCGCGTGGCCACATACTTGAGGGATCACCTGGCGGCCACCAGGGATTCCGTGGGGTGTGCTGGCACCCCTACTCCTGTTTATTCTTGCCGGGTATACACACGCCCTAGGCCTATTTCTATGGGATCTGCGATACTCTATTCCTGTTCGGGCGTAAATAAGTCCTGGTACCTAGCGGTACGTTCCGGCTCAGCACCGGATACTCCTGAACCGTTGTCCCGGGCATGTACGGGGCCCATCCAAAACATGATTCATCGATCTTTATCAGTTTCCAAATAACTTGCTCTATAAGTTGTAAGTAGAAGTATGTGGAATGGGACGCATACTAAAACCTACAACTTAGACGGCTCCAATTATAATAAGATGCTAATATACAATTTGTTGTGCTGTTTTATAACTCAGGTTGTACGCACTTGGATTACGGTAACATGGGATAAAGGTATATAGATGAGGGTTTCCTTGTTTGGATTATTCCTTCGAGGTACTAATCTCATGGAGCCGTGGCCTAAATCTGTACAATCGGATTTGCTCATAATCGGTTTTATTCGGTTTTATCGGTTTTATGTTAGCTTAAGAGATAACTGGTGTTGCCCTATCTACTTTGCTTCTCATCTCTTTACCTTCTCTTATCTTATCATACCATGAGTAGTTCCTGCTTGATATCACTTGTTTTATATCTACTTGCTCCTGCATGCTTACCTATGCTCGCCACTTGGCATTCGTATCACCACTCTCCTGGGGAGTTCTATCTGACTCCCCTGGATCCTCATGTCCAGGTCTTGGAGCTTGGAGCGTGTGGATTCCCCCAGTTGCTGATCGGAGTGGCGCAGCGGAAGCATGGATCTCCAGCAGACCATCTGAAGCTCCATCTTTCCAGGCCCCTGTGTGCCTCTCGAGTTTTCCTTTTGTAAACTCGTGAGTGCCTTTTGTACTGTTCATGCTTATACATCTCTTTGTATTCTCGCATTTGCGCCTATTGGTGATGTAATATTATTGTAATATTTGTCACCTCTGGTGATAACTTTGTAATTGTACTCATGTGTTGGAATGTATAATGCACCATTTGCTTCCGTACTCTGATTCTTGCCTGTACTGATGCTTAGCGTATATACGTGAGGGTATTTCTGACCTGCATATATACGTTGCAGTAACGTCTCCGTACCCGCCGGGATCGGGGCGTTACAGGGTGGTATCAGAGCCTAGGTTCTACATCCTCAGTACAACCAGACGGCAAATTAATGGTAAAGAAATTTGCAACTGGAATGCATGAGTCCTGGTTATACACTCCAACTACAAGTGCAGAGTTATCTATTCTTTCTTGATCATTCTTCCTTTGATTCCTAATCCCTTCCATCTTTTCCCTGTTTGGTTTTTCGAAGCCTTTATACCAACTTAAGATATGGATATACTAGAGAGGTAGTGGCTAGTTCTGAATAAAGCTATTACATGATCACTTCGGCTGACTCTATGGTACTCAGGTATTCTCAGGATTGATCCTAATCGGATTATCTTTCAGAAGTCAATAGTCGGAATTCTCTACGGATATTCTATATTCTCGGCTATATCTTTCAGAGTGATTGATGCCTGGTATTCGGAATTCTCAATTATCGGTCTTCTTTATTATGCTCAGGACTATCAGGGTTTCCTTTATCTTCAGTATTCTGGCTTATTCTCGGAGGGCTATCAAGTATGCAGTACAACAGGAATTCTATTGCAAAGCAACGACATCATATCAGTATTATTTGGTACCGTTCAAAAACTTATACAGCCAGAGGTGCAGAAGAGATCTAAATTCTGATTACTGTTTAGTCGACTTGAGAACCCTACCTATAGTGCTTCATATCTTAATTGGTATAATTCCCGTCCATGTCCCCTTTGTGTTCATTTTACCCCTTATCGAAATTGCGAGGACGCAATTTTTTTGTAAGGTGGATGGAATGTAACACCCCGCTCCCGGAATACATACTTAGTTGCGTATTCAGATTTTTCGATCGTATTTTTTATTTCATTGATTTAGTCTTTCTGGTAGTCTAAATTGACTGATTTTAGTTTCAAACCCTGTTTCTCAATATTTTAGATTTTTCATGATTTTTTAGATTTTTTTTCTGAATTATTTTTATAAACACCCTAAAATCGGGATTAATCAGTACCGCTAGTTTATTCTTAGATTTTAATTTCCAAATGGAGTCAAATTTTAAGAAACCGCTTTCACATATTTGCTTAGAATAATATTTACTATCTTAATTCATTTTTTGGGAATTTTCAGAATTTATCAGATTTCTGCCAGATTTGGTGTCGACCGATATTGGCGGCCGATTCCAGAATTTTTAATTTAAAAACTATAAAGAATTTCTTGAAATAGATTTCACCATGATTCTTAGAATAATATTCTTGATTTTTGAAAATTTTTCCGGGTCGTTCCGAGATACTTGATTTTCGGACGATTTCGGTATTTTTCCGAAGTTTTCCGCATCCGCAACCGAATCCCGGGAATCCGCCACTCTAATTATTTTTCCTTTTTCTTCCAATAAATATCTCTTCCTTTTCCATTTTCTTTTCCTTTTTCCTATTTTCTTTCCTTCCTTTTCCTTCCACCAAATTCTACAAAATTCTCCATTCTTCCATTATCTTCTACAACTTTCCACCAAAATATCTAAACACCAAAAATATCTTCTCCAAAATATCCAACCTCTCTCCCATCACCATGGCCGGCCAAAGAGCCACCTCACCTCTCTATTTTTACAAAAAACCCCCTCCCTAAACTCTTTTACATCACCTTCACAATTCCAATTCCTATATAAACCTTTCCTTCATCTTTCCACTTCATTTTTCTCTTCACCAAACTTTAACCACCACCAACTCCTCCTTCATCTCCACCACAACCACAACAACTTCTCCAACTCTCTACCTCCATCTTCTTCCTCCTCCATCTTCATGTAAACCACCACAAACTCCAACAACTCCACCAAAATCTAAAACATCCCCTTTACCTTCTCCAAAAATACCACCACCATCAAAATCCTCCACAAAACCATCACCCCACCACCAACTCCAAGGCCGGCCACCCTCCTTGGATTGGGGCCGAGCTCTTCTTCGTCGGCAACATCTCCGATGATTATTCCGGTAATCGTTCACGATTATTCCGGTAATCATTCTGGTGACAATTGCAACGACAACAACTAAACGTCACCACCACCATCTTTTCTTAACCTTTTTCATCACCATCACTTCTACTATTTTCCACCACCATCTTCACTTCCACCATCACTTTCACCATCACCTTCATCATCACCTCCTTTTTCATTACTCCATCAAAATCCATATCCTTCACCAAATAACACCACCACCAACGAAATCATCTTTCCCTGTCTCTCTCTTTCTCTCTGTTGACGCAGATCTCACCCCCGCGTCCAGGCAACTCCTTAACGCGGCCTTCGCGTTCTTGAATCGACGCAACGCGGAATCCATGCCCGCGTCTGTATCCCTTTCGTATCTACACGACGCAGAGCTAATGCTCGCGTCTGTGTTCTCCTCGTGCCCTGACTTGAACGCGGGTCTCGAACCCCGCGTTTGTGGCACCTTCGCGATGTGATTCCCGCGTCTGCGACCCCCGCGTCTCACTCGCATAACCCGCGTCTCCCTGTGCACTCTCTTTTTCCATATACTTCTCTCTCTAGGTTTCTCTCTCTAACTCTTTCTCTCTCCTCTTCACTTTCTCTCTCTAAATAATTATATATTATTATATTTTATGGCGCGTGCGCGAGTTCCATGGATTTCGGACTTTTCGGGATTCCGGTGATTTAGGCGAGTGTCCTCGTCTCCATTTGAGTTTCCCCGCTTCGTCGGGTCGACATGTATTTTATTCCATGTTTATATGTATTTTACTGCTTTATACTATGCGTGGCCGACCCTTCGTGGTCGTTGAACTCTGGGTTTCTGCCCACTCCTGGGATGGCTGGTAGCCACCGAGAGTGCACTTAAACCCCGAGCGTTCTTGATCCCTCAGCCTTCAGCCTCCGGTCTCTCACTATCTCGTAAGGGAAGTGATTGGGACCGTCAGGTCTCTCCGTCCTTCAGCCTCCGGTCTCTCACTATCTCGAAAGGGAAGTGATTGGGATCGTCAGGTCTCTCAGCTCCGCCTGGTTATCATGATCAGCGTTCAGCGCTTTATCACTAGATTCGTGTAGGCAAGATGCTGCCGGATTTCCTACTCGCACTTTAAGCCGAGTTGTCCCGGTAACCTTGCCAGACGCTCCAGTGCTAAATACTGTTTGTTGTCTGTGCCTCCAGCTTGCTCAGCTCCGCTTGGTTGTGCTTAGCTACTACTTTATCACATGCCATGTACTTACCTGACATGTTAACACTTGACATGCTTTATACATGCTACTATTTAACACTTGTTTGTATCACCTGTCAACTGATGTGTTATCACCTAACACCAGACATGCTACTACTTGGCAAGGCCCCTTGTTATGACATGACTTGCCACCGGACTAATATCAATCTCTTGACATGATTGGTCACCCGCCAAATATCATCCTCCTGTCATGCTATCACTTGAAACCCGGCATGATATACTTGACTCTCATAATTATCACGATAACGGGAATGATGACCTGACATCATGTTTACATCTTGATATATTATATTATAGTACATTCTGTACTCCTGAGATACCTGTATTCCTGATATTCCTGACTTGTTCCTACTCATTCCCGAAATCTGATAATTATCTAATAAATCATAAAGGAGACAACTTGCACCTGGTTTGGGGGAAACTGATGGGCCCTGATTAATCATGTTTATGGTGGTCTTATCGAGCCGCGCGTGGCCACATACTTGAGGGATCACCTGGCGGCCACCAGGGATTCCGTGGGGTGTGCTGGCACCCCTACTCCTGTTTATTCTTGCCGGGGATGCACACGCCCTAGGCCTATTTCTATGGGATCTGCGATACTCTATTCCTGTTCGGGTGTAAATAAGTCCCGGTACCTAGCGGTACGTTCCGGCTCAGCACCGGATACTCCTGAACCGTTATCCCGGGCATGTACGGGGCCCATCCAAAACATGATTCATCGATCTTTATCTGTTTCCAAATAACTTGCTCTATAAGTTGTAAGTAGAAGTATGTGGAATGGGACGCATACTAAAACCTACAACTTAGACGGCTCCAATTATAATAAGATGCTAATATACAATTTGTTGTGCTGTTTTGTAACTCAGGTTGTACGCACTTGGATTACGGTAACATGGGATAAAGGTATATAGATGAGGGTTTCCTTATTTGGATTATTCCTTCGAGGTACTAATCTCATGGAGCCGTGGCCTAAACCTGTACAATCAGATTTGCTCGTAATCGGTTTTATTCAGTTTTATCGGTTTTATGTTAGCTTAGGAGATAACTTGTGTTGCCCTATCTACTTTGCTTCTCATCTCTTTACCTTCTCTTATCTTATCATACCATGAGTAGTTCCTCTTGATATCACTTATTTATATCTACTACTTGCTCCTGCATGCTTACCTATGCTCGCCACTTGGCATTCGTATCACCACTCGCCTGGGGAGTTCTATCTGACTCCCCTGGATCCTCATGTCCAGGTCTTGGAGCTTGGAGCGTGTGGATTCCCCCAGTTGCTGATCGGAGTGGCGCAGCGGAAGCATGTATCTCCAGCAGACCATCTGAAGCTCCATCTTTCCAGGCCCCTGTGTGCCTCTCGAGTTTTCCTTTTGTAAACTCGTGAGTGCCTTTTGTACTGTTCATGCTTATACATCTCTTTGTATTCTCGCATTTGCGCCTATTGGTGATGTAATATTATTGTAATATTTGTCACCTCTGGTGATAACTTTGTAATTGTACTCATGTGTTGGAATGTATAATGCACCATTTGCTTCCGTACTCTGATTCTTGCCTGTACTGATACTTAGCGTATATACGTGAGGGTATTTCTGACCTGCATATATACGTTGCAGTAACGTCTCCGTACCCGCCGGGATCGGGGCGTTACAGCTTACTTGGAAACGTGGTGTCATCCTGTGAGGGCCAATTTTTTGACCACTACAGAAGCCCCCCGCTCTTTTGCTTGTCAGAGCCCGAGGAAGAAAAGTCAGAAGAGTGAAGTTTGTAGGAGATTATTTTTTCCTGATGCTTGTGGGAAGAGGAGGACCTTGAAATTAAATGTAGATCATCTGAATTAACTTGAAGATTGCGCTGCTGGCTAACAGCTGGCATGCCGATCGATTGTGTATTTTAAAACTTGTAACCAACGCCTCTTTAGATCCTGGTGCCACTAAGATTGTGTGGCTGCGATGGTTGATATTATTCCTCAAATATTGACTGAATTTCTCGGGATGTGAACCGACTCTTCAAGATTGGAAATTCAAACTGGAGACAGTTTGATTCCTCCCCCCTCCATTTATAAATAGGCTGGATCCTTTGGGTGGAAACAAACTATGTCATCTCCTCTGAGAAACCTTTGTATTCTTTTATTATTGTTTTGCTGGGCCTCTTTATCTCCTCTTCATCAGATGGAGAAAGGCAAGGGAAAGAGAGAATATGGTAGTTGAGCTCCCACTGTTAGGATTACTCAGAACTTCTTCCAAATTTCTCAATTGACAACAAAAATCTATAATTTCACAATTAATTTCACAATTCGAATAATCTAATTAAAACATAAAAGAACAAAGAAAGTAAATAGAATTGAAACTTGGAGATAAATTGTTGAGACGTGTACCAATTGCAGAAAATCAAAGATAAATTATTGAGATCGACGACCTTGCAGCCGATAGGGTCAGGTTCTGGTGCAGACTTGGTCGTCGGGGAGTGTCGAGATTGGGAGCTGAGACGAAAGCAGGCAGGAAGAGAGGCTGGTTAGGGTAAGCGACCAGGGAAGATGATCGGGGTTAGGGTCATGATCTGGAGTGAGATTTGGTTAGGGCCAAGAGAGAAAGATTGAGAGATTGGTCGGGATCGGGTGCGGGGTGAGCTGCGGGGAGATGGTTAGGGTCAGGGTTGTGATCAGGAGTGGGATCTAAAGGGCCACAAGAAAGAGAGAGTTGTAGAGATCAGGTGCGGAGTGAGCTGCCGGGGAAAATGATCAGGGTCGGGGTCGCGAGAGAGAGAAAGAAAGAGACATAGTGAAAAAAAAAATAGTAAAAAAACACATTGGGAACCATATAAAAGGCCCTTCAGAAACCGAGAGCCATTTCAGCAAATTTTATGTTCGAGTTCCCAAACTCAGACGTAAAATTGTTACAATTCTTGGTTTGAATTTGCTAAAATTGGAGTCTAAAATTGTTACAATTTTATGTCCGGGTTTAACGAATTCGAACCTAAAATTGTTACAATTTTGCGTTTAGGTTCTTCAGAGTCAGACAAAAAACTCCCACCACCTGACGCCCTAGCACCACGCAGGCGAGGCTATATCGCTCAATGCCTATGTGCCTCTCAGAAGTTGATTTTTATAGTTAAATCTTTTAGAGGTCTTTTTTTTTTGTAATTGTAATTAAATTTCAAAAGTGGATTGTTAAAAAATTTTCCCATAAATAAATGCTTTTGTTCTTATCTCAATTAGATTCAAACTAAACTCTAATTATTATGACTCCATCTTCTTCTTCTGATCTTTTGTCCTCTGCGATGTCGCCCTCCGACGAGGACGGCTCCGGTACCGACCCGAAACCCGCTTTCTTCTAAACCCATCCATCACCGGCTCCGCCGTTTTCTTTTCGGATCGGATCCAGCTCCGGCCATGGCTCACCAATCCGAATCCGTCCGCACCGAGAAGATTATCACCCAGTTCCAGCTCAAGGCCCTGCACGCCATCCTCGCCTCTCGGATCCCCTCCCTCTCCCGAAACCGTGACGGATCCGACCAGGACCCGCAAGCGCGACCGCTGGTTCAACCTCGCCCTCGGCGACCTCCCTCCGGCCCTAGACAACCCTCGCCACGGCGTCATGGACCCCATGGTCGTCGACGTCATCCTCTCTCCCGCCGATGTCATCCTTGAGCGGTGGACGGCCACGTGCGAGCCCTCCCCCGTGCTAACCTCCGCCGAGGGTTCACTGGACCGCAGAGCCTACAAGAAATCGATCGTTCTGCTTCGATCTCTCTACTCGGTTCTCAGGCTCTTGCCCTGCTTCAAGGTCTTCAAAATGCTCTGCTTCTCGAGTCACTCCTACAACTACGATCTCAGCTATCGGGTCTCGTCCTTTGTAGCTCCGTTCTCAAGGAAGAGGAGAAAGATCTAAGCTTTTACTCTTTCGCTCCCATCGAGACGCAGTTCGGCTATCTATCCCTCTCGGCGAGCTACAGGCCGAGCCTCTCGGACTTCAATTTCGAGGTATCCTCTCTAATGCCGGCGATGATCATCACCGATTACGTCTGCAGCCCTGCCGCGGATCCCATGAGAGCGTTCCCGGCCTCTCCCGCTCGCAAAGGATCAGGATCCGGATCCGGATCCGGGTCCGGATCTCGAGCCGTTTCGTACTCGTTGAGGGGTGTTACAGGCCGAGCTCGCCGGCTCCGCCTGCATTCCAGCGGCGCGTAGTTGGTCGGAGGCGAGATCGACACCAATTGATGTGTATGGGAATCGAATTCCAAGTCAGAAGACGACGGGCTCTTATAAAAAGGGGAGCTTTAGTTTCGATGAGTTCCGGCTATCGCCACCAATGTCGAAATCGCCGACACCGTCTCCACCCGCTTATGGAAGCAGTGGTAATTCTCTGCAGTCGAGGTTGAGATCGGAGAGCGCGCCGGTTAGCATACCAGCAGGGGTACCAGGGAACACCCAGTTGCCAAGGACTCCAAACCATTCGGACCCGATGAGGAGCTTCTTGCCACCGCCCTCGCCCAGGAGCATGAGGATGGAGCCATCGTCGCAGGAGTCACTCGCCGTCATCAGAGAGCAGGTCGTTTAGGAAGACAGAAGGGTTGAAGCTGGGTGATTTCTACTCGAACTTGCATTTGTATAATGCACAGAAGGTACTACATATTTGGTTTGCTTTGAATCTTTTCGAATTGGATGTGTTTATGAATCCCTTGTGGTTAATTTGTTGTTTGATTATTATATTGGATCTCCTCATTTGCCTGCTTGCCCTTTTACCACTGAACCATGCTCCTCTTGGTGGTACTAAAGAAAATTAGACTCGTTAACTTTTAGAGATCAGCATTAGATACATGTAACGTCCATCGTATATCTGTAATGCTTCGACTTTTAGAAATTTTATTTAATTTGGGGTACTAGAATAGCATGTGTGACCTCATTCGCTTAGGGGCTGTTTGGATTCAAGGAAGTGGGCGAAAGTGAGGAGGTGGGGAAGTGTCATTTCTCACTTCCGCTGTCTATCCAAACACTGGAAAAGAAAAGGAAAATGAGAAAACCCCTTTTCTTTCCTCTTTTCCTTTTTACTTAATTATTTTCTCACTTTGAAGATGCTACAATTAATTTTGTGGTCATGTAAATCTCATTTATAATAAGTTGTATCTCAAAAAATTAATTTTGTGATCATGTAAATCTCACTTGCATTCTAATTACAGTTTATTTTTTTCATAATTAATTTTTATTTTAATATTATTTTATTCTTTGTGGTCAACTTTTTCACTTCCACATTACCAACCAAACACCGGAAAACACAATATACTTTTTCACTTCTACTTCTCAGCTACCAATCAAACACCGGAAAAGATACACACAAAGTCACATTTTTCAAAAAGAAAATACAGTACTTCCCACTTTCTCACTTCCGCCCGCTTTCCTGAATCCAAACAGCCCTTAAAGTAATATGATGGTTGCTTTGCTTATTCCATTTGCAATTGATTACATTGTGCATTAAATAGGATGATTGGAGAGTCTACACTCAAATTGTAAATTAGAAGAGTATATCAATCGCAAATACAAGAGAATTACGTGAAAAACCTGAAGGAGAAAAACCATTGTGCAAAGAGAGAATTCACTAAATTAGAGAGATTATAATGAGTTCTCAATGCTCTATTATAAGTCTGATTCTCTAGGGTTCGATCCCTTGCTAAGGAGGAAGTGATCGGCTTTTATGGCTGAGAGATAGCGAGCTGAGTCGTGACCTTTGAGATTTTTCACCTCTGGATCTACCCACGATCATAACAATATGTAAGACCCGAGTTGTAATTGATTTGAGTGGCGCGTCATGATCGAAGTCGTGTTGATTAGAGAGGATTGAGGTCCAGATTTGCATCCATAGCCCTACATGCTTAATGGTTATAACAGCTCTGGCAGCCAGGTGGTTGAGTAAGATCTGTTGGATGAGACCGAATTTGTGATCTCATGATCTGTGAGACCCGCCAGGTGTCGCAATCTCGCAAGTCATAATTTTGACCATTACAGATGCCCCCTCCATCTATTTTTCTCGAAGTTTCTGGTCGGGAAGAAGAGAATGGACCCACTTTCTTGAGTAGCTCTTCCCCATGCTGCAAACTAAGGAGGAGAGAGATGACCCAACTTCTCGAGAGGCCTTCTCTGTTGCCACTGGTCGGGAAGGAGGGAATAAGCTAAGTTTTCCTAGTGGACTTTCTAGTTGCTGCTACAGGACGAAGAAAATGAGTCAGGAAATTTGTTATTGAGCTGACCTTTCAGTTGCCGCTACATGACAAAGAAAGTCGGGAGTCGCAGGAGGATCCTCGCGTATCTCTGCGCATTTAATACTCTGACCTTTCAGTTGCCGATGTTTAAGGTCGTTGGGATTTGTGCAACGACCTGAATTTTCTATCAAAGGCGAAAAAGTAACTGCCTTTTTCAAAGTCATCATTGCAATGATGTCAGCGCATGATTCAAAAAGAGGAGTCTCTTCACAAATCCCTAATTTCTCAAATCTTCTTGAGTCCTGCATCTCTTTGTCTTCTTTCTTCTGCCTTTAATCTTTGCCCTCAAATCCTCCTTCGAACCCACCATTTTTGTTTTGAAATGGCCGGAGTTCAAGGAAAAGGGAAGAGGGTTCAATATCGCACCAGAACGACCATGGATTCAATCCCACACCGAAGATCCTCCGCAACCTGAAGGACGTGGATGAGTATCTGGAGCGGTATGGCATTCGACTGCCATCAAACATCAAGGTGGAGTGGTGCCCTCCAGATGCCAATTATATAGAGGCCCCTAAGGTTGCTGGCGTATACCTCTACCCTCCAATACTAGCCTTGGGCTGAGTTCTCCTTGATGGATTTCGTCCACGGTCTTCTGCTTCATTACTGAATGGCCCCCTTTTAGTTGGTGGCAGGGGGCTGGCGTCTTGGGCTTCCAAGCCCTCCGCAACATGTTCGTCTCTGATGCCTGTAGGGTCGAGGACTTCTCTGCCTTCTATATATGAGAAGGATTAAAGAGGACCAAGGAGCGCGGTCGTTTCTTCGTCGCATGGAGTGGTTTTGAGAAGCTGACCGTTAACTTGGCGGGCAGTAACCGCGGGTGGCGTGATACCGTTATCCGGGTCTCTGGAGCTTGGGAGATGTTGTGCAGAAGGACAGTGGCATCGTTCCAACTGCATGGAACAAAGGAGCGCTCCAGCACAATGGCATCACAATCACTGCGGGGTTCAGGAGAGGGTCCAACGCCTGTTCCAGATCGGCATTAACTACCATAACTGAAGCTGGTTGTTGGATCCACACCAGCCTTTCGTTCCCCCAGTTGTATCGGGGGCTAAGGATGACGCATGTTCTGTTCCCATGGACGAGACGGTCATGGAGAAGGATGGTGTAGGGACGAATGCTGCCTTGCCCTAAAGGGCGAGTCCTTAAAAGCTGGGCCACAAATCGAGGCCTGAGGCGCGCGAGAAGCGCCCAGCTCGGCTGACCCGCTCGTGAAGAAGGTAGTGCCGGAGCCTTCTGCTCAACTCGACAAGGAAGAGGAAGAACTCGAGCCAACGTTTGTGCACCGCAAGCGGAAGCTCTCCTACCAACTGGCCCGTAGGTAGGAGTGGTTCTGTACTGGGAGTTTTTCCCTCTATGTTAGACTTGGCTTTGACTTGGGCGAGTCTTGTTTTGCAGAAGAAGTGCCGGTTTGATTATGGCTCTGATGCGGAGGACATGGAGCGGAGGCTGATGACGCAGAAGGCCCCTCCACCCAGCGGGAGGGGAAGAGTCTCCAGGGGCAGCTTCTCCTACTGCGTCTCGGGAGGAGGAGCCTATCGAACGACCCTAGCTCACCGAGTTGGTGAGTTCTCCGACCCGCCTTCCCGAGATGGGAGTTCCCGCGGAGTCCGTCCCCAAAGAAAGAGTCTCCGAGGTGACTCCCCGATTGAAGCTATTCTGTCTCTTCCCTTGGAGCCCTCAACCAAGACTCAGCAGGCTGGGGGGATTTCTCCGTAGGGCCCTAGATCGCTGTCCATCCCTCTGCGGGAACTTTTCGGGAATATCCCGTTTAGAGCTTTGGGTAGGGAATGTTCCTGCGGAGGGGAGATCGCGAGACGACTCTCGGACACGGAGATTTCCTCTGAGGCTTGGAGGAGTTTGAGAGGGTCCAGTGGAGGGCCAGATAAGGTTGCTAGAGAGTGGAGAACGACATTTATCCTGTAAGTCTCGATTGTTCCTTACTTTCCATCAGACTAGTAACCCTCCTAATTGAGCTCTTTGCAGGCTGCGGTGTCTGTTGTTCAATCTTTGGGTGTTTAGCAGGTTACCCTAAGGGAGACGGACTTGGCCATCATCGACCTCCAGAGTAAGCTTGCAGTGTTGTCTGCAGCCAAGATGGAGTCTGACGATAAGCTCACAAAGCTCCAACCAACTTGGAACAAGAGTTACCGCTCTTCGAGGTCAGGAAGGAGAACTGGCCCAGCTTCAGGGGAAGCTTGAGGAGAAAATTATCGAGTCGCTGGAGAAGTCCTCGGAGTTGAGGAAGGACTCTGAGCTCCAGTCCACCCAGAGAAAACTGAGGAAAGCACGCCAATTGGTCGAGATCGCTAAGGCTGAGCGCGATCACAAAAGTGCTGCTTTCCATGTCGAAAAGGAAGGCTTGCTCTGCGACCTGAAGCAGGCGCATGCCGACAAGGTGGAGGCCGAGGAGAAGGCTGGCGACTTTAAAGCGAAGGTGCATAAGGAGATTCATGTGTACAAGCGCTTTAAGTATGAACAAGGATACAAGGACCGGGCTTAAGGAAAAGCACCAAGATACCCTCTTGAGGTTAATGTCTCTCGTGGGGATCAAAGTGTATTTAGGTCCTTGGCCTCTGATGCCCCGCTTCCTACTGCTACTTTCGGGTCAACTATAGAGGCTCCTCAGCATGGTTCAAAAACTCGACCGTTCCTGTTCCAACTCGGCCGCGTCGGAACCGAAACGACCTTCTCCGTTCCTAGACTGGTCCACAGTCAACTTATTGCATTGTTTTGCTTGATTCAGGGCCGATTCGTCCGAGTCACCCGAGTCGAGGTCGAGTCGACACTGAGTCAAGGCGAACTCGGCCAAGTCGGCCCCGAGTCAAGACCGAGTCAAGTCAAAATTTCATATAATTAATTTCATATAATTTAAAGTTTTACTAGAAAGGTAGAGATAATCTTTACTTTTGTAAAAAGAGTAGTTAATTTAAATTTAATTAATTTCTTATAATTTACTAAATTATGTATTTATTTTGATATTTTAATACTACAATGCGTGTATTTATGCATTATCTTCATGTTTAGTGTGCTAGGTGATATGTTTTGGCCATGTTATACGTCAATTTTGATCGCTACATATTTTTAGATTCGTCGTGATTTTTTCATAATTTTTTGAGCCCTTTACATAGTATTTCATGTGTTTCACCCGAGTCCGTTCTACGACGCCGCGACCGATGTGGAACAGTGCCCGTCGAGTCAGCGGCCAAGACCGCAACTTTGAACCATGCTCCTCAGGACCCCCTGCTGGTACGACCACTGTAGCTTCTCCGGTAGAGCCTAGTTCCGGGGCTGTTGGAGCGTCTCTTCAAGGCAGTGTGAGTGGTTAATTGTGTTTGCAATGAACTTGTTGCCTTGATTGTATCTTGTGATAAATAAATCAATGGAAGAATTCAAAATTTTGTTCGATGACTTATTTGTGTTTTGTTTAATGTCTTCGCATTGTGTTGCCGGTTGTCGCTTGATGAGGTTGGGGATGAAGCGTCTCTTGCTCCCCGAGAGGTTGCCCTAAGTCGAATCGAACTCTATAGAGCCGCTGTTGAACACGGGGTCCTGAGTTTTGGTAGCCATGTGGAAGGTAGATTCACGGGCACCAGGCTTCTTGAGGAGCCTGTGAAGAACTCGGATGACGAAGACTGCAGAGACTTCGATGTAAATCCTGACCCGAATATTTATTCAACTGTCTGCGCGCTAGACGCAATCGGGTGATGAAGAGCCGCCACTGTTCTGTGCCTAGTCTTCCACTCCGCATGGAGATGTTGATCCATAACAGCCTCATTTTTCAGCTGGACCGTGGAGCTGACCCGTCATCAGTCGGAGGTGAGTGAGTTCATGGACATTGCGTCCAAATAAATTGACTGATGGTCTAAGGAATAGTTGAAAGCCCTGAGGAAGGAGAATCGCAACTTGTCCATGGACCTAAGAGAGCTGAACAAGTTAAAGCTTCAACTGATAGAGTCACTATTGGAGAGGTTAGAGCAACTGAAGAAGACGAATGACCGCAGAAGATCCTCTCCGAGAAGGAGTCGGATATCACCACTCTTCAGTCGTTGTCAACCCAAGATAAGGAGACTCATGAGCTGAAAGTAAGGGTCCGGGAGCTGGAGCTGGGTTCAGAGCGAAATTAGCGTCAGATTGCGGAACTCCGAGAAGAGGTCCGTGTAAGGGATGATAACTTCCCGAAGTTGTTCGAGGAGAACTAAGAGCTACGCTTTAAGGTGAATATGCTTCAGCCTTTGGGTCGGTATAGTTGGGGGAGTGGTGGCCCGAGCGAGAGGCGTTAATTGAAAGCTGCTTGTTTTGGCGTTTGTATCCATTGCACTGTTTTTGTATCCCTAAATTTGTAATAACATGTGTTTGCTTGAGTTTTGATATTTCTGGATGTGTGTTTGATCCATTTGCAATAGACTGATCATGTTTGATTCTGGTTCTGGCTTTTGCCTTATGAATGTTGGTACGACTCGCTTTCCTGATTGCATTAGACCCCAATTAGTGAGGACTAGGACACGTTGACAGTTGTTGGAGTTGCTTGATCGCTGTCAGGGCTAATGGGATGACTTCTACTTGTGAGAGAATATCCGAGTAAGAGTAACCGTCAGGGCGAGGGCCCGATATAGGCTATAAGAGCTGTAGGGAGGACTTCTGACTTTCAGGAGAGCCTCCGCGTATGCTTGGCTGTCAGGGTGAGAACCCGCTATAGGCCGTTGGGCGGTCTCCATCTTGGGAGACTCCTCGAGAAGGGGTAGTCGTCAGGGCGAGGGCCCACTATAGGCTGTTCCCCGAGCAACAGCCAGGGCGAGAGCTTGATATAGGCTATATGAGCCGCAGAGAGGACTTCCGTCTTTCAGGAGAGTCTCCGCGTAGGCTTGGCTGTCAGGGTGAGAACCCGCTCAGTGTTCTAAATGGTGGCTATAGCGGCTACATCGGCCGGAAAAATTTATCGGAGATGGGGATATATCGGGGATATTTTGAAAAATGGATGTCAAATTCGGACTGTAATATATATATATCTTCTTGTCTTAAATCGCATCTCAATAAGACAATATATGCATAAATTATATAAATCTACATAAAACATCATACGTATATGTTTAAGATATACTTAACTCGATAACTTACATTAAGCTTATGAATCCATAATCACTATCCAAGTGTAGAATCTTCAAAAATGTCACATTGCTACATCACTCGAATTACCCAAATACCTAACCTAGAAATTGGGTGTAAAACGCTATATCGGGTCCAAAATCATCGAAATTGCGGCTGATATATCGGGTTCATGCCTATTTATCGGCGATTTTAGATGAAAAAACACTATATCGGTTTGGATGTGCCAAATCATTGCTGCTAGGTGCTGTAAACGCAATATCGGCGCAATATCGAGGTTATATCGGGGATATTTAGAACACTAAACCTGCTATACGCCGTTGGGCGAGTCTCTGTTTTTTAGAAGACTCCCCAAGAAGGGGTAGCCGTCAGGGCGATGGCCCGCTATAAGTTGTTACCCGAGCAGCCGTCAGGGCGAGGGCTCGATATAGGCATTTTGACACATTTCCAAGACGTAGTTGAGAAAGATGTCGTTGGGCAAGTCTCCGTCTCAGGACTCCCCAAGAACGGGTAGCCGTCAGGGCGAGGGCCCGCTATAGGCTGTTCCCCATCGTCAGGCGAGGGCCAATATAGGTTATAGGAGCTACAAGGAGGCTTTCGTCTTTCGGGAGAATTTTCGCGTAGGCTTGGCTATCAAGGTGAGAACTCGCTATAGGCCGTTGGGCGAGTCTCCGCCTTTCAGGAGACTCACCGAGAAGGGATAATCGTCAGGGCGAGGGTCTGCTATAGGCTGTTCCCCGAGTAGTTGTCAGGGTGAGGGCCCGCCCGATATAGGCCTTTTGACACATTTTCAAGACGTAATTGAGAAAGAGACGGTGCACAATCGCAAACTTTTTCATTGAATGTAATGAGATGTTACACATAGTACCATTTCAAATGAAAAGAGTTCCATTGCTTCCCGAGCGTCTTCTCGTCTTGATTGGCTAAAGTATATGAGCCATTGCCTCCTCTGGCTACCACAATGCATGGACCTTCCCAGTTTGGCCCGGGATTTCCCACGTTTCTCTCCTCGGTGTTCTGGATGACTCGTCTTAAGGTCACCAACTTGAAATTCACGTGCCTTCACTTCTTGTGATGGGCGGCTTTGATTTGTTGCTGGTAGGCGACAATGTGTATCTGAGCTTCCCGTTGTCTTTACTCCGACTGATCTTGCGCTAGGCAAAGTTGGATGGCTTTCTGGTCTTGATCAATTTCCCCTGTGCAAAGTGTTAGCATGCAGATGTCGACAGGGATGATGGCCTCTGCCCTATAAGCTAATGAGAACAGAGTCTCAACCGTCAGAATACGCTTGGTAGTGCTGTACGCCATAGCACTCTGGAGAGTTCTCCACCCACTTGTTGCTTTATCAAGACTCTTGCACAGGCAGTCGAGAATAGTGCGATTGCTGATCTCGGCCTGGTCGCTGCCTTGTGGATAGTAGGGGGTGGAGAACCGGTGGGTGATCTTGTGTTTGGAACAGAAGCTCGTCACTTGCTCGCGAAATTGGTCTGATTGTCGAAGATGATGGTATGAGGAAGTCCGAAGCGGCACATAATATTTTGCCAGAGGAACTTGACAATTTGTTGCCCTGTGACATCGGAGAGCGACACTGCTTTCACTCGCTTAGTGAAAGTAGCCCGTGGCCACTAGTAAGAATCTGAACTGAGGCAGCGCTCGGGAAAGAGGACCTACCACGTCAAACCCTCATCGCATGAAGGCCAGGGACTCTGCAGAGCGTGGAGGTCCGTGTTGGGTCTATTTGATGAAGAGAACCTCTAACATTGCTGGCATTTCTTTACATACTCTTTAGCATCATCGAACATCTTTGCCAGTAGTATTCTTGTTGATAGCTTTGTGGGCGAGAGATCAACCTCCCACGTGGTTCCCATAATCACCATCATGGATCTCCTACATCACTCTCCTAGCTTCGTTCCGGCTTGAGGCACCTTAAGTATGGATCAGAGTGCAACCTTGAGTATGACTTCTTGTATATAAGTCCTCCGAGGAGTACGTATCTGGTGGTGAGATGCTGCAACTTCTGAGCTTCAGCCTTGTCATCGGGGAGCGTCTCATATTGAGAAAAGATGTGATAGGATCCCTCCATCTCGGAGATAAATCTAGACACAACACTTTCTCGTCGGGATTGTAGATGCTTGGCTTCGATATATATTTGACGGGAATCTCGCATCTAAATTGAAAGTCGACAACTGAGGCTAGTGTGGCCAGGAAGTTTGCATGGCTGTTCTCGGATCTTGGATCTGCTTGAAGTCGTAATGAGAGAATTTGGCTTTCCAAGTTATGACGATTTTCAAGTACGCGACCATCCGATCGTTTTTTGCTTGATTTGACTCACTATGAGTAGTGAATCACGCTGAACTTCATGCTCTGTGACCTCGAGGGTAGTCACCATCTTTGAAACCTACAATGACTGCTTCATCTCGGCCTTATTGTTGGTGGCTCGGAACCCGATGGTGTACGACTCTTCGATGATTGATCCTTCTGGGGTAGTGAGGACTATCGCGAATCCGTCACCCTTGCCATTTGATGCTTCGTCCACATTCAGAATCCACGCTTTCAAGAGGTGGCTCTGTGGTAGAGATCCTAGTGTAACTCGGTAGCGAAGTCCGCCAGGATTTTCCCTTTGATTGCTGTCGTCAGCTCGGAGGTGACTCCGAGGGGCTTGAACTCCGTGACCCACTTCGCAATTCTGCCAGTAGCCTTGGGATTCTCCACAATGGTCCTCAGTGGGTACTCTGTCAGCACGACGATGGGAAAGGACTGAAAGTAGTGCTTTAACTTTCTCGTGGTGACGAAGAGAGAGGACACTAGCTTTTCGATCCTTGTGTACCTCGTTTGAGCGTTGATCAAGGCCTTGCTGACATAGTAGACCAGTTTTTGGATGCCTCCTCCTGAACCAAAGTTGCACTCATTGTAGTGTTGGAGACTGCGAGGTAGAGGAACAATGTTTCATTGGGAAGTGGTTTGGATTGAAGTGGAGGAGACGTCAGATTAGTCTTCAAACTCTAAAATGCTGCTTCACACTTATCGTCCTAGCAGAAGTCAACTCCCTTCTTTTTGATGGCCAAGAAGAAGGATTTGCACTTGTCAGTTGACCTGCTAAGGAAGCGATTAAGGACAGCAAGGGCCACCGTTGAGGATCTGGACCTCCTTGACAGTGGTCGAGGACTTCATCTCTAATATGGCGGTATCTGGTCAGGGTTGGTTTCGGTTCCTGTTGAGTGACCAGGTATCCGAGGAACTTGCCAGAAGCTACTCCGAGTACACTTTTCAGGGTTGAGCTTCACATTAAATTTTCATAGGAGAGCGAATGCTTCCTTCAAGTTCTTCACATAGTAGGAGCGATCGAGACTCTTTTCAAGCATGTCATCGACGATACCTCCATTGTGTTCCCGACAGCTCCTTGAAAATTTGATTGACCATCTGCTGGAAAGTGGCTCCGACGTTCTTCAGGCCGAACGACATGACTTTGAAGCAGTAGATGGCGTGGCCGGTGGTGAAGGCTGTCTTGTCCTCATTTGGTGGATGCCTCTTGATCTGAATGTATCATGGTTCAAAGACTCGGCCGAGTCGGAGACGAGTCGGCCGAGTCGTATCCGTCTCGGCCCACTCCGAGACGAGTCCGAGTCACGAGTCAGTCGACTCAACTCAGAGGAGACTGACTAGGTCGAGAATCGGAATTGACTCGGTCGATTCGGCATTATGATGATAATTTTGTGCCTCATCGCAATTCAATGTGGAAATAACTACATTAGCATGTATTTATGAATGTAGTTTGTTCAATTTACTATATTGTGCATGTATTTTGATGTATTTCTACCGACGACGCGTGTATTTATACTTTCGCTTTATGTTTAGTGTGCTAGGTGATATATTTTGGACATGTGATACATGAATATGGATGTCTACATTTTTTTAAGATTTATCGTGATTTTTCAGAATTTTTTAGCTTTCTATGTAACGTTTTGCGCGTATCGCCCGATACCGATCCGAGTCACCGAGACCGATCCGTCTCAGTGCCCGCCGAGTCGGCGGCCGAGACCGCGACTGTGAACCATGGAATGTATCTCGAGTAGGCATCCATGAAGCTGAGGAGTTTGTGACCCACTGTCGCATCGACCATTTGGTCATGCTGGGCAGCGAGGAGCTGTCTTTATGGCAGTCCCTATTTAAGTCAGTGAAGTTGATACAGACTCCCTACTTCCCATTTTTCTTCTTCACCAGAGTTGGATTGGCGAGTCAGTCTGGGTAAAGAGTCTCTTGGATGAAGTCAGCTTTGAGGAGCAGGTCAACTTCATCGTTCAGGGCTCGGAGACGTTTTGCATTTATCTTTCATGGTTTCTGCTTCACTGATTTGGCCTCGGGAGGATAGACAGCTTGTGGTAGATGACGGAGGAATTCACCTCGGGCATATCTGTCGGGGACCATGCAAACAAGTTAAGGTTCTTGGACAGGAAATGCTTGAACTGGTCCTCTCGGGCAGAAAGCTTCATGCCTATTCGGAGAACTCGCTCTTGGTGATCGGGGTTCTCATAGAACAGCTCTACCTCCTCCGATTTGGTGTCGGGAGCCTCTGACTCAGAGGAAGAGTCATAGTTTGGACTTCTGTTGTATTATGATTGCTATTCAGTAGCAATCTGCTTCAGTTTATTTCTCTCGGAGACTGCCTTCACAATCTTTAACTTCTAGCCCGACTTTTTCTGGGCGACAATGGAGATGGTCTTGGCAGCGGCCTCATCTCCTCTAATGTCGGTCGTCCCAGTCGGAGTGGGATACACACCATTGGTGATAAGTGGACGGTACAAACTTTATCATGTAGAGCCAGGGTCTTCTGTGTGTCGTGTTGTGTAGGGACTCCACATCCACCAAGTAGAACTCTGTGATGACGTTGTAGGGTTCGCGCGAACTGGGAGCGAAATTGAGCCAGGAGACTGCGTCTCGTTCCCATCAAACCCATACAGGTGAGATTGGGTTTGGGGACTGATCATTGCTCAGGCAGTTTCTGGCACATCCTTTATCCGGTAAATGGCGCCGCTGTATAGGATGTTGACGGAACTTCACCTTTCAATCGGGATCTTAAACACTTGACAGTTGTCGATGAGCATGGTGATGATCAGAGATCGTTATGCGGGCAGTGTACAACTGATGCGTCGGAATCTAAGAACAAGATTGGCTTGTTTGGAGCCAATGGTGGGCCAGTTAGCACCGTGGGGTACTTGCTCCTATGGGGCTTCATTGACGTAGATGGTCATTTCCCGGGAGGTGACACCTTCGATTAGGGAGGCGCTGAAGCTGGCATTGATTTCCCAATATTGGATGGCCTGGCTCTCCTGCTGTGGAACCTCGGAGGGCCCTTCTTCACTGTACTCTCCGAGGGCTGCCGGGGTTGAGGACAAACTCCTAGAGATTGTTCTGATTCACTAGCTCCTGGAGTTATCTTCGAAGAGAACGATAGTCCACGGTACAATGGCCTATACCGTCATGGAAAGCGCAATACTCTCCGGCTCTCGGTCCCTTCATGTTGGATGGGAGTGTCTCGAGTGCCTGATGATGTCCTGGCTCTTGATGGCGCTGTACATCTGATCCACAGGGATAACAGAGTGAGGTTGGCTTCACCCCCGTGGACCTTGGCGAGGTTCCGAGCGGCCCCCTCGCTTGGGAGAGCGGTTGGCAGAACTCCAAGTAGCATCCTCAATTTGAATATACTTCTGGGCACGAGTGAGTTTGTCCCTCATATTGGTGACCTCGTGTTTCACTTGATACTTGTAGAAGGAGTGAGTGATTTGCATCCCACTGGTAAACACGGCTGCAACTATGTCATCATTGCAGTTATACACCAAAGCTAGTTGGCTCTGAAAATAACCGACATACTGTTTGAGGCTATCCCCAGGCTTCATCTTAATGGTGAGGAGGTGGTTGATGTTCTTTTAGCCCCCATTGGGAAGTGTACTGGCGGTGGAAACCCTGCTTCACCTCCTTGAAGCTCTGGATAAATTGTTTCTTGAGTGTGTAGAACTAGTCGTAGGCAACCCCTTGAGACTGAACGGGAACACACGACTCAAGAGCAAGTTGTCGTGAGAGTAGATCACCATCTTGTCCTGGTATTGACGGAGGTGTTGGAAAGGGTCAGTCACTCCGGAGTAGCACTCGAAGCTTGGCATAACGAACTTCTAAAGGAAATGGTGAGAAGTGATTTCCTCCGACAGCGAAAAGTTGAAGGTCCTCAACTCGCAATATTCTGCCTTCTTCCGGAAATGTTGACTTGCTTCTTCTATCCACTTTCAGACAACCTCCTTGATGTCCTCGATGCGAGGGGCTTTCGGGGCCTTGTGCGACCCAAAGTTCTTGGAGTGCTGGTTGTCACTCGGGGAGTGAGCCTTGTTGTGCCTTAGATTGCTCTTGGTGCAGGTAGCTCGAGCAGTACTAGGAGGTGACGGAGGAGTGCGAGATCCATGGTTCAAAGTCTCGGTCTCGGCCGCCGACTCGGCCGGCACCGAGACGGATCGGTCTCGGCGCTCGGATCGGACTCGACGATACGCTCAAAACGCTACATAAAATGCCAAAAAAAATGAAAATTATGAAAAATTCATGACAATCATAAAAAATGTAGATATCAAAATTCATGTATCACATATTCAAAACATATCACCTAGCACTCAAAACATAACGTGAAAGCATAAATACAAGCGTCGTCGGTAGAAAAATATCAAAATACATGCATAATATAGTAAATTGCACAAAATAATTCATAAGTACCTGCTAATATAGTCATTTTCCATATTGAATTACGGGAGGCACAAAATCATCATCATCATCCCCGCGATAAGTATAGAAACTAGGCATATAGTTTCCATAAGGATAATAATATGTTTGTGGGTGAGATCCTGTAGGCTGAGATGATTGCCAGAGGATCCACTATCAGATAATATGGCGGTAGAGGTTGTGCAATATCAGTTCCATGGTGATAATACTCAAAACCTCGATATTCAGCGCTGCTAGTAGAATATTCACCAGTGCTAGAATAATCAGTGCCAGAATATTGGCGAGATGTCAAACCCAACCCCTATAAATGACCTTCAAGACTATGATGACCATGTGAGTAGTTATCATGTCCACTTGAATAATCATCGCTAGAACTGAAATCGATCAACTGATCCAAATGCCTACGCTGTTGCGAAATCCCCACCCGGCCTCCATGATCTGTATCTTGTGTGGCATAATATTCTGAATCTCATGTTAAAGTACCACCTTGTTGGCTTTCACCAACACCATGAGTCTCTTCATCATTACCACCACCACCGCCACCACCGCCACCACCATCACCGCCATTATCATCACCGCCGCCATCATCACCGCCATCACCATCATCACCGCCACTTTCGTCACTACGACGAATACCTTCATACAAACAACCTAAGTCATCTGGTGGTAACATCGGCTGTTCTCCCTCACGAATCCACCACTCATCCAAAATATCATCATCATTGAAAATATTGTTCAGATCAATTAGGTTGTAATAATCATCAGTGTCGCTTTTGCATGTCAAGTTTCTACTCGCAACCGCATATTATAATGCACAAATACTAGTTTATGTAACTTGTTCATTGCCAACCGGTTGCGCAATTTTGTATGAATCAGCGAACACGTGCTCCAATTTCTTTCACAACCCGATAAAGAACATGTTTGTTTTAAAACTTTGATGGCAATTTTCTGCAGATTAGGAGCTTTTTCGCCATAATTAATCCACCATCAGCAAGAAGAGATTGTTGCACTGCTCTTCTAGTTA
>JAVJIF010004734.1:0-106036 GCA_038442645.1 Agave tequilana
AGCCCTCTGATTTGGGGGCTCATTGGCCATAAATACTCTTCAGGCACGTCATCATGGGAGTCAGATGCTAGTGTCGGCAACATCTTCAAAGAACTTTCGGTGAACATGGTTTCAACAAGCATCTGGAAGATGAAGATGAAGAAATGATCCGATCCGATGCAGATCCTTGGATCAGACATTTAAACACTCTTTGGGACACCCGCTTGAACAGCGCGAACCACCCACAGAAGACAAGATTGTTCAGATTAATCTAGGAGATGAGGCAACCCTAAGCCCATCTTCATAAGCGACGGCCTGTCACCGTCGGAGAAAAGGATCTAATATCTCTTGTCAAGAGTACAGAGATGTCTTCGCTTGGAATTACGAAGACATGCCTGGACTTGATCCTCAGGTGGCTATGCACCGCCTCAACATCAATCCGGACGTAAAGCCTGTTAAACAACAACAGCGACGGTTCCGTCCAGAAATAATGGAGGCGATTCAATCGGAGGTCAGAAAGCTCATAGATTCTGGCTTCATCAGGGAAGAGCAACATCCCGATTGGTAGCCAACATCGTCCCCGTGCTAAGAAAAATGAAAGACCCGGATCTGCATCGACTTCCGTGATCTAAACGAGGCTTGTCCCAAAGACGAATTCCCATTGCCAATCACAGACGTCATGATTGACAATACCTGCGGATTCGAACGAATGTCCTTCATGGACGGATTCTCAGGATACAATCAAATTCAAAATGTATCCTGACGACGAAAAGCACACCTCCTTCAGGACACCATTGGGGGTTTATTGCTATACCGTCATGCCCTTCGGACTGAAGAATGGCGGGGCAACCTATCAGAGGGCATGAACGCCATTTTCCAGCAGCAAATACGCAAAACGGTAGAATGTATGTTGATGATATTGCGGTAAAAAGTCGCACTAAGGGATCACATAGCTGACCTGAAGGTGGTCTTCGACATCATGCGGGCTCATCGATTGAAGATGAATCCCACCAAGTCCTTCCTGGGGGTGCCAGTGGTAAATTCTTAGGATTCATTGTAACCTCCACCGGGATCCATTTGACCCGGAAAAGGTTCAAGCTATCCAGGAGATGCAGCCCTCCAAGAAATCTCAAGAACTCAGGGGATTACAAGGACGATTGGCGTACATCCGCAGGTTCATCTCAAACCTCTCTTGAAGATGCCAACCCTTCGCTAAGTTAATGAAGAAGGGTGTCTCGTTCGTTTGGGACGACGCTTGCCACAAGCGTTCGAGGAAATCAAGCAATACCTCACTCAACCACCAGTCCTTGCAGCTCCGGTATCCGGAAAGCCTTTCCTGGTGTATGTCGGCAATGGATCATTCTTTGGGAGCTCTACTAGCTCAGCATGATGATCAAGGACGTGAGCAAGCGATCTACTATCTGAGTAGAACAATGATCGGAGCCGAACATCGGTATAACCCGATCGAGAAGGAATGTTTGGCATTAGTATTCGCCATTCAGAAAATGCGACACTATCTGGTAGGCCAAACTATAAATGTCATATCAAAAGTCAACCCCTGAGGTTACTTATGACTAAGCCTTCATCATTGAACGGCCGGCTGGCAAAATGGGCCATATTGCTATCCCAATATGAGATGCACTTTTTACCACAAAAGGCTATTAAGGGTCAAGCGGTGGCGGATTTCCTAGCTGAGCACCCAGATCCGAGGGCAGCCAAAATCTACGAGGATCTCCCAGATGAAGTTGCTGAAGTCTGCCTAACTCAGACATCGTTCGAAAAGTCAAGTATGGCAACTTTTCTTCGACGGTGCATCGAGAACAAGCCCAAAAGGGACATACAGTAGCGGGGTAGGAGTAGTACTTGTCTCACCACAGAATTATGTGATTCCCGAGCCATCTCGCTTACCGAATCTTGCTCCAACAATATAGCAGAATACAACGCCTTTTGATTGGGATGCAGCTCGCCGATGAGATTGGCGTTAAAAATCTCGAGGCATATGGCGACTCTAAACTCATCGTCAGCCAAGTTCGCGGGGAGTACGAGGTCAGACATGAGGACCTAGTACCCTACTACAACGCAACTATCGCATGGCCGAAGGTTCACAAACTTCTACATTGACCATGTACGCGCAGGCAAAATGCGCACGCAGATGCACTCGCATCCCTCGCGGCCTCCTAGCTCTTCCAGCTGGAGCAATGGAGAAAGTATTCGTCTACAGCCACGACCTGTATTGCCCGAGAACTGCCCTCGAAGACTATCAGGAGTCAAAGGGAGAGTGTCAAGGCAAAGAAGCGCTGGAATTGTCAACCGGGCCAGAGCTTAAAGACTGGCGATTCCCCTATATCGACTATGTCTTGTACGGCATCCTGCCTGAGGACGCCAAGGAAGCGGCTGCCATTCGAAGGAAAGCCCCTAAATTTTACTACAATGCGATTACACGAAACATTGTATCGTCGATCGCATGACGGGATCTTGCTCCGGTGCCCTCACCAAAGGAGGCTCAAGAGGTATTGAAAGAAGCCCCACGGCATGTGTGGAGCCCACCAACCCGCCCAAAAATTGGCACATCGACTCCAAAGGTTGGGTTACTATTGGCCCAAGATGATTCGACGCCGTCACTTATGCTAAAAGATGTCACTCTTGCCAGGTGCATGGCGATTTCATCCATCAAGCACCAGAGTACCTCTCCATTCTACGACCTCTACCTGGCCATTTGAAATGTGGGGGATGGATGTAGTTGGCCCTATCAGCCCACCATCATCAAAAGGACATCGGTTCATTTTGGCAATAACCGATTACTTCTCTAAATGGGCCGAGGCCATCCCTTTGAAGGAGGTAAAATCGTCTAACGTGATCAAGTTCGTAAAGCATCACGTCATTTACCGTTTTGGTGTACCTCGGCGAATTGTCCATGACAATGGACCCCAGTTCATCAGCCAGGCTTTCCAGAGATTCTGCGCTAAGTTCAGAATCCAGAGTGTGTCCTCAACGGCATACTATCCTGCCGCTAATGGCCTCGCAGAAGCTTTCAATAAGACCATTGGCAAGCTTCTCAAGAAATTCGTATCGAAAAGTCAACGGGACTGGGACGACAAGTTAGGTGAATGCTTATGGGCTATCGCACAACTGTGCGAACCCCGACTAAAGCCACGCCGTTTTCTTTGGTATACGGGTGTGAAGCCGTGCTTCCACTAGAAATCCAAATTCCATCTCTACGCGTCGCCTTGACAGCAGAGATGACAACAGAGGAGAAGCATCGACAGCGACTCCAAGAATTGGAAGCCTTAGACGATAAGCGTCTGCAGGCCCAACAGCAAATCGAGCTCTACAGGCTCGAATTACCAGAGCCTTCAACAAGAAAGTTAAAATGCGAACTTCAAGAAAGGCGATCTTGTCTTAGCCGTCAGAAGACCCATGGTAAACGCACAAGACAAAAGGAAAATTCCAACCCAAATGGGAAGGGCCATTTGTAGTAGAGTCAGTCTACTCAAATGGGTCATATCGTCTCATAACTTCAAATGGCGATACACTCATGATGCCGATCAATGGCAGATTCTTGAAGAAGTACTATCCTTAATAGTACTCCTCCCCGATCAAGTTAAAAGTACACCTCTGATCAAAACAAGAAGAGCTTCTTCATTAACATCCGACGCCTCCGACGGCTAAGGATAGAGGAAAACGTTGGCTTTAAGCCCAACATAAATCTTGACAACTCATCATGCTGAGGGGAATAGCATGGCTAGCCCAACTCAAACGGTAGTTGGTAAAGGCACCTCAAATCCGTTGATAGCTGAGGGTTTGCTAAAAATCCTAAGTGGACTCAACTCCACTCTCCCCTCCAAAATCCCTTACCAATTCTCATCCACAGAATGGTAGGTCTACAAAATACAGTTGTTGCCAAGTTAACACTACCTCTGGCACTTCAAACTCCACTTGTCCATTCTCATCAATAGGATGACAGGTCCTCAAATTGCTCATATCGCAAATCAATTTCTGTCAAGTTAATATCACACCTCTGACAAATTACTGTTAAGTTAACATTACACTTCTAAACAGTACATCAAGTTTCTGCCAAGTTTAATACCACACCTCTGACAGTCACTTTCCTCCAGACTTCCATGTCGAAGCCGAAATGGATGATGCTAAGTTCAACATCACACCTCTAGCATCCAATTCATTGTTAAGTTCAACAATACACCTATGACAATGAATTTCCCTCGAACTTCGTATCGGAGTCGAGATGACCAATGCCAAGTTCAACATTACACCTCTAGCATTACCCTCACTGTCAAGTTAAACATCACACCTATGTCAGTGACACTTCTGTTTTCCCAAATGAAACTGAAGTATTTCTGAGTCAGGTTAATATCACACCTCTGACTCACATCCTTGTCAGGTTAACATCATATTTCTGACAGGACTACATTCAACCCGTTAAGTTAATATCACACCTCTAACGGTAAAAACTTCTTAGATTCCCCGCGGATCTAGATTCACTTGCTATTCTCTTCAACAGAATAACAAGTCTACCTAAACACATTGTTAGGTTAATACTACACCATTAACAGTGTTTTCCTTCAAATCCCCAGCTGAGCTTAATCAAGTGAATCCTAAACCTTGATAAAGGCCCATTTTCCCTGGGGTACGAGTTTCACTTGTCATTCTCCTTTATAGATTGACAGGTCCACAAAATTATCTTATCTCTTGTCAAGTTAATATTACACCTCTGACAGCATTGGGGAGTTCCAAAAATAGGATTTCTCTCTAAAAAGTTTGACTGTTTGAAATTATCATCATAGTTTTGACAAGTCAAAGTCCTTTGCTTCTATGCGTCTGACTAAAAAAAAAAGTTCAAGACAATAGAAGGAGAAAAAGAAAAGTGTCACTTTTATTTATATCCAGGCACATGAAAGTGATACAAAAACGCTCTCTTATACAATAAGATTGAGTGTTACAGTTAAGGAGTACAAAGAAGTCTCTCTCTCTCTCAGAGGTTGCACTCGCTCCTCAGCTGCATGTTATTCGAGTACAGGATGCTTGGAAGGGCGCCAAAGCAGGATCGGATACTGTGGCAACGATCGGAACTGATTGCACTTCAATGCATGACGTAAACATCGAAGAAGCCCATCCTTGACTACGAGCAATGGGTCTTGAGGTCCGGTGGCAGCAGAATCTCCGATTCCACCTGACCATCCGAAGTGGCGGGGTATGATCCTTCCTGATGAACATCTCTTCCACCAGAAGTCATCCAGTGAACATAGAGTCATCTCGATGCCACTTCTGGGGTGAGAGAGGAGGTCTTGAGACCTCACAGGGGATGCTACCACCACTATGTCCACCGTACCCCCGCCGCCATACTCACTCTGACCATGCCATGCAGCAAGCATGACTGGTGCATTGAATCAAAGTGATCCTGGCGAGGGTTAGGCCCCGTCCCCCGAAGACAAGGGCCATGACTTCTTCCCTTGTAGACGACGAGGACCATGACTTCTTCCCTTGTGGACGAACATCGAACAAATTCGCTGGCCGATATATTCTCCCAAGGGCCCAGCGAACGTGAAAAAGGATGATCAAGCCTACCTGTAAGAAGCAAACAAGGGAATTAGACAATTCAGAGCTTAGTATACTTCGACAGAAGAAAACTAAGTCACAAACGCAGTTATTGCTGAAGACTGCAGACGCGGGAATGACCCGCATGCTGGGCCAGATTCTGCGACAACAGAAACAGACGCGAGCAAGACTGTGATACACACAGAATTCAACGCGACCTAATTCCACATCCGCGTCTAAGATACAAGGCGCGCAGAGAATCAGACGCCAAAAATTGCCATCTCTCTGTTGGAGGAACAAGAGTTGCAAAAGTTCAGGCCTGAAACCTTCGACCCGAATTGAAGTTCTTCCAAGTCAGTGGCCTCAAGACGCGAGCTCTGTGTGCAAAGCCCGCGGCCAGGTACCAACAACTTCAATACTTGTGTTCAAAAAAGTTTAAGTCGATGGCGCAAATTCCAGAAGAGGAATGCACCAACCACGACTTCGCAAGAAAGTCCAGATGATATCTCTCTAAGAGATATACTAAAATTCAAACTTGGTTGGATCTAAAACGTCATGGTAAGTGGGCATGGCATACCCGCAGAGGCCTCTGTTAAGAGTTGAACTCTCTGCATTGAGGCGCGGACGTAAAAGGTGCTCAGGGAGACGCTTCCTATCATTGAAATCACTTGACAGTGGTAATCTACTGAAGAGACCAAACAGAAGCATGGAAGTTCTGGGTCATCTTCGTCCATGGAGGCAAACCCTGATAGGGTTATTGAAGGGAGAAGATAGAGTCTCTCAGAAAGGGAGAAGACAGAATCTCTCAGAGCACTCGCTCTCAAAAAGAACACAGTCTAAGTATGGACTGTTAAAGGGAGAGGAGGAGCCCCTATTTATAGGCAGCCCATAATAACCGTAATTAATGGTTCATCAATTGGAACCGTCGGCCTTAATGACCGCACGACTGTCAAAGCCCAATGGGAGGCTGACGCGTGGAGCATCGCTTCGGGAAGCGTTGAAGACGCTGGTTTCCAACCGCCAGCGCCGTATTGGCATTAAAAGGCATTAACGCCTAAGCCCAATGAAGAACTGATGCGTGGACAAACCGCATTGGGAAAACGGATGATGCGGGTTCCCAATCGTCAACGGAGACTTGACGTTCAAAGATTTCACAAAATCTTTATGACAGGCTGTTTATAACGCCTGAGAAATCATGCCAAAACGCAGGTGTGAGAGCTGCGTCCAAAGACCCGCGTCCCCTCTTTTCTCAAAAATCGGCGTCCTCCTTCATTCCAAGTTAGAAGATCCTTCGCGTCTCTTGGATGATTCAAAGTCGATCCGCGTCTCTCAACAAAAGGGACTCATTTTGGGGGCCCCAGTGGGAAAGCACATAAAGCTGCGTCCTAAGGCTTATGACTTCAGCAGAAAAAGCCCATCACCTTTACAAGCATCTTGGAGATGCGTCTACATCCATGATTATGGGTCTTACACTGAGGCCCAGCGCCACGTCCCTGACTGCGTTAACGTTAAGGGGCGTAAGACCTCATTATCCTGAACTCTGCGTCGGATAGAGTTAAGGATTGCGGCCAATGAACCACACTCAAAGCCGCGTCCTCCGCGTCTGCTTGAACCGCGTCTTCACTGGCAAGTCAGAATCGCGTGCCTCAGAGCCGCATCTCTTTCGATGCTGCGTTTCGTCAAAAGATCTTAGTTTTCCTAAGTTCAGTATTTACAGTCAGCCGGAGAGCACAATTAAAGACTGTGATTAAAGGATTGAATCCATCCGCAGCGAGGCAATGAAAGTGAGCAAAAAAAAACTTTTAAAGACTTTTATTATTCAAAAAATGATAAAAGTAAATACAAACACTCTCGGTAAATGGAGTGTCCTTTTTTTTTTACAAAAAAAAAAAAAAGAAAAGAAGAGAAGGCTAAAGGTCCTGGTTCGCCAAGGAACGGATTTGCTCTCTAAGGCGATGTATCTCATGTTGACGCGCCTTCTCAGCCTCCATGAGAGCTTGGGCCCTCAGATCCGTCTCAGGTAAAAATCCCTGCGCTCGTACTCAGAGGGATTCCAGCTTGGACGAACGAACAGAGAGGTTTGCTTCAACTTGCGCCTTGGCAGCCTCTAACTCCGCTAGCCTCTTTCAGAGGTAGCAAGCTTCTGCTCGTTAGTAGTAATCACTGCCTCAACTCTGGCTATGGCGGCCCGAGAATCAAGGATAGCCTGCTTTGCAGCCTGTATGATCATCTCAGATTCCTTGGACTCGATCGCTAGCCTTTGATGATCAGCCTGGAAACCTTCGAGAAGACGGGTGTTATCGGTTATCTGCTCCTCCACCTCTCTTCGCTCTTGCTCTTGAGCAGCAAGGAGCCTATTCAGAGTTTACTGGGCCTCGTGGAATGAGCCGGTATTCTCCAGGGATCGAAGCTCTCTCAGGTTTTGTCCCAGCTGCTCCACCAGCAGCAGACACGCCTGGGCTAGTGAAGGGCCTCCGGCCAACTTGATGTTTTCAACCAGGTTTCCGAGATACGTCTGGGCGAATTCAAAAGAGCTACCCCCAGACAGGATGAAATCGATGCATGATCGCATTGAGGCAAAGAACTGCTGCACCGTCTGGCGTGTCAGGAACTCCATGGTATCATCACCCGAGGTGTTCCCCGATCCCCTTTCTATCACGGTGTGGGGGATGTAGGTCGGCTCTTCTGGTGCAAGAGTCGGGCTGACCACGGGTACGGCAGGAGTGAGAGTAGCCACTGGCGCTTCTGGGGTGCTACCTCTGTAGAAACCTCCACAGCCGATGACAGGGTAGTGAGCTCGACCTCCTCAGAATCCTCGGCCGAGGCTTGAGCTGTGTGGTCTCCCGGGCAGGCACTGACCGCCAAATCTCCTCCTACCTGAGCTTCCTCAATGCTCTCTGCACTTGCCTGAACTTCCTCAATGTCCTCTGCAAATTACGAGAATATTAGCCATGACAGCAAAAGGAAAACATTTATACCAACATTTCCTTACTTGGCTGGGGGTCCAAAGGTGGCGAGTCCTTGGGTGAATCCTGTAGGGTGGAGGTCTCCCGACTTCGACGATTGCCCTCTCTTGAGGCACCCCAGAACGAGGAGACTCAGCTCTCTCCTGCTGAACCAGTTCTTGTATCATCTCCTCGATCTGGGAGGAAGCAGCGGCCTCGCTAACCATGACTAGCCCTGCAACACGAGGCCAAATAAAAAGAAAACGTCAAAATCCTTCTCCTAGTTAGAAGGATGAGTTTGGCGAGTAGTGTACCTTCAGCAGCTTCAGCAGGAATAACTGCGCTAGTGGTGATGTCGTCAACGGCTCACACCTATATATTTCCTCCTCCGAGATGTGTAAGAATTTACTCGGATCAGGAGGAGCGAGTTCATCACCAAAGTCGACCTCATCCTCAAAATCGATTTCCTCTTCGGATGATGAAGACGACAGTTCAATGCGAGGGACCTCGGCAACCGGAGCCTTGCCTCCAAACACCCCAGTGGTAGGGCTGGGATCAACTGTCCGAGCACTGGAGATGAATACACTGGGAGACCCAGGCTGCTGTGCCTCATCTCTCCTCTCGTGAGCTGAGGAAGACCCAGGCTGAGTTGAGACTCCTGGAATCTCAACATCACCCATTATGTCGACCTCCGGCTGCTGTGCCTCATCCCTCCTCGTGAGCTGAGGAAGCCCCGGGCTGAGCTGAGACCCTGGCCTCTCAACATCGCCTCCGCTCATTATGTCGACCTCGAACTGCTCGGCCTCGTCAGCGGCGGTGGGTTTGTCAGCAAGCTCCGCTTCCTCCACAATCCTGGGGCCCCTGCTGCGCAACCTGCGGGCATGGACTAAGGGGGCATCATCCTCATCCGCCTCTTCTTCCCTCGGTTCCTCAACACCAGAAGGGATGTCCTCGGATGGAGAAACTGCAGCCGTCAAGTCTCTCCGGACCTTCTTGGGGCAGGCTCAGCAGTGGAGGTAGAGCCTTGAGGACGCTTACCCACCGCCTGTCGAGCCTTTGCTGCTCGCGGCTCCTCCCTCGACCCCCTTCTGACCTCCTTCAGAGCCTTCAGATACTGCTCGACGCCTCGCGAGCGTTAGTGGACCCCGACCTTGCTTCGTAACCTGCATTGATACTCTCAATGCATGAATACTCCGGAGCAAAATCTGGTGTTTGGTTGGCCTGGAAGTACCAAGTACAGAAGCTGAAACTGGTATGGCCCTTCGGCCCTTTGATAGGCAGCCGAAATGTTGCTTCCGTCCCTCCGGCCACGCTATAATACCAAGCCCGAGCACCTTCGAACAAATTCTCACTGAAGGCAAGTCGAGCATTGGGGTTGCCGACATATAGTTGATCATAGCCGAACTGTCGGGCGAAGCGATTCGGCATATACGGCTCGATCGTGCATGAATTCCCTTGCCGGAAAAGCACATACCGGGCCGAATGTTGACCAACCACCAGAAAACCCCCGTTGACAGCCTCGTGAAGTCATCTTGGCCTGCGGAGTCAGTAAATTGTTCCCCGAAAGATGCACCAGGAATCGCGGGGAAGCAGACATGACGCACTTTCGAACGTAATACACGTAAGTATTACACTAGTTTGAACCCTCCAACCGCTACACGAAAGGAATAAACCCCTCACACCAAGACACCGGCGTCATCAGAGAGGGACAGTGCATAACGTACCAAGCCATTAGGTACGTGTAGGGAAGCTCAACCCGAGGGTTGGGGCGCTTTATCGTTGGCCTCCCCTCCGAGTCAACAATCACCTTGCCATGGGAGTCGACGGCCTTCCCTGCCTCGCACAGATTTTGGGTTAACGTCCGCGACCCGCTTTGAATACTCGCCGCCATGGCCGTGGAGAAGGGCTATGGGCCTACCATAAGCCAGGAGCACCGCCGGGTACACTACGTCGGCAACAATGACTTCATGTGGCAGCGTTGGCACCACACAACGCTTCAATCACAGCATTAAGAAGCCCGCCAACAGTGCGTGGTCAGAGATAGGGATCCGGGCTTGATGATGGAAGCTTTCAAAAACTGTGTCAGGTTCGAAAACATCCTCGTTCGACTCCGTGGTGTAGGAGTCTACAGAAGCCTTGATCCTGTCGGCAATCTCCTCGTCGGAGCTGGGAACCAGTCGGGTCACTGGACGGTCTTTCTGGTTGACGCCATTGAACAAGTAGCTTGCCCAAGACAGCTGCTTGACTTCCCCGCCCTCCAAGAGGTTATCTGGCCGCAGACGTGGAAGTGACATAACACCTCCCAGTAAGTCTCGTACACTCGAGGAGACCCTTTCTTCATAAGGTGAAGCTCCTCAGTGGTTGGGACGTATTCTTCATAGGGAGAATCCCCCATTACCAGCCCCGAGACCTCGTACAACTCGTGCAGGGCGAGACCCATCTCCCCGACCGGAGTGAAGAATGTCCCCGTCAGAGGATTGTAACGCTCCAGGATCCCAAAGAAGTTTTGAGAGCTCGGTGGGATACCATACTGTACGGCCCTGACTGCTTGGTATAATTCTGCTTGATCCAACAAGCCTCTAAGGTCGGCAAGGACGAAGCTCACCATCCTGCCCCACCAATACCTCTCAGTGGAGTGGATCCACCCGGGCGAACGGAACTCGACCGAAAAATCACCCCCCACTTTCATGAACGCGTTGAGAAAAGTGGTGCCAAGTTTTGGTGTCTCTCCAACTGGGTGATCAGTCCTGAGCAGCCCTGGAAACAGGCCGAGAACCTCCCTATCATGACTATCATGGCGATATACCTTTTTGGAGCCTAGGTCGCCAAGAGTAACCTCAGGGACATACGGGAGAGTTTCCATTTCATTTTCCGAGGGACGGACATGTGTTGAAGATAAGATAGCGGGTACATCCTCTCCATGTTTGGGAGAAAGAATCTTCTATCCCCTATCTGACGGAGCCATTTATAATCTCCGTCATACAAGGAATAGCCGCCCTCGCTAATACGGTCTCCAAAGAAGAAGGCAGGCTTCTCCAGCGGAACGCGAGCATCCGTTGTGAATGCTGCGTCAGTCATAAGCTCCCGAAAGGTTGCCATGTCAACATTGGAGAGCCTCCTCCTGCGCTCCTGCGACCCATCAGCAGTCACAGGTACAGTCCTTTGCAGTACAAAGGTCAAATCACAGTCAGCACCACCTACGTGCCCAAAGTGGCGCCTCTTGGAGAGTGGGGCAGAAGAGTGTTGCACTGCAGAAGAAGATGACACTTAATCAGAAATCTGATCAAAAAAAAAAAGTGTCTATAGTCCAGACACAGAAAAGATACTGGACGCAGAAATTGTCAAAATCCGCATCCAGGCCTGAAAATCTGCGTTCAGACGCAGAAGAGATACTGGACGCAGAAATTGTCAAAATCCGCGTCCAGACCTGAAAATCCGCGACCGTGAGGCCAACAGGGAGCCTGCGTTTTGAAATCCAAAACTTATAAAAAATTTCTAAGTACTTGGACTCAGGTGCGAGATTCATAAAAGACCAGCACCTGATGTCACAGAACGCAAGGATCATGTCCGCGTCCGAACTCTTCACAATTAGAAATATTCTAAGTGAAGAATCCGAAGTGCAGGGCTTACTGGCGCTCTATATCCAATAAACAAGCGCGTCCCCAAGTGGATAAAAGCGGTGGGGTCATCAAACCCGCGCCTTGTTTATCAACTCAAAGACCGCGTCTGAGAATCAAACGTGGTTTCTATTCTGTGTTGACGGTTCTCCTTTAAAAGAGGGATTTTTAGGAGTCCATGAACTTCCATTAATGGCGAAGTTTAAGCCTAAAGGCATTATACCTGAGATTGGGTCTTCCTGCGCGGAGGAACCGCCCCTCTGGGCCTCGATGACGGCCGCTTTGAAGATGATGCGGTTGGCTTGGCCTTGGGTGCCATCGTTAATCAAGAATCCGATGATGGACGATGAAGAAATGAAAAGAGACAGAGAAGACTCCTTTTCAAAAAACCCTAACAGATGCGCTCGAGACGAAAGAGATATCTCTCTGACTGTTGCCATTTATAGGCACGAAGATTCGCAAAGATACGCGGTGCGTGGCTCGATTGGTTCTGCATCGAGTCATCGCTTGATGCGTGGACAGCTCATTTAATATACCGGGAAGTCCGCGCGCCAAAAAGAGATGTCCCGTCGGTTCCCCAGAACAAGTGGCGGTGCACTCATGACATGGCACGGATTCGCACCCAACAGGCGCGCCTCTTCGATGAACGTGCCCCGTCAGCACAGCCATAGTCGCGTCCAGAAAGTCGCGTCCTTACTCAAAAGGATGCGTCTCTCGAAGTTACCGTCCTTCCAATCCGGCCTAGCATCGCGTTTTCATTTCCAAAAGACGCACCCATGAAAGTCGCGTCTTTAAAGCAGTACTATCTCTGCTCTTCAAAAAGAACTGGCGTTCAGTCCTTACTTCTGCAAATCAGTTCAACAGTACACTGGTACAAGCAGACGACTGTCCACTCCTGACTTAAAGTGCACCCACGACAGACTTAAAGCAATCGGGGAGGTTTAGACTGTGTATCTAAACACTCAACTCGATCAACTCTGATGGCTTCAAAGAGTTCTACAGTACACTCACGAAGACCATACTCCAGATAAGATCAAACCCGGAGCATTAACAGTCTAGTCATAAGGGTAAGCTCAGCTAGAGTCTAAAGTATTTCGAAATCCGTCCCAGTTAACCGCGGAATATCAAAAACCTTGGAGGGGGTTCTGTAGGCTGTCTAAAAATCATTAAAAGACAAGCCATTAAAAAAGGCAGAGTTTCAGGTTCTAGACGCAGGACTAATGATGGCCATCCGCGTCCCAGCATCAAGGCGTGAGGGTCCAAACCCGCGTCTCAGCATCAAGGCGCATGGGCTCAACACCCGCGTCTCAACATCAAGGCGCGTGGGCTCAACACCCGCGTCTCAACCTCAAGGCGCGTGGGCTCAACACCCGCGTCTCAACATCAAGGCGCGAGGGCTCGACACCCGCGTCTCAACCTCAAGGCGCGAGGGCTCGACACCGCGTCTCAACTCTCAGGGCGTGAGGGTCCAAGGCCCACGTCTCGGTTATAACCGCCCTGGTTATGGGGCCAGTCACCGCCCACATAGCGGGGAAGTTAGCCCCTCATTGTGGAGCATTTTTAGGGGGCACGTTCACCCCTGAAACCTCTATAAATAGTCCCGCCGCTATGAGGAATGGGGGGACACGACACAGAAACAAGAGATAGATGACAGACTACACACAGGCAGACAGAGAGAGAAGCAAGAGAGAGCTCAACTCTTCAGCAAGCTTGCTGCGTACAAGTTGCTCTTTGCCTACCTTCTCTTTGAGAGTTTTGGTAGACAGAGTTGTGCTACTCTTTCTACCAGCCGAAGAGAAGATCCCGAAGGTCTAGACGGTCACCCGGTCAACGGAGAACAAGATTCACTCTCCATCGCCACTTGAAGAACCCAGCCTTAAACAAAGGGAGGATTCAAGACTCAACATCCTCCCTCCCTGTAACCGGAATACTTGTCTGTTGTAATTTTTCAATTGATTCAAGGAAATCTTACTTCGAGCTCGTACCTTCTCCGTGTGCGTACAACCACTTAGTTCAAGAACGCACAACATCCTTAATACAGAAGTTTTAAAATTTTCAATTACAAGAAAAGTGCACTTCCATCTAGTCTTTTTCCCTTTTGTTCTAACAATCTTGAAACAATATTTCTGGTCAGTGATAGATCCTGCTAAGGCTATTGAAGTGGATTTCTTGAAGCGGGATAATTTTGATGGAACAAACTTTAATGCTCGGCATTGCAAAATGATCTTTGGGATGCAACTCCTAAAAATTACTATGTCATTTCAGGAGAGAAACCTGACTTTAAAGAGGAGTTCAAAAAGACTGCCAGGTGTTTTAACTGCAACAATTAAGGCCATTTTGCTAAGGCCTATAAATCACCAAAGAAAGAAGAGAAAGAGGAGGCTCACAATGTCAACCAAATCAACAACTTGCTGCTATGCTCTTTCAGGGACATCTCCTTCCAACAAAACTGATTAGCGGTTAGATATAGGTGCTGCCTGTTGTGTGCTCCAACAAAAATCTGTTCTCCACCTATGTTGTTGTAAAAGAGAACATGTTAATGGCTAATTATTTTACTGTAGTTGTGCTTAAAACTGGGACTGTGGTGCTGACTCTTATTTCAGAGAAGACTCCCTGAAGAGTGTGAAACATGTCCCATCAATTTTCAAGAATCTAGTCTCCGGGACACTACTATGAGATGCACGAATGATACTAGATTTTTCAATTGTCTTACAAGAAGATTTACTTTGACAATGCTTACCACACTGATGGCATGTACAAGATAAGTACCACTATACCCTCAGTTACCAATGAAATTTCTACTTCTGCGCACTCCTCTATTTTATGGCATAACAAATTAGATCATGTAAACTATAGGTTCAGTATAAAGAAGTTAGGCTTATTTCCAAGCTTGGGGGTGATAAGCTTGAAAAATGTAAAGTCCGCGTACAGGCCAAGATCACAAGAAAGCCCTTTCTAAATGTTACAAGGAGCACAAACTGCTTAACCTGGTTCATTCAAACACATGCAACTTCAAGAGCTTAGTGATTAGAGGTGGCATGAAGTATCTTATCACATTCATTGATAATCATTCTTACTTCTGTTATGTGTATTTGCTGAAGTCAAAAGATGAAGCTTTTAGTAAGTTCATTAAGTTTCAGACTCGAGTGGAGAAGAAATTGGACGCTCAGTAAAGAAGATCAGAAATGATAGAGGTGGCTAGTACCGGTCGAAGAAACCTGAAGCATACCTGAAGGAGCATGGCATCATTGTAGACACGACTACTCCTTACTCCCCACGGTCTAATGAAATTGTAGAAAGGAAGACCGTATACTCACTGAGATGGTAAACTCAATGCTAATTACATCAGGTATACCTAATTGCTATTGGGGAGAGGGGTTGTTGATGGCTAACTGGATCCTAAACCGGGTACCTTACTCTAAATCATATATTACTTCACATCAAATATTGTTGGGATATCTAGTTTTCCTGGACAATCTCAAAGTGTGGGGGTATCTTGCCTACATCTACATACTAGATATCAGGAGGCTCGGTCCTAAGGTAAACATGTGCGTGTTTTTTGATTTGCTAAAGATAGCGATGCTTGTAGATTACTGAATCTTGGCATCAACTCTATCATCGAAACTCGAGATGCAGAGTTCTTTGAGGATAAGTTTATCAAGGATAAATGCATATCGCTCAAAGATGTGCCTGAAAATAATAAAAAGATGTGCCTGAAAATAATAAAATGTCTATTACACCAGATGAATCAATCTCTCAAGAAGTTGAAGGCGTTGATGCTGAAAAAGAAATTCCAAAAGTTGTAGAGCCGCTTTCCAAGCATATCAGGAAGCAGAAGGCATTTGGAGATGACTTTATCACCTACAATATAGAAGGAGATCCACAAACTTTTCAAGAAGCAATACAGTCCAAAAATGCTCTTCTCTGAAAGGAAGACATAGATCACGAAATAAACTCTTTGATCCAGAATCATATTGAGATTGGTGTATGTGCTAGAAGGTGTAGAGCTTATCAGCTGTAAGTGGATCTTCAAAAGAAAGTTATGACCTGATAGTACCATAGAAAAGTACAAAGCGAGATTGGTGGCAAAAGGCTTCTCTCAGAAAAAAGATATTGACTTTTTTGATATTTATGCACCATTTACATAATTATTACCATCAGAGTGTTGATTGCATGATGACATCAAAAAGTTCATCATTCACCAGATGGACGTGGAGACATATTTTCTAAATTAAAATCTCACTGAAGAAATTTATACGGAGAGAGACCATAAAGACTTGATGCTCCTATAGATAAGGTATGTAAGCTAAGAAAGTCTTTATACGGTCTTAAGCAGGTTCCATGACTTTGGCATGAGAAATTTGACAGAATTGTTCGTAGCAATGGGTATCGAGTCAGTGAATCTGACAAGTGCCTCTACATTAAGGTTGCTGAAGAAAAGGTAGTGATGATCTGCCTTTATGTAGATGACATGCGTATCATTGAGACTGACTTGTAGATAGTGAAATCTAACAAGAAATTTCTTTCGGCCCAGTTCAGTCTGAAGGACCTTGGAGATACGGACGTGATTCTCGATATCAAGATCCTATACACAAAAGATAAAATTAGATTGTCTCAATCTCATTACATAGAGAATATGTTGAAGAAGTATGACTATTTTGACCTATTAGAATTATCTGTGCCATATAACTACAACAAGAAGTTTCAACCCAATTCTTGAAGACTAATAAGACAGTTAGAGTATGAGCTCCACAAGATCAAACATAGCATTCTCTGTGGCATGCGCAACATATTTACAAACAATCCTAAAAATTCTCACTGGGATATTGTTCAGAGATTGATGAAATACTTGAGGAAAACGTGGACCTGGGCCTGCTCTACACTGGATATCCAGCTGTGATCGAAGGTTTCTCAGATACAAGCTGGTGCTCGGAACTGATGAGTGTAAATCTACTGAAGGTTTTGGCTTCACCATAGGAGGACCTGCCATTTCATGGAGTCTATGAAGCAATGTAACAGCCGTTCCTAATTAACCCAGATTCCCAACTAAATTTAAAATGATCTCTAACAATTAGGATGAGAGGAATTAAAACTCTTAACTTAGACAAATACTACAAGAATACCTTGTATGCGCGTATATATGTTTTGTTGAATTAGATTCCTATTAAAACTTTTTCTACACTAAGTATTCCAAACCCCATTATATCACACATACATCTTTAATTTCCCAAAAAAAAAAAAAAAATTCCTTTGGCATTCGCTGGAGAGAAGTAAGAGGGGTAGGGGTGATGTGGAGTTTTAATAAGAACATTGGGAAGAGTTGTAGTGTGGTGGCAAGTTTTTGGGTACCTTGGAACTATAACTAAATAAAATAATAACTACTCCCTAAATACCCTAACTCTTCTTCCCCAAAATAATTTCATCCTCTCCTCCCTTTGCTGTGAACGAACCCACAAATCTCTCTCTCCTTTAATCAACCAAGCCCCCCCCTCTCTCTCTCTCTCTCTCTCTCTCTCACTCTCTTCAACTCCCCCACCCCAGCCACACGCCAGCCGAGCGGCAGGGCCGGTGGCGGCCAGGGCAGGCCGCGCGTGGCACAGGCCGCGGCAGCGAGGCAGGCGCGCGCATCTGAGCGCGCGCGAACGCGCGTGTGAGCGCGTGTACGTGCGGTGGCGTGCTGAGGTTGTGCGCGAACGAGGAGGAGGAGGGGGGTTTCGGGGCGGAGCTCGGGGAGGAGTCGGGAAAGTCCGCGGGTCGGATTCGAATCTCTTCGAACAAGATTGGGAAAAACAGAATTTAATTGGAGATAAAACCCTATAAATCTCTTTAGATTAGGCTATGTTTGTATCATTGATTAATTATAAAATTATCTTGGTTTAGGGCTTTGTTTCGGTGAGTGAAATAGGTGGATTCATCACGTAGACACTCGTCAAGCAAGGTGAGTAAACTAAATTTTAACTAGATTAAAGTTATGAAGTTGATAATCTTGGATAAATAAATGATTGGATAAATCACAATTTGAAATACTTGTATGTAAATTGATATATATATATATAATGAAAAGGATAAAAAGATTCATGTTGTGAAATTAAAGGAAAAGTAGGAGAAATCACATTATGTATGAATTAGAAATTGTTCTCACATAGGATGTGCACTACCTAGATTAATTTCATATTAGCATATTGAGGAATTTGGGTAACTTTCATATTGGCTATGTAAATTAACGTAACACGGAGAAACGGTCTAGATTGCATGAAATGGAGGACGGCACGAAGTCTTATGTGATATGTGTATGTCTTATACCGTTAATTTAACTAGATACTATGCGTGTGAAATTTCGGATTAGGTATCGTAGTGAGAAATAAAAAGAGAAATATGTCAATACTAAGTAGGTACACTAAATGTAAATCGTTAGTGTGGGTGACACTCTCATTATAAAGGAATAAAATGTTTACACATAAAGGGTTATATACCAATATAAATATGAACTCATACAAGAGAATGACTTGCTTACTTTTCATAGTATATGAAACGTTCATGTGTAATTGTATGTTAAATTGAATGATGTATATGAATGTGTATCTTGCATGTGCAAGTAGTTAGTGGCGCGATATGGATGAAATTCTATGTTATGTTTGTGTAATGGCTTTACTTATGTGCATAGTTTTATTCTTGTGGGATGAGTTGTTTTATCCCTATAAGTAGGAAGGGCCCGGCGGGAGCCGGTAGGAAGGGGGAAGACGGTGGGAAAAAAAAGAGAGGTGTTCATCTAAAATTGTAGGAAGGGGCCGGCGGGAGCCGGTAGGAGGAGAAGACGGTGTAAATGTATGTTGTTCATTGTAGGAAGGGGCCGGCGGGAGCCGGTAGGGGGAGAAGGCAGTGTTATGAAAGTAGCGTATGTTATGAAATGTTGCTTGTTGATGTGATGTTCATAAAAGATGTTTGTGTTATCATAACTTAGAAATTGTTATGGCTTGAATTATGTCGTGTTACCAAACGTGATAAAAGAAAAACTACTACTACGTCATGTACTATCATATGAGTGTATAAAGTAGACCAAGGAATGTTAGCATATGTTTCCTAAACTTGGGCCTAATGACGGCCTACTATAAAGTTTATAAACTATCAAAGCTAAAAGATTAACTAGAATATTATGCAATAACTGGGTTACTCACTGAGCTTTCAAGCTCATGCCTTTATTTCTTTTGTAAATTTCAGGTTTGGACAGAGGTAAGAAGCCGATTAGATTCTGAAATCTTAAGGATATGGATTGATCGACCCCCTCATGTCTTACTTGTGATCAACTATCTACTTTCATATTTTGTATACTTTTGAAAATACTTATTGTATATATATGTGAGGACTTGTTGTATGAAAGAAGATTTTGGGTGTTACTAATGTAAATTTAAGCCTTATGTGTGGCCGTTCGAACATGAACTTAACAAGTAATCTTAGTTGCATGTATGAAAGGACTTGGACATCGTTATGGTAAGTATGATGTATTGTGGGAATGAATGTTGTAACTCTCCTTGGAATATGATGGATGAATGCAAAGTTACGTAATGAGGCCTTCTTTTACTTATGTTGATAAGTAGGCAAATTGTGCCGAAATGTGAGATTGGTAGTGTTGGGTCCATTGTGGACAATTATTGTTGTGGTGTAGTATGGCGTAGTTCATATTTTAGGGGAGGTGCTGTCGAAATTTTGAGAAAAATATTATTTTATCAGTCTTATATTATAAGTAGTTAATGGGACCGTTACAAGCAAACTCTAATTGCACAATCATCCATAGAGTCTGAGTTCTTTGCATTAACTTTTGCATGAGATGAGGGTGAGTGGCTCAACTGTTTTTTTAAGACCTTCTGTTGAAAGAATTGCAAGGTGTAATTATCATTTGATCGGTCATTGATATTGTATATTTATTTTCACATTTTCATATTTATTTTATAATAAACTCTGCTTTTAGATCTTATTTTTGTCTAAATGATGTGCGTGCCTTTACTACTGGAGATGGAAAATAATTGAGCCCAAAAACCCACTTAAATTCTTATTTAAATGAGTTTAAATCAAAATCAAGGATTAGAACAGAAGACTTAAGGGTATAAGTGTATATCAGAGTAAATTAGAGAAGATGACACCAAATGAAAACTGGTTAAATTCGAATTCCTATAGATCCATTTGGTTGCTGAAGAATCAACAAAGATTACATCAAATTCACGTCCCAAATTGAAAACCTATTTAGAGATAAAAGTGTATAATCAACAGACCATGGCTCCCTGGATCTGGCCTTATGGCCAGATCCTGGTCGTGGAAAAGCGGCCAAAGTCGCGTTTTTGCGGCTTGGTTAATTCAGTTGGGGGAGTGTTTGCTCTCCCTATCTTCGTTTGCTCTTCTCCACTCAATTTCTTCTATAAATATTGTACATTTCAGAGGAAGATAAGCACCACTCCAGCAGAAAGTTTAGAACTAGAATTTCTTTTAGGTTAACTTAGCTTTTCGTTTTCATTTATGTAATTTTCTATTTTTACGTACACTAAGACAGAGAAGAGATTCATGAGAGAAGAAGAGGAATAGTTGTATTGGGAGTGACTCCAATGTAATTCTTTGTCTTTTCTTCATCATTTTTTCATCGAGTCAACATTTACTTTTTATTCTTCTTCTTATTTCTTTTGGTTTTGATTACTATCCATATGAGTCTTATAGCATCGGAAGAGCCTATCATTGCGAGTGCCACCGATACCTCATGATGATGGATTCCTCCTTAAAATTATGTATCATTTCATGCTTGCTCCCTGCAGTCTTGATGATGTAATATGGACAGAGATTGAATCCGATCTTATGGATTATGCGTTGATTGCCTCATTTCAAGGTAAAACTGTTACTGAAGAACAAGGTAAATAATCGGCCAAGAAGAGGTAAGTAATCTTCAGTTTTTCTTTCTTTATTTCCTAGTTTACAAACACATTTCTTTTCTCTTTTCATTTCTTTCTTTTGACTTAGTTTTTCTCTTCTTTTTGAAAACACCAATATTATCTCATCTTCTTCTTCTCCTATTCTAACATTAACGCTTTTTTTTTCTTTTTAAAAAAACTAAGAAGGAACATTTTAATCGGAGTTAGTAACTTAGAAAGAACTTACTTAACGCTTCTATCACAGTCCCTCCCTTATGGATCATGACCCGTTGATTGAGTTCAATCTGTGTACGAATATAAAATTTAGAAATAGATTGCAAGGTTCTCAATTCTACAGGTATACTAAGTGGCTATGCGAGTCGTGATCCATAAGGAGGGGCTAACGATGGAAGATTTTAGTAAGTTCTTTTTTTAAGTTACTAAACTGGTTAAAAGTTCTTCGTTTTTATAAGGAAAAGGAAAAAAAGCTATGTTAATTTGAAAAAAATGGAAGAGTGAAGAAGATGGTGATTGTTGGTGTTTTGAAAAGAAAAAAAAACTAAGTTACTAAAGAAGAATAAAGAGAGATGTATTTTGAAGATGTGCTTCTAACCTAATAAGTAAAGAAAGAAAGAACTAAAATAAATACTTACTTACCTCCTAGAAGCTTGCTTACCTTGGATCTATTGCAATGATTTAGTTTGGCTTGAAGGGGATCAAAGCATGGCGTATAGGATCCTTCTCATTCTCATTCTAAACTACAAAATAAAGGTGCAAGCTTAAACTAATTTAGAAATGGCTAGCCATCACCATAAGCCATCAATGACACTTGCAAGGGCAATGCAGTTTCGCGGCTATAAGATTCATTTGGATTACAAGCACCCCAGAGAAAAATAAAAGAAAAACAGAAATGAAGAATAACGAGTGTAACTTTAGATTCAATAAAGTAAAAATGAAAGAAAAAATGATTACTTACACTGGTGTCACTCTCAGTACAAGCTTACTCTTATTTTTAATGAAACTTTCTCTCCTCTAAGTTACATAAATAAATTTAAAAATTACATAAAAGAAAAACAAAACTCTAAACTAAACTAGAGTAAAAAACCTAGTCTAAAATCTTTCTCTGCTCAATGTAGTCCATTTGCCTTAAAAAATGTAGGTATTTATAGCCAATACTGATAAGAGAGAGCGTACGATGTAGGGGCAAAATCTCTTGCCCAAAAGAAAAGATCTTCTGATAAGGTTGGAGATAAAATTGGAGATAAATTTTGTTTTATCCCTTAATGTTCAGTTAGATTGTGTCTTATCTCTCTAAATCTTTTGAATATACATCCCAATCCTTTAGATATCCCTTTGTATATTGATAGAGTTACATTTAGACTTCTGAATTTGTCTCTATTTCTTTGATTTTTCAAGCTAACCCAATTGATTATTCTAAATTCGATTTTAAATGTATTTATTTGAATTTATCTTCAGTTAATCAAATGATCAAATTAAATCAGAATTTAACTGTCTTTTATTTGATCTTATCTTCTCTCTCTTCATTAAGACAAAACTGCAAAGTAAGACATTAAGACAAGAAATTAGTAGGATTTATTACAAGATAGATGTAAGAATGTAATAATATTGATATGCAATAAACGTGTACAATCACATAGCCACTTGCTATAGTGATTGTGATGCCCCGGTTCTGCGGGTACAGAAATGTTACTGCGACGTATATACGTAGGTCAGAAATACTTCACGTATATACGCTAAGCATTAGTACAGGCAAGAATCAGAGTGCGGAAGCACAGTGGTCATATACATTCCAACAAAAAAGTACAAGTACATGGTTATCACAGAGAGTGATACAATATTACAGGAATATTACATCACCAGAAATACAAAAGTACATCATATGAAGAGATATACAAAAGCTGAGAGGTGCTCATGAGCAGCAAGAGGGGTCTCGAGAACCAAACAGGAGAGGAACTGGGAGGAAGAGCTGCGGTGATGATCCAAGCTTCTCTGCACTCCGATCGTCACAGAAGGATCCGCTGCGTACTCTGATCAGCTACAGTAAGGTCACCAAGGTCCGGTCTTTAGGATCTGGACATGAGAATTCAGGGTTATCAGACGTAACCCTGCGAGTACATATAAGAAAACTAAATGGCGTGCATAACGAGCACACATGTACATGATCAAGTGATGTGGTCCAGGTATGCAGGTACATGAAATGACAAGTAATATAAGAAAAAATAAAGGAATGACAATAAATCATGTATATCAATGAATCTGAAACTGAAAACATGCATAGAAGGCAGTATGAAGAGCATAGGTACATATACGGTAAATAAGTTATACATGCAATAAATATAAGAATGGACAAAACTAGTTGTACAAGCTTACATTATAGATTCACGGGACAAATATGTCAAGGGGATAATTCAGACAAGGAAACGCTCATCTATATACTATATATTCATGTCGCCATCATCTGAGTTTATATAACTTGAGTTGCCCTAAGAGTAACAGAACTATAGTATGTCAGTAGTAATCATTGTGCCACATAAATCATATGTCATAAGGCAGGGTGTCAACTTAGAGCATAACACTATAACTGGAGAATATAAAGGTGTGTTGTATTTTAAGTTATCCAATAATAATAATCAGTATCGTATGATAGTTCAATCGCCTCCCTACCAGCGCCTCACATCACTGATAGTCTATACTAGAGTTCGCACTCTGTAGAACTTAGCAGGGTCTGATATGTGAGTACCAGACCCGAACAAAGGAGAGACCAAATATCACACGTTCCTAACCTTATTACTTTTAGTTCTTTATGTTATTCATCTGATTCATATGCTTTTGTATGTGCTACCGGCACACATACATCCACTTATGAATAAGATGAGTTATTATTTGGAAACTGACAAATCTGATCGCTCATATTTATAGTGGGTCCCGTCTCTGCCCGAGACGAGCTCAGGAGTACAGGCTACTGCTTCCAGGGACTTATCATTACGTGCCCCACATGACACTTCAGATTTAGGCTACTGCTTCCAAGGATTTATCATTACGCGCCCCCCACGACACTTCAGAAATCACCACCATTATAAATATTATATATACTGGTTTCCTTCAGTTTCCCCCACCCCAGTGTAAGTTGAGTATTTTTTATTATATGCATATGAATTTCTCAAAGATAATATCTACAAGTGTATACAATATAACCATGGTTATCCAACTACGGGAATTAACAAGAGTATAATATGAGGAGTCACCCTTTTTCAGGGGTTCAGGAATATAGGAGTTCAGGAGTACCAAATATGTTGTAACAGTATAATAATCATGCCAAATTTCTGTAAAAGTAATAGTCATGAATATGCAATATAATACAGGTGCCACAATATCAGGTCAAGTGTACCAGTACCGGGTGATAGCATATCAAGTGTCAAGTGTTTTTATATCAGGTGTCAGATATCAGGCGATAAGTATAGCATGGCAAGTACCGGTGTCAGATATCAAGTAATAAGTATAACATGACAAGTACCGATATCAGATATCAAATAATAAGTATAGGATGGTAAGTACTGGTGTCGTTATCAAGTGATAAGCATGGCAAGTACCGGTGTCAGATATCAAGTGATAAGCATGGCAAGTACCGGTGTCAGATATCAAGTGATAAGCATGGCAAGTAACAGTGTCAGATATCAAGTGTTAAGCATGGCATGACAAGTATCAGGTGTACATATATTAGGGACAGGTAACTAATATATCGGTGAGAGTCACAATAACAAATATCAGGTATTAACCGGTCACATAACAAGGTACAGGATAACGGTATAACATTTCAAAATCTTCAAAATTATTTTTATAATAATAATAAATTTATTTTTTAATTAGTTATGCGAAGCCGAGTAAGGCGGGAGCAGATCTAGACATACCCGATATAATACAGGTGCGACAAAGTATAATAACGGCCGGAGGCTATTTATAAAGCATGATAATTTTATAAATCGTTTATATAACATATACCAACTTGCATAAAGAGACATCATATATTAAAAGCCAGATAATAATTATTAAACATGAAATGATGGTAATAAAGTAAGAAATGTACTCGCCTAAAACCTGACGCAATACCGAGTAAAAGTCCGAGAAATCCGCTAATACGAGCGAGCAAGCTACTAGCCCATACTATATATAGAAATATATATAAATAATAAATATTTTAAATATACTAGAGAGGGAATGAGAGAGGAGAGAGGGAGAGAGGAGAGAGGGAGAGAGGAGAGAGAAAGTTATAGGAAGGAGAGAGAGAATAGGGTGTTTTTAAAAGGGAAAATAGGAACTAAAGGGAAGGAGTATGAGTGTAATTATAGGGAAGTAAATAAGGGGTTGAGGAGGGGGTACTTAGGGAGTTGGAAAGTGGTTATATTTAGGAAAGAATAAAGAAAGAAGAAAAGAAAAGAAAAGAAAGAAAGAAAGAAAGAAAGAAAGAAGAAGAAGGAAGGGGGAGACGGCCGGCGGCCTGGGCGACGACGCAGCCGCCGCCGCCTGAGGGCGGCCGGCGAGGAGGGGGCGGCGGCCTGGGCCTGGGGGAGAGTTTGGTTTTGTTGTTGTTGGGTGTTGGTGGAGGAGGAGGTGGTGGTACTTGGTGGTTGTGGTGGTTGTTAGAGGTGGTGGGGAGTTAGAGGAGGAGGAGGAGAAGGTGAATATAGGGTGGTGGGAGTGGTGGATTTGATGGAGATGGTGGTGAATTTTAGAGGAGGAAGGGAGGTGGTGGTGGTGGGTTTTTGTGAACTTGGAGATGGTGGGGAGTTGGTGGAGGTTGAAGGAGGTGGTGGAGTGGAGAGGGGGTGTGGGGGAATGGTTGGCCGGCCTAGGGGCGGCGGCGGTGATGGTGGAGGCGGCGGCGGTGAAGATGAAGGGAGTTGGGTTTAGTTTGAAGGAGATGAAATAATGAAATTGAAGGGAAGGAGAAGGAGGGTTTAAATGGAGGAGGGGAAAATGTGATAATGAAAGGGATGGGGGGAGATGGACTGCTCAGCCCATTATGCCCTGCTCTTGGCTGCGGCTGCGGCTGTGGGAGTGGGTGCACAGGGCATGGAGGTGGAGTGTGGGGGAAGAAAAGAAGAAAAAGAAAGAAAAATAAGGAAAAAGGAAAAAAAAAAGGGAAAAAGAAAAGAAGAAAATAACAAAAATTTTGTTATTATCTAATTAATTTATTATATATCTGGGAGTATAAATTAATGGAGTAGAGAAGGAAAAAGCAAGAAAAAACGTCGGTAAATAACATTATTATTTTAATAGGGTGAAAATTTAACTGTTTCAGAAACGTTCCAAAAAAATTCTCAAAAATAATAAATATTTTAAGATGCCTGGTGAAATCATATTTGAGAAATTCAATGTAGTTTTCAAACTAAAAATCGTAGAATCTTCCGGCGATACCGGCCGACACCAGAATCGGTCAAATTTTGATAAATTTAGAAAAATCTCAAAAAAATGTATTTAGATAGAAAATGAAATTTTAAGAAGTAATGTGAAAGCCGTTTTTAAAAATTCAATCCCATTTGAAAATTATAAATCTAGGAATCAGTGAGCGATGCTGACTGACTCCGGTTTTGGAGATTTTATAAATAATTCTGAAAAATTTCAGAAAATCAGAAAAATTTAAAGTATTAGAAAACAATGTCTAAAACTAAAACCAGTCAAATCAGACTATCGAAAAGGTCAAATTGGGTAGCAGGCTGGTATCGGGTTCCTGGTCCGGGTCAAGGCTGACTCTAAGACTGAGAATTCAGATCTGATACCCAAAATTATAAGCAATCACAACTTAATACAAATATTAGAATAAAATTGAAATAAAATGGTCAAAGAATTCACGATACGTATCTGGGTACGTATCCTGGGAACGGGGTATTACAATCTACCCAACTAGCAAAAATTCCGTCCTCAAAATTTCTATAAGGAGGGAGATGACATAGAAGAAAATAAGGTTGATGGGAATATCATGATAGGATGGATATGATAATAAAAGACACGATAAAATGGGGATAGTGGTTACGGGCGACACCTTTAGGGGTCCTCGTTCCAAATATAGGGCATCACTCTCTGTTCCATTTCATCTTACTTCAGTTTCCTTGGTGGTCAAATGATATACTTTCCGCTTTCTTCCATCAGCTCTACCTCTTGGTCCTCTCTGTGCTTGATTGAAGACATACTATAGGGAAGGGAATGGAGTTCTCCTTTCAATTGGTCCTGGGTCCCTTCTTACCGGTGGTACTGGAAGTGTTGGTTGAATCGGGGTGGTACTCCCCATCAATCTGACTGAACAATTCCTTATCAAATGACCATCAGACCCACATGTTACGCATAATTTGTTTGCCATTCGGCAATTACACTTGTATGTCCGAATTTCAGACAATACCCACATCTTATCTGCTAAGGGAGAGGTTGGAGTAATTGCTCTACTAGCGGGGTATCCAGGGGTCTGACTGAGTCTACGCCTTCCTTCAACTGAAAGGGTCTCTTCACTAACTTCCTCTGCATTTCAACCTGACGCTTCTTTTGTAATTCCCGTTCTACCTCACGAGCGATGATAAGGACCTGGGAATATGCTTTAAGTTGCTGGGGTATAAGAAACATCTGGATCTGCATCCTCAGGCCTTGCTCGAATCTCCTTGCTGGGGTCTCCTCATTGGTCACCATGTATGGCGCGAACCGGCTCAGTCTCAGAAACTCTGTAGCATACTCATCTACAGTTTGGTCCCTCTGCTGCAATCTGATAAATTGTTCTTCCATCTCCTTCTGTGCCGTCTTAGAGAAGAATCTCTCGTAGAAACGCTTCAAGAACTGGTCTCAAGTGATGGGCTTCTCTAGCCTCGCTTCTTTTGCAAACCACCAAGTCCTGGCCACATCCTTCAGTTGTATCTTAGCCACTTCCACTGGGTTCTCATCAGAAATTCGAGCTACTTTAAGAAGATCTGTAGTGTCAATTAGCCACTGCTCGGCGTCCAACGACTTCTCAGTATCCAAAAATGTAGCCAGTTGTAGTCTCCTGAAATCGGATACATTACTAGGCCTCACCTCTGCTCTCTAGGTGCTGTCAATAATGCTTGTCGCAGGACCTCTGTCTGCTGATGCTGACTCTTCATCATGCCATGAAGTACCATCATCATGTTGTCGTCCTCTCCAATAGAACTGTCACGAGAAGTGCCAGGATCGTTACGAGTTCTCCGACCTTCCATATCTGAGTTGGTTGAAGGTTGATGGGAAGAAGCTGAAAGGAAAGATAGAAGGGTCTCAGGATCCAAGGAAAAGATTGCGAGGAAGGAATAGATAACACTGCACTTGCGATTGGAATGTATATTCAAGACTCGTGCTCTCCACCTGCAAATTAATATATCATTAATCTGCCAACTGGTTGTATTGAAGGTGTGAGAGCCTAAGCTCTGATACCAACCTGTGACGCCCCGGTCTCGCGGGTACGGAAACGTCACTGCGACGTATATACGCAGGTCGAAAATATCCTCACCTATATATGCTAAGTATCAGTACAGGTAAGAATCAGAGTGCGAAAGCACAGTGGCCATATACATTCCAATAGAAAAGTACAAGTACATGGTTATCACAGAGAGTGATACAATATTACAAGAATATTACATCACCAAAAATATAAAGTACATCATATGAAGAGATATACAAAAGCTGAGAGGTGCTCATGAGTAGCAAGAGGGATCTCGAGAACTAAACAGGAGAGGAACTGGGAGGAAGAGCTGCGGTGAAGATACAAGCTCTGCTGCACTCCGATCGTCACGGAAGGATCTGCTGCATACTCTGATCAGCTACAGTAAGGCCACCAAGGTCCGGTCTTTAGGATCTGGACATGAGAATCTAGGGTTGTCAGACGTAACCCTGCGAGTATATATAATAAAGCCAAATGGCGTGCATAACGGGCACACGTGTACATGATCAAGTGATGTGGTACAGGTATGCAGGTACAGGAAATGACAAGTAATATAAGGGAAATTAAAAAAACGACAGTAAATCATGTATATCGATGAATCTGAAACTGAAAACATGTATAGAAGGCAATATGAAGAGCATAGATACATATAAACATGCGGTAAATAAGTTAAACATGCGATAAATACAAGAATGGACAAAACTGTTGTATAAGCTCAGATTATGGATTCACGGGACAGATACGTCAAGGGGATGATCCAGACAAGGAAACCCTTATCTATATACCACATATCTCATGTCGCCATCGTCTGAGTTTATACAACTTGAGTTGCCTTAAGAATAACAGAACTATAGTGTGTCAGTAGTAATCATTGTGTCACATAAATCATATGTCATAGGCAGGGTGTCAACTCAGAGCATAATACTATAACTAGATAATATAAAGGTCTATTGTATTTTAAGTTATCCAATAATAATAATCAACATCGTTTGATATTTCAATCGCCTCCTACCAGCGTCTCACATCACCGATAGTCCATATTAGAGTTCGCACTCTGTAGAACTTACCTGGGTCTGATATGTGAGTATCAAGACCCGAACAAAGGAGAGACCAAAATCACACGTTCCTAACCTTATTACTGTTTGGTTGTTTTCTGTTATTCATCTGATTCATATGCTTTTGTATGTGCTACTGGCACACATACATCCACTTATGAATAAGATGAGCTATTATTTAAAAACTGACAAATCTGATGGCTCATATTTATAGTGGGTCCCGTCTCTGCCCGGGATTGGCTCAGAAGTACAAGCTACTACTTCCGGAGACTTATCATACGCGCCCCACACGACACTTCAGATTCAGGCTACTACTTTCGGGGACTTATCATTACGCGCCCCACACGACACTTCAGAAATCACCACCATTATAAATATGACATCATACCAGTTTCCATTAGTTTCCCTCACCCCAGTATAAGTTGAGTATTTTTATTATACGCATATGAATTGCCCAAAGATAATATCCACAAGTGTATACCGTATAACCATGATTATCCAATTATGAAAATTAACAGGAGTATAATATCAGGAGTCACCCTTTTTCAGGAGTACAGGAATACAGGAGTTCAGGAGTACAGGAGTTCAGGAGTACCAAATTCTGGTAACAGTATAATAACCACGCCAAGTCCCCGTAAAAGTAATAGTCATGAATATGCAATATAATACAGGTGCCACAATATCAGGTCAAGTGTACCAGTATCAGGTGATAGCATATCAAGTGTCAAGTGTTATTATATCAGGTGTCAGATATTAGGCGATAAGTATAGCATGGCAAGTACTGGTATCAGATATCAAGTAATAAGTATAGCATGACAAGTACCGTATCAGATATCAAATAATAAGTATAGCACGGTAAGTACCGTTGTCGATATCAAGTGATAAGCATGGCAAGTGCTGGTGTCAGATATCAAGTAATAAGTATGACAAGTAACGGTGTCAGATATCAAGTATTAAGCATGGCATGGCAATTATCAGGTGTACACATGTTAGGGTCAGGTAACTAATCTGTCGGTGAGAGTCACAACAACAAATATCAGGTATCAACCGGTCACATGACAAGGTACAGGAGAATGGTATAAACATTTCAAACTCTTCATAATCATTTTTATAATAATAATAAATTTATTTTTAATTAGCTATGTGAAGCCGAGTAAAGTGGGAGCAGATCTAGACATACCCGGTATAATACCGGTGTGACAAAGTATAATAACGGCCGGAGGCTATTTATATAGCATGATAATTTTATAAATCATTTATATGATATATACCAACTTGCATAAAGAGACATCATATATTAAAAGCCAGATAATAATTATTAAATATGAAATGATGGTAATAAAGCAAGAAATGTACTCGCCTAAAATCGGGCGCAATACCGAGTAAAAGTCCGAGAAATCCGCTAATACGAGCGAGCAAGCTACTAGCCCGTACTATATTTATATATATAATAAATATATATATAAATAATAAATATTATAAATATATTAGAAAGGGAATAAGAAATGAGAGAGAGGAGAGAGAAAGTTGTAGGAAGTAGAGAGAAAATAGGGTGTTTTTAAAAGGGAAATAGGAATTAAAAGGGGAGGGGTATGAGTGTAATTATAGGGAAGTAAATAAGGGTTTAAGGAGGGAGTATTTAGGGAGTTGGAAAGTGGTTATATTTAGGAAAGAATAAAGAAAGAAGAAAAGAAAAGAAACGAAAGAAAGAAAGAAAGAAGGAGGAGGAGGGGGCTGCCGGCGGCGGGCTGGGCGACGCCACCGCCGCCAAAGGGCGGCCGACGAGGAGGGGGCGGTGGCCTAGGCCCGGGGGAGAGTTTGGTTTTGTTGTTGTTTGGGTGTTGTTGGTGGAGGTGGTGGTAGTTGGTGGTGGTGGTTGTGGTGGTTGTTGGAGGTGGTGGGGAGTTAGAGGAGGAGGAGGAGGAGGTGATAGGGTGGTGGGAGTGGTGGATTTGATGGAGATGGTGGTGAGTTTTGGAGGAGGAAGGGAGGTGATGGTGGTGGTGGGTTTTAGTGAAATTGGAGATGGTGGGGAGTTGGTGGAGGTTGAAGGAGGTGGTGGAGTGGAGAGGGGTGTGGGGGAATGGTTGGCCGGCCTAAGGGCGCCCGGCGGCGGTGGCGGTGATGGTGGAGGCGATGGGGATAAAGATGAAGGGAGTTGAGTTTAATTTGAAGGAGATGGAATAATGAAATTAGAAGGGAAGGAGAAGAAGGGTTTAAATGGAGAAAGGGGGGAAAAATGTGGTGATGAAAAGGATGGGGAGAGATGCGCTGCTCAGTCCATCATGCCCTGCTCTTGGCTGCGGCTGTGGGAGTGGGTGCACAGGGCATGGAGGTGGAGTGTGGGGGAAGAAAAGAAAAGAAGAAAAAGAAAGAAAAATATGGAAAAAGGAATAAAAAATAAGGTAAAAGAAAAGAAAATAATAAAAAATTTATTATTATCTAATTAATTTATTATAATATCTGGGAGTATAAAGTAGGGGAGTAGAGAAGAAAAAAGCAAGAAAAGAAAACGTCAGTAAATAATATTATTATTTTAATAAGTTGAAAATTTGACTGTTTCAGAAATGTTCCAAAAATTTTCAAAAATAAAAAAATATTTTTAAAATGTCCGGTGAAATCGGATTTGAGAAATTCAATGTAATTTTCAAATTAAAAATCATAAAATTTTCCGGCGATACTAGCAAACACCAGAATCGGCCAAATTTTGATAAATTTAGAAAAATAAAAAAATATTTAGGTAGAAAATAAAATTTGAAGAAGTAATATGAAAGCCATTTTTGAAATTTCAATTCCATTTGAAAACTATAATCTGGGAATCAGTCAGCGATGCCGAGCGACTCCGGTTTTAAAGATTTTATAAAATAATTCTGAAAAATTTCAGAAAATCATGAAAAATCTAAAATATTAGAAAACAGTGTCTGAAATTAAAACTAATCAAATCAGACTACCGAAAAGGTCAAATCAGGCAGCAGGCTGGTATCGGGTTCCTGGTCCTGGTCAGAGCTGACTCTAAGACTGAGATCCAGATCTGATACCTAAAATCATAAGCAATCACAACTTAAATACAAATACAAGAATAAAATTGAAACAAAATGGTCAAAAAATTCAGGATACGTATCTGGGTACGTATCCTGAGAACGAGGTATTACAGTGATAGTATTGAGTAACCTAGCATTTTCTATCTCTCATTTCTAAACTATATATTTTCTCTGCAGGTTCAGACTAGATCAAATTTTGGCATTGTTGTCGGGGAGGGATGGTAAATTTTCTTTTTAATTTACTTAACTGTTTGAACTTTTTCTTATTTGTTTTGATGTGCAGATACAAATTTAGAAATCTAAAAATTTCAGAAGAATACATGTTGTCTTGTGCCTCTACTCAAGAAAGTAGAGCACGCGTTTTTTGCGGCAATACAATCGAATTACTGACTGTATTTTCTTTCAGGGTTGTTTCAGTGCACATGAAAGGTTCTGATTTTTTTAGTTTTCTCTTTTACTTAACACTGCACACTGATTTTAACTCAACAGTAAAATATTATTAGTAATTGCTAAAAATGATTAGACTTTGTATTTAGGACATTTTGTCTAATTTCGTTACATTTCTATTCATGTTAAAGAGTGCTGGAGTAAAGGTACATGTGCATAGCATTTAGCATTGGAAACATTCTTATATGATCACCTTGAGAGTGTTACTTATTGCTAAATATTTGTACACTTGCACTAAAAAAATTAAGGATTTTTCTTATAAACAAGATAAGGTGGGAAATCATTACTCTTTCTTAACCCAAAAATTATTTTCTTACTCACTAACCCAATCCTAACTTAAAATTGACTAGACATTGGCCCTACGAACATCTCAGGACTCATTAAGTTATTGACCTAAGAAGAAAGTTGTTAGAGTTTGACTCTAAATAAATTGGTGTCAAAGGATGGGGATTGAGAGATGAAATCTCAAAAAACAGTGGTTTGGCATAATTAAGCCCGTTGCTCAGGCATGGATACCTCCACTGATCTTACCTCTACCTGACCGATTAACTTATGGTCAGATTATTGTAATATACCCCTTGTGGACGGTCAACCAGTTAGGAGTCGTTTAGGTATAAGGTCTGTAACGGTCCCAGTTTTCATTATCTTAATTCTTCACAAATCCTCAATTTAGAAAATAATTATTTTTCTTATCATACAAAAGTTCTTAATTTCGACAGCATCTCCCGTGTATTTTATCACTTGCCCAAATACAATATATCAATATCAGCCTCCAACGGCTTATCTCAATTCAATGACATCATATATCGAACACAACAATCAACTCCGATAATCTATATAATTTCTTTAATCAAAAATTAGAATATTAAATCAAGATTTTAATAATTGGGGTGTTACAGTTTTACCCCCTCACAAAAGTTTCGTCCTCGAAACTTAGCATATTTGAAATTTGATGAGTGTAAAACCTTTACATTCCCTTTTTTCACAGAAAACTCCTTTTTTTCAATTTAATATCTTCTTCAAACTTCCATCCTAAACACTCATTATTTCTTGATCAACTCAATACCATGTTCTTACGATCTGACTAAATCCTGACTCGCTTGATATTTTAATCATTCCCTTACTCCAGTGTCTCATACCACTAGCAGCTCATACTGAGGACCCATACCCCCAGCGGAGCACATCCGAATCCTGGCATGTGGGTATGATAATTCGAACATAAGACAGTGACCAAATACCCTGCGTTATGAGATTAATCAACACATAAGAACTCCTATCCTTCTTAAATCATTCATATCAAACAACACATTTACATAAATGCAAAGCACACGCATAATATCAATTATAGCAATTGATCCTAACGATCAGTTCTCTTTCTATGAAAACTATTCTAGATCTAGACCTTATCCTAAATCCTAAGTTCTGATACCAACTGTAACGGTCCCAATTTTCATTATCTTAATCCTTCATAAATCCTCAATTTAGAAAATAATTATCTTTCTTATCATATAAAATTTCTTAATTTCGACAGCATCTCCCCTGTATTTTATTACTTGCCCAAATATAATATATCAATATCAGCCTCCAATGGCTTATCTCAATCCAATGACATCATATATCGAACACAACAATTACCTCTGATAATCTGTATAATCTCTTTAATCAAAATTAGAATATTAAATCGAGATTTTAATAATTGGGGTGTTACAAGGTCTATCCTAACTTAGGCTAGATTTTTCTTTCTTTTTGTTTGTTATTTATTTATTTATTTTTTGTTTGTTTTTGTAATTGTTTTTGTGAAATAATTATAACCACAATTTTTTAACTTTAATAATAATTCCTATTACACCCCGACCACTTTTTCGAATAACACCAACCCGACATTTCATAACTTTAGTCAATCAAGTATGCTGGATTGGTTTTATCCAAATCAATATATGCCCCAGTCTCAATATTATGAGCAAGACCAGAATTATTATCACCACTCTTCACCGAGTCAGTGAGGATACAATTACCCTGAGTCATATGGTCAACCACCTTACCAATATACTTCTTTTCTAAAACAACTAATAGAGAAAAAATTGGATTCGAAAAGAGGATGGAAGCCTTGATTAAGTCTGAAAACGATAAGATTCTAGAACTCTTGCATGAGTCCGAGCGACAAGTTCAAAACTTGAAAGACTCACAATCCCATTAAAATTTTCAAATCCAGGATCTTGACTCTATTTTTCAAGTCCCACGACTACAAGAAGAACCTATTAACTCAGAAAAGAGAATAGAAAATTTGATTCAGTACCATGATGATTTCATGCAATCAAATTTTGATTGTACCCAGTCTATCAATAGGTTAGAAGCACAAATGAGTCACATGGTCAACACAATTAATGATAGGAATGAGAAAACTCTCCCTACCCAATTTTTGACCATTCTCGATTCTTTTGCCATATTGATAAGAACCAAGAATCATGGTGTCTTGGGGACTTTAATCAAGATTCAATTTTAACACACCAACTTGAATTTGATCAATTTCAAACATTAATAAATTGGCAAGTTTTTGCTTCAATGAAATTGAACTTGAATAAGAATGTGACCTTGATCTTCAACTTTGTGTTTCAGTTTCAATATTCGAATCTATGTTGACTTCGGTATCCTTACCCGATTTGGACCCAATTCTCGAGCCAACATTAATTTCCGTACCCATAGATTTTGAAACCGAATCATCTATTTTGGATAATCACATTTCATTGATGAGAAAAGAATGTGAATTTCAATTTTTTGATTTGAAGCCAACTCTTGAACCAAAACTGGCTCTTGAACCTAAACTGACTCTTGAATCTAAACTTGATTTAAGTCATATTCTCGAGACAGTATTGGTTCCCAAACTTTTCATTCTTGAGTCCAAATCAACCATTTCATCGAATCACCTTCTATTGTTTGACCAAGTTATAGACTATAATGACTCTGAAATGATATTTCAAGATTGATCATATAACTGGGATTATTTTAATGTTAAGATTTTGCATGATCCTATTCAATATAGGGGTAGTACAATATAAATAGGAAAGAGGTCATCAAATGCGAGTTCCTTGAAACTCCACATTATTTAGATTTGGCAGCAACGCTTGGCCCAATCCGACCACCGCCGGAACTACCACCTTGAGTTAACATTTTTCTTTCCCTTTCTTCTTTTTCATGCATAAATGATAAATGCATTCATTCATACATTGAGGACAATGTATGAGATAGGTGAGGGGGAAGATTTTAACATAACATAGGTTTTCTTCTTTTATATATAAAAAAATATTTTCTTTACTTTTAAAAACTTTTTAAAATGAAAACAATATTTTGACTTAATTTTTTGTAAGAAATTAAGTTAATTTTAAGGAATAAGTGAATTATAATTAGAATTTCTTATACTTGGTCAAAATAATATTATTTGTTTGATTTCTAGGGTTAGAAAGAAAAAGTGAAAAAATAATTTAGTCTTGATTTTTATCTTGATGAAATATGCATACTTTATACACTTGCACACTTAGAGTTCAAAAATAAAGATTCTTATGCCTTACAAAAAAAAGAGAAAAATATATAGATATAAAAAAAATCCTCTGATTAAGCTGGATATTTGTGCCTCATAAAGCTTGAGTATTCAAGCTTAAAAGTGGTCCATATAATCAATAAAAATCCTTATTTTTGTAGCCTTGTTTGCTCGACCTCTTAAGTCTTTTGGGGTGTTTTCTCTCCTGGTGCCCTAAGAGCATCCAGTTTGGGAGTCACCAACCTAAGACTCATTACATGGGCCAATTAGAAAGCCTAATAAAACTAAGAGATATTACCGCTATAATATTAAAAATAAGGCATAAGAGTTTGAATTGAAAAATTCTTAGTCAAAAATTTATGATCACAAAGGGGCATATGACTTAGGGTAAAGTAATAAATTAGATGAGAAATACAGTTTTAATCCTTACCTTAATTGATGACAAGTTTTTAAATAGAGACTAAATTTAAGAATGAATAATTTGATATTCTTATGACTTTAGATTACTTGATTTTTTGGAAAAATTCTTCAAATATTCTCTCTTTCAAAATGCGTTTTCAAAAATACTAACACTTTTTTTTTCTTTTCTTTATGAATTTTGTGAGTGTAATTCACTGAAAATCCTTACGAGACAGAATTCGCCCTCTGGGGTAACCCAGAGGTTCAACGGCTTATTACATGTGCTAAGTGCAACCGTGATTCTTACGAAAGTGAGTTAGATTAGGTTATCTCTATTTTGCTTTTTATTTGTTTTGCTCGAGGATGAGTAAAATATAAGTAGGGTGTGACCAATCACTGATATACATATTTATTGTCACATTCTCATATTTATTTTATAATAAAATCTACTTTTTTTATCTTATTTTTGTCTAAATGATGTACATATCTTTACTAATGGAGATGGAAAAGAAACAAGCCCAAAAGCTCACTTAAATTCTTATTTAAATGAGTTTAAATCAAAATAAGGATTGAGACAGAAGATTTAAGGGGATAAGTGTAGAACAAAGCATATCAGAGAAGATGACACTAAATACAGTTAAATTTGAATTCCTACAGATCTATTTGGTTAGCTGAAGAATCAACGAAGATTGCATCAAATTCATATCCTAAACTGAAAATCTATTTGGAGATAAAAATGTATCTACAATCAATGGACCATGGCTCTCCGGATCTGGCCCTGTAGCCAGATCCTGGCTGTCGCGTTTCTACGGCTTGGTTAATTCAATTGGGGGAGCATTTGTTCCCCTATCTTCGTACGCTCTTCTCCACTCTATTTCTCTTATAAATACTGTATATTTCAGAGAAAGATGAGCACCACTCCAGCCGAGAGTTTAAAATTAGGCTTTCATTTTTTAGGTTTAACTTAAGTTTTTGTGTTCATTTATTTAATTTTCAGTTTTTATGTAAGCTTAGGCTAGAGAAGAAATTCATGAGAGAATGAGAAAAAGAGTTATTTTGAGAGTGACACCAATATAATTCCTTTTCTTTTCTTTCATCATTCTTCAATCGAGTCGAAGTTTACGTTTTATTGTTCTTCTTGTTTTTTTTGTTTTGATTACTATCCATATTAGTTTTATAGTATCGAAAGAGCCTTGTCATTGCGAGTGCCACTGATAGCTCATGACGATGGATTCCTTCTTAAAAGTCTATATCATTTCATGTTTGATCGGCAAAAAGCAAGTACAAAAATAAGTAAAGTAATATGGGTATATGTTACTGCTTTTGCGATTCTTCCATACTAGAAAAGTGGCTATACGGGTCATATCCACAAGGAGGGAGAGTGATGAAAACTTGATGCGGCTTTTTTGTTCAAGAAAAGAGAAAGTTCTTTGTTTTAAATAAAGAATTTGAAAAATGAAAATAAGTTGATTTCAAGAATTGTTTAGAACGGTTTGGTGGTTTGTAAAAATGATTTTTCTTAATGGTAAAAACGCATGGCTAACTTTCTACTAAGTGCTCCCACTAATCCCTAACTTCTTAAAGATGTAGCCTCACGATGGATCATAGGCAAGCATAACCTTTATGCATAGGAACTATTCATATTGGGACCAAATGAAAGTCATTCCTTTAACTTAGCTTCACACGACAAAACTTGAACATTCCCTTATCAAGATCCAATAGAAGGCGAGATAAGGAAAGAAACAAGTGCACTAATGGTATCGGCAAAGTTAAAAAGAATATCTCTAACTAACAAAAACAAGTAAAATTTATAATCCACAGATCATCAAAAACCCGTTAAGCATGAAATATAAGAAACAGAATACTTGTGAGTAAGATAGAGCTAGAATCCTCGTCTTAAGATATCATAGCTCTCGTTTGCACAAGACTTGTTTGACACTATTGACTCATTTGGGTTTATCAATCAAGTAGTTAGAGATTAGTGGGTTAGCAGTTAGTTTGTTATGCAATAAGAGAGTTAGTTAGACATGGTAGTAAAAGAAACAATAAGAGAGAAGAAGTAAAGAGAAAGAGTATTACACTAAAACAAGGATGTAGAACCAAATGAAAATAACAAGTAAATGGAAAGAAGAAAGAGAAGTAATTACTTGTATAAGCTTGTCAACCTTCAAATACAACTTTTACAGATTCTCTCTCTCTTTCACTCAAATGGCTAAACTAAAACTAGAAGAAGAAGGAAACAAAGCAACTACAACTCCTAAAAATAAAATAACAACTCCTAAACTCTGGATATCTCTCTGAAGAAACCCCAAAGGGGGTATTTATAGGCACTTGCGGAAAAGGTGCCAGGGGGACAACCCCTGGCCTAAGGCACTGGCCGCGTTTCCGTGGCTGTACAAGGGCGGTGCGTGCAGGGCCTCCTGCTACATGCAGTCGCTTCAATCTCCTGTCAGTTAGATTTTCTAGATTTTAGATTTGATCTCTTTGGACTGACAGAATCTCCTCCTAAGGTCAATGGCTACTTGGTAGTCTTTAATCACCCATTAAATGGTGATTTAGGGTTTTCTTCTTCATTACATACCATGGATCTAAGATCACACAAATAAATCATTATTAGCAGTATTTTATATAAGATAAATATGCAGATGTGATAAAAATTATGCAGTATTAGAGACTAATCAATGCTTGCTCCCCGTAATCTTGATGATGTAATGTGGACGGGGACTGAATCTGATCTTATGGGTTATGCGTTGATCGCCTCACTTCAAGGTAAAACCGTTGCTGAAGATCAAGGTAAGTAATCGGCCAAGAAGAGGTAAGTAAACTTCAGTTTTCTTTTCTTTATTTCCTAGTTTAGAAACACTTTTATTTCTCTTTCATTTCTTTCTTTTAACTTAGTTTTTCTCTTCTTTTTGAAAACGCCAACGCTATCCCATCTTCTTCTCCTTCTCTTCTAACGTTAACATTTTTTTTAAAAACTAAGAAGAAATATTTTAATCGAAGTTTGTAACTTAGAAAGAACTTACTTAACTCTTCTATTGCAGTCCCTTCTTGTAGATCGCGACCCGCATAGCCACTTACTATAGTGGTAGTATTGAGCAACCTAATACTTTTTATCTCTCATTTCTAAACTATATATTTTCTGTGCAGGTTCAGACTCGATCACCATCTATTGTGATAATCAAGCAATGAGTATTGTGACAGCAAACTCGTTATTTAACAAAAAGAAGTGGACCATTCGTTTGAAGTATGGCTATTTGAACAAGCTTATCTACCACGGAGTCATCTTGGTGATTGACGTCCGTTCTTCAGAGAATATTGTAGATCCTCTGACTAAAACTTGAAAAAAAATTAGTCGAAAGGAATTTCGCAGGAATGAGTATCAAATTTCTGTAAGTCTTATGTACATTTACCATTTATATCAAGTTATTAATTCAAAGCTCATGCTATTAATAATAAGATTTTGATTCAAAAATTAAGTAAGACTTGCATGCATATTGTAATATCCCTATTTTTAAAGTACGGTATTTGAATAAAATATACTGGTATTTTAAATGTGTACATGTATTTATTTCTCATGTGATATAATATTACTCGTTGTTAGTAATATCTATATGGTTACTGTGATTATTAGTATTAGTTGGTCATGTAATGTATTGGTATTATTAATATTATTATTTTGGTTAAGGGATGTTACTACTAATGTTGGATTATTATTTTGTAGTTGTGTATTTCCCTTACCCTTGATTCCTATTCATGTCTCATTCCTTTGTATCCTTGTTCCTACCCGTTAGCCAAACCCACTACCATCCGGACCCTACCGTTATCCTCTTTTACATCCAATACCCGATTATCTTTTTGGATCCTAACCCATGCCCGCTAGCCTAAACCCAACACTTATTCATCCATTAGGCCTCAAACCCAATTCAACCCAATAACCCAATACTCCTATATATAAACCTATTGTTAACCTAAACCTAGATCTTAACCTAATTAATCTCCTTCTCCCCAATACCCACAGCCGCACCATCCCTCTTCTCTCTCCCTGCAGTCTTTTCCTCCCTGCGCGCGGCAACCACCACCAGCCATGGCCGAGTCCAGATCCATGGCAGCCCCTCTCCCTCTCTCCAGCAGCGAGCTCTCCTCCTGGCTTCCTCTCCAGGCCGGATCTCAGAACCAGCGGCTTCACCAACAGCGACAACAGCACCCCGAGGAACACGGCAGATCTCCTCCTTCCTTTCTTCTTGATTCTCCGATGTTTGTTCCAGTTTTGCCCAAATCCATGCCGATCTCTTGCAGTTTGATCGACGGAGCTCCGTAGGCGAGGACGAGGGAAAGGGCAGCGACTGTAAGTAAGTCGGATCTTGATATTTCCATCCCTTGGTTGGATCAGTTCAATATTTTTCTTTCAGGGAGGTTTTCTTGTTTGTTTTTGGGACATATGAATTGCCACAAAATAGTGATTTTTGAGTTGCTGATTCTTGTGCATTGTTGGTATTTGCTGTGATTTCATTGATTTCAGCAAGTACAATAACTTCCATCTTGTGATCTCAATATTTTAGATAGTGGTTTAGTCTTCGAGGTCATTGTTGTGTTCGATTCGTGGGTAATTGGAAATGAGTGAGATTTGAAGTACTGATACTTGAAGAGGGCTTTGTGAAGCAAAGAGCTGCCAATTTAATTGGAAGGTATTGGAAACTTTAGAGGGCGTTTTTCTGGAAAAAAAAAAAAGAATTAAGGAAGTTTTACATCTTGCAAATGAAAGAGAAATTAGAAAAGAACCAATATCTGATGCTTAGTTTTGTCATGGATTATGGAGGAGAAAGGTGAGGGCTAGTCTGATGGCCATGTTGATTCTAAAATTTATATCAAGAGTTGCTATTTTGTTAGATTTCTTATAGTGCCAGTCTAAGCATACTGTTACTTATCTTTTACTTGTAGATCAAGACTCTAATTTTTTTAATACACTTTTCTTTCCCTTCTCCCCTTTATATTATTCAATAACACCAGCGACAAACATTTTGCCATTGTGGCCCCTGCGGTTGGGTGCCCTCCCAAATAATAGAGACATCCCTTTTACCTCATTTAATATCGACAAATCGTTTGCTTTGAAATCTTTGATATCTAGAATGCTGCTAATTCTGTTGTGCATATGCATAAATAGATTCATACAAGGTCACTAATTTTTGTTGATTTCTTTCTGCGAAAGTGGAGAAGTTCTTTCGGAGTAATATTGGACCATAGATCACACTTGCAATTGCCGGGAAAATTTATAGAATGGCAACATAACTGGTCATTCTGTATAGATCCAAATATCGAGCAGTTAAGAAACATGGAGAATTAGTGACTGAAATGTCGGGCAAGTTCATATAATTTATGTATGCTCATGCAATATCTTTTCAAATTCTGATGACAAATTTAAAATAATGTAGTTTACCTGTTTATCGGTGATTACTTGGGTCTGGTCATTTACCGAAAGAGCTAAGTTCTATTTGACTATGGATATTTTGAAATACAAGTTTTCATTAAACAATATATAATAAAAATATTATTTAATTGATTTGCCGTATCCACTACTAATCCGTATCTATGAATTCTGAAAATTCTGCTTATCTGGATATTATTATCTTATTGCATCCAGTATGTGTACCCATAACTACTCATGATTTGTGGGTTCATAATTAAATGTATGGAATTTATTATGAGATAGAAATCTTGAAAAGGCACGATGATAAGGACAAAAAGAATAATTGTTACTGATACATAGGAAATTTGAAGACCGATTCATGAGATGATCCGTAGATCAGTACTGGTTCGTGCAGTGAAGACCAGATGGCGATTCAGTTCTGAAATCGCGTTGTTTCATGTGAGTGTTCCTTGTTTTCTTATTGAGTATTTTGATATTATTTTTATATGAGTGCTTTTAACAGTTTCCTATAAACGTCATTATGTTTAAACAGTCTTCATGTTTAATTACTGTTCATGCACGTTAATTATTGTTCATGTTCACACATTAAATACACAATGAATAAACGTAAAAAGATTATATTACTGATTCTAAATAAATGTTATAATATAATGATACCACTAAAGTAACCTCACTGATTGTACATGACATCTACCCGATAAACATACTATGCATATTACTGAAAGTTACTGGGAAATGATTGTTTGACCGTAACCACGGTACAGCCCTATTGTTCATCGTATACACGGTTACTGTTACTGTTACTGTTACTGATATTGTTCACCGTGTATACGATTACTGATTGATTATTACTGTACTTATATTGTTACCGTCCAGTAGTATCCCAGTAATTGAAATGACATAAGGTATTGATTGTTATTGATGGCATTACCTCACTGACTGTACACTAGACACCTTTCACGGAACCTTGACATATGACTGTATCACTGTCACTTGACATCCAGTACTCCTGTACCCCCTGTATCCATGTCCCATGCACTGTTGACCTGTTAATAGTACAGTCAAACCGGCGTCCGGCGGTTTGCCGCCTGGTGTCGGGATTGACGAGGATGTATCCCACAATCGTGCTAGCGTCCGGCGGATCTTGAAAGGAACTAAGTGCCACGTGGAGCAAAGTGCCACACCATACACATGGTGGGGGCCACCTCTTGAATCCACGGGGGCCACCTCTAGAATCCTGTTTCCCTCAGAGCAAAGTGCCACATGGAGCAAAGTGCCACACCATACACATGGTGGGGGCCACCTCTTGAATCTGTGGGGGCCACCTCTTGAATCTGTAGGGCTATCTATTGTACGTGACGCCTGGTGTTAGCGTGATATTGCATCCTCAGTGCTTATTAGCATCCACACGCACTTGTATGATGATAACCCCTAGGACTCATGTTATTAGTTCTCTTTCCCTATTCGAACAATGATACCCGCATATCGGAGTTCGGATGAGTTCTACTGGATGTGCGGGCTCCAGGGTGAACTGTCGGATGTTGTGGGACGCCGGTGGGAAAGTGATAAAGATAACGTAGAACATTACTGATTGTTATTGAATGATTTGAATGAACACATTGTGTTATACCCTGAATGGTTACCCTGCCTTATGACACATGACTGTATACATGATTGTAACCAGGACCACATGATTATAATCATGACCAGATTTAGATACAACCTAGTGACATGTGATAGATTACACGCCTTGACATTGATTGCATATTTGCAGTTGTGCCAGTTATATTCTACCTTTATTCATGTTATTATCATGTGTATTACTGATCAGCTATTTATCTTGTTATTTAGCCTTTTCTATTTACTGTTGCTCTTACTACTATTTATGCACATTGTTTCTTCTGCACGAGTTCTTTCCCCTTTACACACACACTCATTATGGTCGCGTTCTGACGACCCTGGATTTGCACGTCCAGATATTGGACGATTGTTTCTAATGTGCAGGTATTCGATGAGACGGTACGCCTTGCGAGGAGCTTGGGTCCTCTCCCTTTGATTCTGGTATACTTGCATTTTATTCTTGTTATTATTCTTTGTTCCTATATATCACCTTTGACTTCTGTTCAACTGCCATTTTCTTCCTGTTGTTCATTGCTATCATGTGTAGTCTTATATGTATTATTGCAGTGGTCCTTGATTATTATAGTTCTGATTATAGCTTGTTCAGGTTACAATTTAGGCTTAGCGCGTATACGTGGGGTATTTTCCTCGCGTATATGCGTCGCCATAACGTCTCCGTATCCTTAGGATCGGGGCGTTACAGAGTGGTATCAGAGCCAGGTTCGACATAAAAGAGAACCTAGTTCCTACCTGTAACCTGAGACAGTTATGTTGACACTACAATATACATATACTATTCACGTGATAATATTGACTCCATTTGGAAATTGATCGTCCTCCCTTTGGAATTTCGTTCTTGATCTGTTGATATTCTTGTTTCCAACACTTCAATTAGAGTGATTTGGATGTCCATCTTGATTTCATCCTTCCTATTCATTCCTCCTGATTCTATCTCTTGAGATCGGTTACTCCATGTTGAAGTTGGTAGCAGAGATCAGAGCGCGCAACGGAATCGTGGTGTCCCAACGAGGCAACGTGGAAGATTGTTGTGTTCTCTTTTGATCTTTGATTTTTACCATTCCCTACCTTATTTGAATTTCGAGGACGAAATTTTTATTAAGGTGGGTAGAATGTAATATCCCTATTTTTAAAGTACGGTATTTGAATAAAATATACTGGTATTTTAAATGTGTACATGTATTTATTTCTCATGTGATATAATATTACTCGTTGTTAGTAATATCTATATGGTTACTGTGATTATTAGTATTAGTTGGTCATGTAATGTATTGGTATTATTAATATTATTATTTTGGTTAAGGGATGTTACTACTAATGTTGGATTATTATTTTGTAGTTGTGTATTTCCCTTACCCTTGATTCCTATTCATGTCTCATTCCTTTGTATCCTTGTTCCTACCCGTTAGCCAAACCCACTACCATCCGGACCCTACCGTTATTCTCTTTTACATCCAATACCCGATTATCTTTTTGGATCCTAACCCATGCCCGCTAGCCTAAACCCAACACTTATTCATCCATTAGGCCTCAAACCCAATTCAACCCAATAACCCAATACTCCTATATATAAACCTATTGTTAACCTAAACCTAAATCTTAACCTAATTAATCTCCTTCTCCCCAATACCCACAGCCGCACCATCCCTCTTCTCTCTCCCTGCAGTCTTTTCCTCCCTGCGCGCGGCAACCACCACCAGCCATGGCCGAGTCCAGATCCATGGCAGCCCCTCTCCCTCTCTCCAGCAGCGAGCTCTCCTCCTGGCTTCCTCTCCAGGCCGGATCTCAGCAACCAGCGGCTTCACCAACAGCGACAACAGCACCCCGAGCAACACGGCAGATCTCCTCCTTCCTTTCTTCTTGATTCTCCGATGTTTGTTCCAGTTTTGCCCAAATCCATGCCGATCTCTTGCAGTTTGATCGACGGAGCTCCGTAGGCGAGGACGAGGGAAAGGGCAGCGACTGTAAGTAAGTCGGATCTTGATATTTCCATCCCTTGGTTGGATCAGTTCAATATTTTTCTTTCAGGGAGGTTTTCTTGTTTGTTTTTGGGACATATGAATTGCCACAAAATAGTGATTTTTGAGTTGCTGATTCTTGTGCATTGTTGGTATTTGCTGTGATTTCATTGATTTCAGCAAGTACAATAACTTCCATCTTGTGATCTCAATATTTTAGATAGTGGTTTAGTCTTCGAGGTCATTGTTGTGTTCGATTCGTGGGTAATTGGAAATGAGTGAGATTTGAAGTACTGATACTTGAAGAGGGCTTTGTGAAGCAAAGAGCTGCCAATTTAATTGGGAAGGTATTGGAAACTTTAGAGGGCGTTTTTCTGGAAAAAAAAAAAAGAATTAAGGAAGTTTTACATCTTGCAAATGAAAGAGAAATTAGAAAAGAACCAATATCTGATGCTTAGTTTTGTCATGGATTATGGAGGAGAAAGGTGAGGGCTAGTCTGATGGCCATGTTGATTCTAAAATTTATATCAAGAGTTGCTATTTTGTTAGATTTCTTATAGTGCCAGTCTAAGCATACTGTTACTTATCTTTTACTTGTAGATCAAGACTCTAATTTTTTTAATACACTTTTCTTTCCCTTCTCCCCTTTATATTATTCAATAACACCAGCGACAAACATTTTGCCATTGTGGCCCCTGCGGTTGGGTGCCCTCCCAAATAATAGAGACATCCCTTTTACCTCATTTAATATCGACAAATCGTTTGCTTTGAAATCTTTGATATCTAGAATGCTGCTAATTCTGTTGTGCATATGCATAAATAGATTCATACAAGGTCACTAATTTTTGTTGATTTCTTTCTGCGAAAGTGGAGAAGTTCTTTCGGAGTAATATTGGACCATAGATCACACTTGCAATTGCCGAGAAAATTTATAGAATGGCAACATAACTGGTCATTCTGTATAGATCCAAATATCGAGCAGTTAAGAAACATGGAGAATTAGTGACTGAAATGTCGGGCAAGTTCATATAATTTATGTATGCTCATGCAATATCTTTTCAAATTCTGATGACAAATTTAAAATAATGTAGTTTACCTGTTTATCGGTGATTACTTGGGTCTGGTCATTTACCGAAAGAGCTAAGTTCTATTTGACTATGGATATTTTGAAATACAAGTTTTCATTAAACAATATATAATAAAAATATTATTTAATTGATTTGCCGTATCCACTACTAATCCGTATCTATGAATTCTGAAAATTCTGCTTATCTGGATATTATTATCTTATTGCATCCAGTATGTGTACCCATAACTGCTCATGATTTGTGGGTTCATAATTAAATGTATGGAATTTATTATGAGATAGAAATCTTGAAAAGGCACGATGATAAGGACAAAAAGAATAATTGTTACTGATACATAGGAAATTTGAAGACCGATTCATGAGATGATCTGTAGATCAGTACTGGTTCGTGCAGTGAAGACCAGATGGCGATTCAGTTCTGAAATCGCGTTGTTTCATGTGAGTGTTCCTTGTTTTCTTATTGAGTATTTTGATATTATTTTTATATGAGTGCTTTTAACAGTTTCCTATAAACGTCATTATGTTTAAACAGTCTTCATGTTTAATTACTGTTCATGCACGTTAATTATTGTTCATGTTCACACATTAAATACACAATGAATAAACGTAAAAAGATTATATTACTGATTCTAAATAAATGTTATAATATAATGATACCACTAAAGTAACCTCACTGATTGTACATGACATCTACCCGATAAACATACTATGCATATTACTGAAAGTTACTGGGAAATGATTGTTTGACCGTAACCACGGTACAGCCCTATTGTTCATCGTATACACGGTTACTGTTACTGTTACTGTTACTGATATTGTTCACCGTGTATACGATTACTGATTGATTATTACTGTACTTATATTGTTACCGTCCAGTAGTATCCCAGTAATTGAAATGACATAAGGTATTGATTGTTATTGATGGCATTACCTCACTGACTGTACACTAGACACCTTTCACGGAACCTTGACATATGACTGTATCACTGTCACTTGACATCCAGTACTCCTGTACCCCCTGTATCCATGTCCCATGCACTGTTGACCTGTTAATAGTACAGTCAAACCGGCGTCCGGCGGTTTGCCGCCTGGTGTCGGGATTGACGAGGATGTATCCCACAATCGTGCTAGCGTCCGGCGGATCTTGAAAGGAACTAAGTGCCACGTGGAGCAAAGTGCCACACCATACACATGGTGGGGGCCACCTCTTGAATCCACGGGGGCCACCTCTAGAATCCTGTTTCCCTCAGAGCAAAGTGCCACATGGAGCAGAGTGTCACACCATACACATGGTGGGGGCCACCTCTTGAATCTGTGGGGGCCACCTCTTGAATCTGTAGGGCTATCTATTGTACGTGACGCCTGGTGTTAGCGTGATATTGCATTCTCAGTGCTTATTAGCATCCACACGCACTTGTATGATGATAACCCCTAGGACTCATGTTATTGGTTCTCTTTCCTTATTCGAACAATGATACCCGCATATCGGAGTTCGGATGAGTTCTACTGGATGTGCGGGCTCCAGGGTGAACTGTCGGATGTTGTGGGACGCCGGTGGGAAAGTGATAAAGATAACGTAGAACATTACTGATTGTTATTGAATGATTTGAATGAACACATTGTGTTATACCCTGAATGGTTACCCTGCCTTATGACACATGACTGTATACATGATTGTAACCAGGACCACATGATTATAATCATGACCAGATTTAGATACAACCTAGTGACATGTGATAGATTACACGCCTTGACATTGATTGCATATTTGCAGTTGTGCCAGTTATATTCTACCTTTATTCATGTTATTATCATGTGTATTACTGATCAGCTATTTATCTTGTTATTTAGCCTTTTCTATTTATTGTTGCTCTTACTACTATTTATGCACATTGTTTCTTCTGCACGAGTTCTTTCCCCTTTACACACACACTCATTATGGTCGCGTTCTGACGACCCTGGATTTGCACGTCCAGATATTGGACGATTGTTTCTAATGTGCAGGTATTCGATGAGACGGTACGCCTTGCGAGGAGTTTGGGTCCTCTCCCTTTGATTCTGGTATACTTGCATTTTATTCTTGTTATTATTCTTTGTTCCTATATATCTATCACCTTTGACTTCTGTTCAACTGCCATTTTCTTCCTGTTGTTCATTGCTATCATGTGTAGTCTTATATGTATTATTGCAGTGGTCCTTGATTATTATAGTTCTGATTATAGCTTGTTCAGGTTACAATTTAGGCTTAGCGCGTATACGTGGGGTATTTTCCTCGCGTATATGCGTCGCCATAACGTCTCCGTATCCTTAGGATCGGGGCGTTACACATATTTTCAACCATTTGAAAGGATAGCTTTTAAGTTCTGACGAGTCTAAAGCATTTTTTGGATGTGGAGTGTTGGGTAGGAAACAAACCTAAAGGACCCATCTATACTTGGGTGGAGATTTGGCCATCTCTTATGGTAACTTATAAAAGGTACCTAAAGCCCTTGCAAAAAGTAGGACATGCACATGACCATAAATGTGCAAGCATCAGGCAAGGCTGTTGTTCAAAGTGATGACTATCACATTTAGGTTTTAATCATGTATGATCACTGGATTGTAAAAAAGGTGTTGGTTCAAGATTAAGTTCACCATACATTATCTTCTATTCAGCTGCTTTAAAGGAGATTCAAGTCTTTATGACATCTATCATATGCATAATGATTTAAACATTGTTATTGATAGTTTGTAAACTTGAGGGAGATTGTTAGATATTTTGTGCAAATTTTTTTTTGCCAAAATATGAAATAGTTTTCAAACTATATATATTTTATACATACATATATTTCAACAAATCAAGATTCTCATTGGTAAAACTTTATTTTGTCACACTAAAGATAACGAGTCCAAATCTTGCCAAAAGCAAGTTGAAAACAATTTGTTGTCTAATTAGTTCCTCATATGTACAAACTATTTGGGCTTGAGTTTGGGTTGAGTCTAGTTAATATAACCAAGACGTTTGGTCTCCCTACAATGAATTTGGACAAGTCATTTGGAGTTACTAAATGAAGGATGAAGATCGTTGAGTGGCTTTATTGGGTTGGCTTCATTGAATCGGAACAAGTCCTTTGAACATACCAAATTAAGGGATGAAGACTCTCGGGTTGAATTCATTGAACCTGGATAATTCTTTTGGACTTTCCTAATTAAAGGATGTAAACCCTTAAGTTGGGTTCATTGAATCTAGATAACTCTCTTAGCTGCACTTATTAAAGGTGACTCTTGAGTTGGATGCATTCAACCTATATAAGTTTCTTGAGCTACCCTCATCAAGGGATAGTGACCATTGAGTTGGTCCAGGAGTCTTATAAATAGGCTTCCATGTACCTCGTTTGGAGTATCATCATCAGTAGAAAATGAAATAAAATGGGAGTTGGCTAATTTCTAAAGAGTGCAATTATCAAGTGCAGAAGTGTGTCTAGCCCTTCAGTAGAGCCCTGTCATGTATCAGACCAAAGAGGTCACTTACCTGATCAGATCGAGGAGATCACCAGAGAATCTTGTTAATGCACACTAGAAGCTTCAACTTTTTTTGCTGAGAACAATTCGACTTTGAGATCTTTATACCAGAGTAGGCTAAATATTGCTTCAAGTATATGTTAGTATTTGAGGGTATTTCAAAATTATGCAATATTCTTTTAGTCCCACATTGGATAGGAAAAGAGCTCTTTAGTGTTTAAATATAGAGTGTCTTTTATGATGGGTTGTGTGGGCTAGAAACCAGGGGGTGCTCGTGCGCACACAAGCCCATTGAGGCCCAGTGAAGGAAAATTGGGTTACCGAGTTCGAAAAATCTTTATGCGCATGTGCACCCGCATCGCACGCGCAGGGGGGTGCAAATCGGGATTTCAGAGCCTCATGGGTGTGACCAGAATAGGTTAAGTTTTGCCAATTTTATTTTTAAATTTAAAATTAAAATAAAATCTCTTCAAATCTTGTCAGCAATTTGTTCAGAAATAGCTGTTGGATTTCGCATCATTTCCATGTCCTGTCATGTAAGAATTAGCCGTTGAGAGCTCTCTGCCCAAGTTCTGCAGTAAACTCTGGCTATGAAAAGATTTCTTCCTCTATTCAAGGATTGTATTCTCTGCCCAAGGATTTCTGATGATGGAAAACTTGCTTTATAAAGGATCTAACCCCTGCTCTTAAAGACAAAACTCAACCATCTTCTTCCTTCTCTGAAATTTCCTGAAACTCTTCTATTATTCTCTGCATCTCTGGAGGAAACAAAACCGACCTGTTCGAGGGCCTGTGCATTACGAGTGCATGCTTGCAGGGCCAGCGATCGTTGAATCCTAGAGGATAGGCCGCCATCAACTTACTATACCAAGATACTCTCTCAAAAGGGTGCGGTTTACTCTTAAGGACAGTACTTCGCACGTCTCGATCAAAACAGAGAAGTTCCTTCTTTCTTAAAAGTTTAACTTCAAATAGCTTAACAGTAATTCATACATTATTTTCTAACAATCTTAAGAGTAGATATGGATACTGTTATGGTTGCTGCTACTAATGTTAAACATCTGCCTGACATCTCTGGGATTGAACCATTTAATGGTACTCACTATAAAAGATGGCAAGAAAAAGTTATGTCTATACTTGATATGAGTGGTTATGCCTTTACTATAACTGATCTTAAACCAGATAAAGAAAAAGACTTGCAAAACTGGAAAAAAGCAAACAAAATATGTAGACACATCATTCTCAGCACACTTAGTAGTGCACTGTTTGATGTTTACTGTCCTTATAAAAATGCAACTGAAATTTAGGAAAGTCTTAATAAGAAATACATTCTTGAAGATGCTGAAAATTAAAAATTTGCTTTTGAAAATTTTTAAATTTTGTCATGTCTGATGAAAAAGGTATTTCCTCTCAAATTCATAAATAGCATGTTCTAATTGATGATCTTAAAAATGAAAATATCACCCTACCTGAACCCTTTGTTGCTGGAGCCCTAATTCAAAAACTACTAGACTCATGAAATGATTACAAGAAAGAACTAGAACATAAAGAAAATAAATGAACCTTGAAGATGTAATAATTTATATTAGAATTGAAGAGAAAAATAAAGAAAGAGAGAACACAGAAAGGGCGAAGGAACTTACTTCCAAGGCAAATCTAATTGAAAGCAAGTCTTTTAAATTAAAGAAATATTTTCATAAGACAAACTTCAAATCAAATCAGAACCCTAAGATGAAAAGAAACCCAAACTCTACTTTCAAGAAGAAAGAAAACTGTTTTATGTGTGGCAAACTCAGATATTACTCAGCACAGTGTAGGTTTCGGAAGACTGGAGAGGCTCCAAACCACAAGCTAGCCCGATTGAGAGTGACATTATTGATGTTGTAATCTCTAAAGTTAACATGGTTGCACATAATAAGAACTGGGTGATTAATTTCAGGGTAACCTGACATATACATACCGACAGAGGAGCATTTTCTTCTTACTCCTCTATTTATGATGGTGAACAAGTGTTCATGGGCGATTCGAGGCCCTCACACGTCGTGGGTAAGGGAAAGGTGCTTCTCAAGCTCACTTCTGGGAAGATCCTTTCTCTTACAGATGTGCTTCATGTTCCCGAGATTTGTTGAAACCTCATTTCTATTTCTCTTCTTAGAAAAGCAGAAGTTAAGGTCTGCTTTGAATCTGATAAAATTGTAATGACTAAGAATGAACAATTTGTTAGTAAAGAGTACTGTAGTCAGGATTTATTTATGCTGAATGTACTTGAAATCATGAATGAAAATGCATCTACTTCCTTTGCTTATATGATTGACTCTTGTGATCTTTGGCATGGTAGGTTAGGACATGTTAGTTTTTCTTACCTTAAGAAAATGAAAGATATAGGTCTCTTGCATAATGTAACTATATCTGATCGTGACAAATGTGAAATATGTGTTGAATCTAAATCCACTAAGAAATCATGCAAAAGTATACAAAGAGAATCTGAATTGCTTGAGCTTATTCATAGTGATCTTGGTGACCTGAAAAATAACTTAATTAGAGGTGATACAAGATTCTATATCACCTTTCACTGATGACTGTTCTAAATATACAGTAATTTATCTATTGAGATCTAAAGATGAAACCTTTGAAATATTTTTGAAATATAAATCAGAAGTTAAAAATAACTAAATAAAAAAAATAAGAGATTGAGATCGGATAGAGGTGGTGAATATGAACTTAAACAATTTTATGAATTTTATGAACAACATGACATAGTTCATGAGACTACCCCTCCATATTCACCTGAACCTAATGGTGTTGCTGAAAGGAAAATAGAACACTCAAAAACATGATGAATGCTATGCTTATAAGTTCTGGTGCACCTCTGAATCTGTATGGGGGAGGTTATTCTCTCTGCTTATCATATTCAAAATAAAATATCATATTAGAAAACCGGCATAACCTCATATGAAATCTGTAAAGGTCATGCACCAAACTTAAACTATTTAAAAGTATGAGGATGTCTAACTAAAATTTTTCTACTTGAACCCAAAAAAAAAAAAAACTAAGATCCAAAACTTTTGAATATATGTTCATACGTTATACACATCATAGTGCTTCATATAGATTTCTTGTGACTAAAAATAATAATAATGTTATGGAGGTTAACACTATTTTTTAAACTAAAAATGCAAAATTCTTTGAGTATGTTTTTTCTTTAAAATCCATGTAGATAAATCTTCTCATGCTTCATCATCTAGTCGTGCGCAAAAATCTGATGATAATGAAGAGATTGAACTAAGAAGTAAAAGAGTTAGAAAAGAATTTGACTTCGGTAAACATTTTTTTATATTTCTTGTTGGTAATAACCCTCTCACTTATAAAGAGGCTATCTCCTCTCCAGATGCTCCATTTGGAGAGAGGCTATTAATAATGAATTAAAATCTATATTATCAAATCACACTTGAGAACATATTGATTTGCCACCAGGTGCAAAACTAATTGGTTGTAGATGGATATTTAAAAGAAAATTGAAACCTGATGGGTCTTTGGATAAATTTAAAGTTAGATTGGTTGCTAAAAGATACACTCAAAAAAAAGATTTTGATTATTTTGATACATTTGCTGTTGTGACTAGAATTGCATCAATTAGAGTGTTATTTACTTTAACATCTATTTATAAGTTTGTGATACATCAAATAGATGTTAAAACTACATTCTTAAATGGAGAACTAGAAGAAAAAATATATATGAACCAATTTGAAAGTTGTGTGATAACTGAAAATGAACACAAAGTCTGCAAACTTATAAAATCTTTATATGGTTTAAAACAAGCACCCACATAGTGGAATGATAAATTTGATAGTGTTCTTATTTCCTATGGTTAACAGATTAATGAGGTTGATAAATGTATCTATACTAAATTTAAAGATAATATTGGTATTATCATATGTTTATATATTGATGATATGCTTATATTTGGTACAAACTTAGAAATTGTAAATAACACCAAATCATTTTTTTCCTCTAATTTTGACATGAAAGACATGGGTGAAGTTGATGTGATATTAAGAATTAAAATAACTAGAGATTCTGATTGTATTATGCTTTTACAAGGACACTATATAGAAAGAATGTTGAAGAGATTTGGTCATTTCAACTACACTCCTGTTTCCACACCTTATGATGGCAGCATTTACTTAAAAAAGAATAAAGTGTGTCACACTCTAAGTATGCACAAATTATTGGTAGTTTAATATATTTGATGAATTATACACGACCTGATATTGGCTTATGTTGTGGGATAACTTAGTCGTAACACTCATTATCCTAATAAGGATCATTGGATAACATTATATTGAGTGCTAAAGTATCTAAAAGGAACTATTAGTTATAGTTTGACATATTATGATTTTTCTTCTGTTTTAGAGGGATACTCAGATGCTAGCTGGATCTCAGATTCTGATGAATTAAAGTCCACAAGTGGATATGTGATCACACTTGGTGGGGGTGCGGTGTCTTAAAAATCATTCAAGCAAACCGTCACAGCTCGCTCCACTATGGAGTATGAGTTTGTTACCTTAGAGAAAGCATGTACTGATTGGCTCAGGAATCTTTTGATTGATATACCAATTTAGAAGATGCCAACTATATATGTGTCTATTCATTGTGATAACCAAGCTACTATTGCTAGGGATAAGAATAAAAAGAGTAGGCATATACACCTAAGACATAAAATATAAAGCAGCTGCTGGATGATGGGATCATATCTCTTGACTATGTGAGATCAGAGCTTAATATAAGTGATCCATTTACCAAAGCAGTAGGGAAAAAATTACTGGAGAATACATCGAGGGGAATGGAACTCATGTCTTAACAAAAAATCAAAAGTGATAGTAACCCAACCTATATGATTGATAAACTCATGAAGTAGATTCATATGGGTAATAACAAATCATTTAACTTGGTAATGCACAATCATTATTTTATTATTGAGAAGTTCCTTCTAAGATATAAATAGTGCAAATTGTAATATGTAAAGGATGAGCATTAGTTTTTAATGGATTACTATAGCCCTTATTGGGTGGTGTGTTTAATTACAATGCACACTTGATGAATCCACCTATATGAGTGTGAAAGTGGGGTCGCTTCCTATGTGAATGTAGACATATTTTCTAGAGCGCTCATAAATTTTCAGGTAGGGAGCATGGCCGATTCGCGCCAACCCGTTTTGAATAGCTCAGTTCTAAGAATGATATGTGTGTAGTAGGTCAATGATCCATAATTAGGAAGATTGGTTAATAGAAACTTTATGTTCCACAAATTTCCTATAGGACACATCTACATATCGTAGGTAGTGGTTCATAAACCAAAAGTCATCACTATTGAGGCGTTGAGTTTTCATGTTTCTTTCATATTTGATTCCTCCTCTTCTCTCTCGTTTCTATTATCCTTCTTTTAATTTTAAAATAGTGTACGATTGTTTGTATTTGAGGATATTTCAAAATTATGCAATGTTCTTTTAGTCCCACATTGGATAAGAAAAGAACTCTTTAGTGTTTATATATGGAATCTCTTTCATGATGGGTTATGGGTTAGAAACTAGGGGGTGCTCGCGCGCACACAAGCCCATTGAGGCCCAATGAAGAAAATTGGGTTTATCGGGTTCGGAAAACCTTAATGCACATATGCGCCCGCATCATACGCTCAAGAGGTGCAAATTCGGGTTTCAGAGCCTCACGGGTGTGACCCAAATAGGTTAAGTTTTGCCAATATTATTTTTAGTTTTAAAATTAAAATAAAATCTGTTCAAATCCTGTCACCAGATTTAGTCAGAAATAGCTGTTGAGATTCGCATCATTTTCATGTCCTGTCATGTCAGAGTTAGCCGTTGAGAGCTCTCTGCCCAAGTTCTGCGGTGAACTTGGCCAAGGAAAGATTTCTTCCTCTGTCTAAGAAATGTGTTTTCTGCCCAAGGATTTTTGATAATGAAAAACTCCCTTTATAAAGGACCTAACCCCTATTCTTAAAGACACAACTCAACCATCATCTTCCTCTTCTGAAATTTCCTGAAACTCTTCTGTTCTTCTCTGTATTTTTGGAGGAAACAAAACCGACCTGTTCGTGGGCCTGTGCATTGCGAGTGCACGCTTGCAGGGCCAGTGATCATTGCATCCTAAAGGGTAAGCAGCCATCAACCTTCTTCACCGAGATACTCTCTCAGAGGGGCGCAATCTACTCTTAAGGACAGTGCTCTGCACGCCTTGATCAAAACAGAAAAGTTTCTTACTTCTTGAAAGTTTAACTTCAAATAACTTAGCAGTAATTCATACATTATTTTCCAACAGTATAATGTTCAATGACGCACAACAACACTATTACAAAAGTTCTAAATTTTCAATTACAAAAAAAGTGGTCTTTTTTCCTTTTGTTCTAACAATTTCTTCCATATAATAGACAGAAATTCTCTGAATTTCTCCTTAAATAATAAACTAATTACTTTGTTATGGTCCATTCTCCATTTCTCTTGTTTTGCATAAATAAGCTGCAAGCTAATCAATCAAAACGAATTGAAGGGCTGTTTGGTTGACTGCAATTGGAATTACATGTAGTTTCATTTACATGAGATAACAACTCAATTGTTTGTTTTGATATAGTTAGAACTACATATTGTTCTAGCTACAGTAGTTAAAGCTACTTTTTTTTTTTTTTTTGTTGTAGCTGGAACTGAGTTCAACTTCAACTTGGTTACAATTTCAACTACGACAGTTAGACTATAATAAATGAGGATGTCACATCAACTTTTATTAACAACTCTTATGCGATACAATTTCATTATGCATTAAACCAAATATATGTTCTTTATCTCTTGTAGTCGGAACTCCAATTATGAGTTGTTAAATTAAACACGTAATTTAGTGTTCTAACTACATGGTGGAATAACAAGTGTATGTACTTGAAACTACAATGTAACTAGAGATATAATAGGTTGGGGTCATCCCAGGGCCCCCGGCCAGAGCCAGACAAAGCTCGGCCCCCGGCCCCAGCCCTGTCAATAACTGGGCCGGAGTTGGCGCCGATTCTTCGGCCCTCTCCTTTTTGGGCTAGGACTGGGACTTACCTGGGACCCGGCCCAGGTCCCGGCCCAGGCCTTATAAAGGCCTAAAACGAGCTCTTATTCCCTCATATTGGCCTGGCCTGTTAAGCTTACTTGATTCCTGAGTCGGATCGTCTCTCTCGCGCCTCACCCCAAATTCACTCTCCAAATTCAATCCCCAAACTCTCTCTCTCTCTCTCTCTCTCTCTCTATGTGATCGCTCATGATAGTCTTGCTCGCTCGTGCTCTTTAAGTCGCTGATCGTGGTTGCATCTGGTTCACTTCTCGCCTCTCTATCTCTCAGCTTTCAGCTAAGATCTCTATCACCACCATGAAAGAACCCTAGATCGCTTATTTTGGTTTCTCCGAGGTTCCGCCGTTCCATCACCGAGGCTCCGCTCTTCCATCGCAGGCTCCGAGCCTCGCCGACGACACTGAAAGAAAAATTTCAAAATGGCGTAAGTTCTCATATTTGGATTTTGGTAGATTTTGGAGAACACATCTTTTAATTTCCTTTGTATTTTTCGTTTTTGTCTAAATATAGAAGAAAACGGTCGTGGAGTGAATAATGAATTTGTTCCATGATTAAAGTTTCTTTTTGGGTATATTCAAGAGTTTATGAGCTGGAATTTTCATGTTTCCCTTCTGAAGTAAATATCTTTCTCTTGCAAAAAAGGGGGGAAAAAAAATAGGAAAAAAATGTTTGCTATATTAATTGTTTTCTAATAAATCCTGTTTCAACTTAATTTGATTAACATTTGAGCACCTAAACACACTCCAAAAGTTTTTTCCACCCCCCTTCCCTCTCATTAATTTATGCAGTTCCAACTTCTTAATTTTCCCCCTCTTGTTTCGCAAGGTGATATCCTTCGAACTGAAAGTGCAGTCCTTCCACAAGCTGTAGAAGTATTTGCAACCTTGTTTTCATGAATTCAGAAAATCAGGAGCAGAGGTCGAACACTGTGAAACTTTTTGTCGTTGTTCATTGTTCTTTTGAGAAGTTATACTCTCATATTGATTGTTGTATACTTGTATGCCTCATGCTTAGATACTGTTTAAGCATTGTAAAATAAAGTTTATTGTATGGCAGCTCTTGACATTGTTGATTGTGTATTTGTAAATTGTATTGTATGAGAAGTTATGCTCTCATATATTTGTGCATATTAATTGTTGTATGCCTCATTTCATATCATTTCTTCTTTTTGGGGCCGTTTGTTTCGCGTAAAACTCCGTAATTCGTAAATGACTTACTACCCAGTTACAACTACGGCGTTTGTTTGGACCGTAATTCGTAAAAGACTTACGTAACTCAACTAATACTCACTTGCAGCCCAGTTACCACTCACTTACAGCCCAGTTACAGTTAATTTTGTGGTCATACAAATTTGTATTATTTTTTTATATTAATATTAAATCTTTTTAACATTTAACTTTTTTAATATTTATTTGCAGTATTAAAACTTTTAAAATCACTAAATAGTTAATTTTGTGGTCAACTTTTCACTTACGACTTATACATTACGACAACCAAACACCGTAAAGTAAAATACACTTTCTCACTTTACAATTTTATATTACCAACCAAACACCGTAAATTTACATACATGTAACTCATTTACAATTGTAAAAGACTTTACCAATTACAACTACGAATTACGGCCAGTTACGACATGTAATGTAATTTTGTAATGTACAAAGCTGGGCTTGGGGCATTATCATCCCTAAGTGTAGCTTCAGCTACATTAAACCAAACAGTCTGAATTGATTAAAACAAACCGTCTGAATTGATTCCCGGTCAGTTCCTCGGCAATCCTATTCAGAGTAACCAGCGATGTGTAACCTTGAACCGCCGTGGCCCAATTCTGTTGTGCATGGGAAGACAGCCAGAACTTTAATCCTCTTCTAGTCTCATCTCATTGATCTCAATTTCTATTAGTTCTCCAAATGGGCTACGTGTTCATAGCGCTATTTGCATTGTGGTGACTTGTAATGTGGGTGGACACTAGAGCTAGGGTTTTGTTATAGCACTATGTATCTCTCCATTGATGAGATTAGAGGGGCTTTTAGAATAAGACGAGAAGATGAATGTGTGTGTGTGTGAGAGAGAGAGAGAGAGAGAGAGAGAGAGGTTAGAGAGAATTGGTTCTCTTGTAATCTCGTAAGATCTGTTTGGATCGATGCCAGATAGATGTAGATACATTGGTTGGATAAACCTTATAAAATGTTGTGTTCTTCTTGTGTGTTTATCTGATCTTGTTACTCATGATGGCTTGATCTTGCGTGCAACATTTGGCGATATTATACGTCGATACAACTAAAGGAGTGAAATAAGAGAGAGAAAAACACTAAAACTTTGATTAGAAACAATTTTTGCTGATGTGGGCGCATCCTATGTCAAGCTCCACTTTGAAAATATCTACTTTCTTAGCTTTGGAGCCATGTGTAAATTGATAGATTGAAAGTTGGCTCAAGGAAAATGTCTAGACAAGGAAGACCTAAAAGGGAACTGAACCATTACTTTTGCTTGGGGTAGGTGATCATTACTGAATGTGTGATAAAATTCATTTTAAAATGAGTAATTCTTCTTATACCTTTGCTCATTGGCATATCCAACACTAGAAGTAAGTGTGATTTATGCCATTTTGTAATGTATAGTGAGACTCCATCTGCCTAGATGTTAACTGAGTCCAGTGGGTATGAAAGTCTTCCTTGATATGTTGGATACAAGGCTAATCATGTGACCACCCATATTCTTCTACACTCGTTTTCATCATTCTCCTTTGCTTGTCTTTTGTTGGACGTGTTTGGATTCATCATAGTGGGAGGAAAATGAGAAGTGAGAAAATTCATTTCTCACTTTTCTTTTTGTTTTGAGCCGGAAATATGAAATGAAATTTTTTTTTTTATTTTTCTCTTTTTATCTTTTATAGGTCCCTTTTATACTATCATTTTTTTTTTACTTTCAGAGTAGGGTATTACAGTTAATTTTGTGTCATGTAAATCTCACTCGTAATAAGTTATATCTTAATATGTTAAATTTTGATGTCATGTAAATCCTACCTGCAGTCCAATTATAACAAAAAATGTTATTTCAGAATTAACTTTTAATTTAATATTATTTTTTGGTCAACTTTTTGTGATCAACTTTGTGGTCAACTTTTTCACTTTCATTTCCACATTACTAATATATTTTTCTACTTACACTTTCAAATTGCATAAATGAGAATTTGACAAATTTCATTTTTCCGCTACAATTCTACACTCAGTTGCATTTTTGCCTTCCACTTCCATCAAACCCCCAGTCGACAAAAATCGTTTATAGCGAGCAATATATACAGTTGACAACTTCATAGTTCATATACACCAAAAGATAAGAGGACTTTGAAGACTTAACCGTGTAGGTTGAATACCTACAAATTAGCCTCTAAAAAATTCCCCTAGTTCCCCAACTTGTTCTACTGACTCCAGACGCATCAATCAATTGCCCCAGTTAGACATCAGCATGTTCTTGTCGCAGGCGTAGTCCTCCATCCAACCAGCAGCCAGGAATTTTTGGTGGATTCCGAGTTCCATTTTTCTACCAAATTTAATAAATAAATGTGGGGAACAAGACTTTCGCCGAAAGCCATCTTTCAGGGGACCACACAGAACTGAGACCCACCAAGAATTGTGGATCCAAAATGTGCAGCCTGATGATCCTTTGTTCTCACTGACTCGCCACCTGATCGATGTACAATTGTACATACTCGTATAATTTATGTAATATTACCCCTTGTTCGGTCAACAAACTTAAAATGTTGGCATTCTGGTGGGGCTCAAAGAAATCGTTTGCAGGTAGAATTTTCTGATAGGTACAGCAAAAAACGCACTATACATCGTATTATGAGAAATGAAATATTCACAGTAGTATATGGTCTACCAAGAAATATATATATTTATTGTTCAAAATTCAGATCACTTCACTAACTTGGAAACCAAAATTTTAGGCAATATCTTTCGTGCTCATTTGGGTAAATATCACTTGAGGCTGCTATTTTTTAGTAACAAGGCAACTAATATACTTGTTAAGTGATGGGTGATGGCGCGTTCATTCGTTTATACAGTGATGCCGGGATACTAACTTGCCATTAGACAATGAGGTCAGAGAGAAGTTGTCTACTCTTGTTTTCTGCTGACACCGTGAATAAAATTAGTCAAATTCCAATCCCACGGAGCAAATCGCCGATCAGGTTGCATGGTATGGCATGGGATTGAACGTATTCTCAGTGAAGTATGCGTATGGGAGGATTTTCAGTCGGTCAGAAAACAGCGGAGGAGTCGGCTGTAGCTGGGTATGGAGGCTTGTGGTGCCAGAAAGAATCAAGGCTTGGCTCTGGAGGGTCAGCAATGGTGGTAACTGCGACGCTGGCGACGAACATAAGTTGCCCTCGCTGTGTAGCTTTTGCCGAGGATGTGCAACATTTGATTACTCGGTGCAGCCGGTCGCAGATAGTGTGGGAGAGGCTGCACTTGGGTGGAACCTGGCTAATAGACCATCGACGGAGTTGTGGCAAGCTCTGCAAGGCAAAGGTATGGGTCGGGGTGAGATGGAAGCCTGCTGTCAATCTGTCATAGCTTATATGCTGCCTGGTGTATTTGGCATCAGTGAAATAGTAGGGCCTTCAAGCTGGAGACTGTTGGGGGAGGAGGAGGTGACAAGGTGTTTATCTTGGGTGCCTCAAATTCATTGGAGAAGAAATCATATCAAGATGGAGGAGTTACAAGCTTCAGAGATCGAGAACAGATATATACGAGAAGATTGCATAGTTTGTGTACAATATAAGTCGACTACTGCCTGTAGGCTAGTTGACTTATAGTACAGTGAAGTCAAGTCGACTAATAGCGTGCAATATATGGCCGGTTTGGTTAAGGGTGGAAGTGAGAAAGTGAGGAAGTGGTAATAGTTCCCTTTGGAACTTGAGAATTGGTTAGCAAGTTTTCTGGTGTTTGGATGTTGTTGGGAAGTGCGGTTTGAAAAATGTTATGTCTTTTCCGGTGTTTGGATGATAATTTGGAGGTGAAAAAGTTAACCACAAAATAATATTAAAATAAAAATTAATTAAGAAAAATAAAAAATGAACCGTATTTAGACTGCAAGTGAGATTTACATGATCAAAAAATTATCTGTTTTGTGCTACAACTTATTACAAATGAGATTTACTTGACCACAAAATTAACTATAGCACTTTGAGAGTGAGGAAATGATTGTGTAAAAGAGAAAAGAGAAAGGAAAAGGGATTTTCTTATTTTCCTTTTCCAGTGTTTGGATAGATAGGAAAGTGAGCAATTATACTTTCTCATTTCCTTACTTTCGCTCACTTCCTTGCAACCAAACACCCCCATGGTCAACTGTGATGCAACAAGAAGCAAGACATCTCAGTTTGTCAACTGATACATTGAATCAGTCGACTAATGAGTAGGATAGTGAACTAGGTCAGAGTAGTCGAATGATCAGCGGTTTTGACAGTTTTTCTTTCTTGGTTCTGATTCTAATTTGAGCTCAATTTGAGTTTTCTTTTTCTCTGAGACGGTGTTGTTCCTGTTGCTGAAATTTGTGAAGAAGTAGGATAATCTTATGAGTCTATAAAAACTTCTTGAGTGTTGTTTGCAAAATAAGTCAAGTGCAATCAAGCTTTCCACTGTTGAGAGTTGTGAGAGAGAGATTCTTGTAACTCTTTTAATTTTCTTCTTTTCTCTTCTCCTTCCCGTAGAGGTAAATAAAACTAGTTGCACCGCATTAAATCTGATATTCTTGTGTATGTGATGATTAATTTTATTGCTTGACAGTGTGTGTGGGTAGATCACTTCCACGTGTCCGTTGCATTGTCTCTCAGTTTCTTCTGTTGTTGTGATGGTTTCACATCACAAGATTGGTTGTTGAACAAGTGGCTGAAAGATGGGAGTATTATTGATTGGGATACAAGTGGAGGTTGAACGAGACAGGGCTACACATGTGGGATCACTTGGTCACCGCCACGCAGGGGACGGATAAAAGTCAAATTTCCATGTGAGAAATTCAGAGATATGCCAATAATCCTAGAAGGCGACCCTCTTCACATTGTCTCCTTGATCAAGGCGAGAAATGGTGAAGCCGGGGGGCTCGGTTTACTGATTGATATATGGAGGATGGTGAGCAGTTCCCAGCTTCTGCAGGCAAAGACGTGTGAAGTTGAGTTCACCACAAGCTATGGCAAATATGCAAGCAGAGGCAAGAGGAGCAGCTGAAGCTGAGAGGGTGTAATTGACCTATTTTGGTCTCATCTAGCAAATAACATTTCAAAATGCCTAAAAAATAAACTATATTCCGTATAGAAAAAGTAATTGAAATATTCAATTACCAAAATTTTCCATATTTCACAGTTTCCACATCTAAGAAAACTTGAAGCGCTCTGCCCATCCCGATCACAATCAAGGAAGATCAAGAAAAAGGTCAATTTTTGCGCAATAATATCAAATCGTATCTCTCAATGGCAAAACTCCAACACGAAACGGTAACGGCGGAATCCGACGTCCGTCATCGGTGCGCCGTCACCAGCGTCTCGATAAACCTCAAACCGTCGAATCTTGGTGCGAACTTCTCGCTCTCAGCTCCCCTCCTTGATCCAGATCCGCCGTCCTTTCGCTTCGTCGACCCCGAGCCCTAAAGTCCATCAAGAACCCAAAAATTAAAATTTAAATTCCAAAATTAGAATAAAACGGAAAAGAAACTAAAAGGGAAAAAACAAATCTGGTAATTTCTAAAAAAGAGATTCATTACGCCGTAAAAATACCTTATTCGAATCGGAGGGGAGGGTGATGTAGTGATCAGACTTGGAATTGAGAGCCACCGACGAGGCGGCGGCAACGGAGGCGGCGATGACGCCGGCTTTCTTCATCTCCCTCCGATCTCAATTTCAATTTCAATTTCAATTTCTCGACGGAGTATCTCGCCAACGAGAAACGCCGCACGGCCTTCGATGGTTTAACTGAATTCTGCGAGAGCCTTTGCTGTCCATTTTATATTGGGGTTGAAAAATAAAATTGAAGCAAATTTAACTGCGATTTGGGTTCCGGAAGGTGGAGCGGGGAGATTCTTCGCGTCTGGCCCCGCCTGCCATGCTGCGGGGTGGGACCCACGCGCGCAAACTTGGCCGGAGCGCCGGTCCGCTAACTCGCGGGTCAAGGGTCCAGTGGCAGCGCTAAACGTGTCGGGGTTTGCTTTAAAGAACAGTGACGTGCCCCGGATGTGACTGAGGCCCGACGCCGTCTGGGGCGACCTGACCTCAGCATGAGCAAGCGTGTGATTTGACATTTCACATTTAACTTTTGTGACAGAAATTCTTTTCTGAATTTGTGCACCAGTTATTTCTCTTTCTTCCTATTAATTCTTTTCCCAAATTGTGTTATTTAATATTGTATTGCAAAGGTTCTTTTTATTTTTATTTTTTAAAATAAACGACAAGATTCTCGTGCTTAGGGGTGCCACCGGATACGGATTATTCGCGGATATCCGCATCCGAATCCGCCTCCAATCCGGATACGGATATCATTTTTTCACATCCGTCAATATTCGTATCCGTATCCGTATCCGAAAGGTGGGTGCGGATACGGATATGGTAAAAGTAATATCTTATTCGTATCCGATCCGATATCCGAATGTTGCGTGCTTCATAATGATATCGGTATGGAGAAGACTATTCTTCAATAGAATAAGGTATTAAATTTTGATATTTTGAGTTGGCGAAAAAGTAATAGTGAAAAGTATTCGATTCTTGCAAGAGCACCACATGATATTTTAAGTATTTCGACATCAACCATGTCATCCGAATCGGCATTTAATACCGGAGGACGTGTAATCTATTGTTATAGAAGTCAAATGACAATGAATACGATGAATATTGATATGTACACAATAATATCATAGTATATATCACATTTAATATTGTAATAGATGAGAAAAAAAGTAATATAAGTATTTCTGTTTAATTTATCTTTAACCATATCCATTTTTAACATATCCGATTAGTATCCGCATCCGATCCGCTAATATCCGATTTATATCTGATATCCGATTTTGGCGGATATGGATATCATTTTTTCACATCCGTCAATATCCGTATCCGTATCCGTATCCGAAGGTTGAGTGCGGATATGGATATGGTAGAGGTAATATCCGATCCGTATCCGATCCGATGGCACCCTAGTCGTGCTTCATAATTACATGCTTATTGCAAAGCTTTTTTTTGGAAATTTTTGTTCATGCAACATTGGACAGGGATGACAAACTGGCAACTCCAACCCAAACCGAATTTATGGGACAGGGAATATTCAATTTTAGATTGAATTTGGATCAAACCCGAACTAACCTAAAAGCCACTCGGGTCAAGTTAGGGTTCAGGCAGACCTGAATTTATATGATAAAACATGTAAATTTCAGTTTGCCGAGTTGAGCATAAACTGGCCGATTTGTTTATCTACATAATCTCGTACTTGTTGGGGTTTGCTTTAAACCTGTAAACCACTCTAAAATCCAACTCCCCTTGGCTGTTTGTTTCGTTGTAAAAATCTTAAAAGTCTGTAATTCATAAATTACTTATAACTCAATCACAGCTACGGTGTTTGTTTCGACTGTAATTTATAAAAGACCTACGCAACTCAACTACCACTCACTTGCAACTCAATTACCACTCACTTACAGCCCAGTTACAGTTAATTTTGTGGCCATGCAAATTTGTATTATTTTTTTATGTTAATATTAATTATTTTAATATTTAACATTTTTAGCTTTTATTTGCAATATTAAAACTTTTTAAATCACCAAATAGTTAATTTTATGGTCAACTTTTCCACATACGACTTACACATTACGACAACCAAACACCGTAAAACACAATACACTTTGGGGCTGTTTGGTTGTAAGAAAGTGGACGAAAGTAAGGAAATAGGGAAGTATAATTGCACACTTCCCTATCTATCCAACACCGGAAAAGGAAAATGAGAAATCTCTTTTCCTTTTCTCTTTTCTCTTTTACACAATCATTTCCTCACTTCTAGAGTGCTACAGTTAATTTTGTGGTCATGTAAATCTCATTTGTAATAAGTTGTAGCACAAAACAGTTATTTTTTTGATCATGTAAATTTCACTTGCATTCTAATTACAGTCCAGTTTTTATTTCTTAATTAACTTTTATTTTAATATTATTTTACGGTCAAAATACCAGAAAACTTACTAACCAATTGCCAAGTTTTAAAGGAAATATTACCACTTCCTCAATTCCTTACTTCCTCACTTCCACTCTTAACCAAACATGCCCTTTATCACCGACAATTTTATATTACCAATCAAATAACGTAAAACTTACATGCATGTAACTCATTTATAACTGTAAAAATTTTTATCAATTATGACTTACGAAATACGATCAATTATGACAGCCAAATAAGACATTATCTTGTAGTTTGTAGATTTGCATGGTTCTGATAAGACTGAACTCAATTATAACTGCTAGATTTGCCAATGTGCAGGTCACATTGCAGAGAGAAGATAAAACAAAAGCAGACAAAACAACGACGCTTGCCCATTTAACTTTTATGAAGCGCGCAAGAGGCCACCGAGCACGCAAGAGGCCATGTGCATATGTGATGCGTCTCCACGTTATATTTATTTATTTTTAACTTTTTTTAGTGGGGATCCCCCGCCCCCCCAATTATTTATTTATTTCCTTTTTATATATATATATATAAAGAATACATCTTACTTTTGTGTGAGCGGGATAATTCAGCCGAAACATTGCTGCAGATTGTAAGAGTGACTTTTAATACGTTTCTCTGTTCAAACGATAAGCTGTTGGGTTTGTTTGTATCGATTCAAATATCATGAAGTATAATATATATGTGAATAAAGTGAGTGTAAGTCGATGATTAACCGTGACTGACAATCAGCCATTTTACAACCCGTATCTGTTTTTATTTTTCTATATTGATTCCTTTAAACTGTTCACTAACTTTTGGTGCGAGTCCAAGTATTCAGCCATTGAATGTTCCAAAGAATGTGTCCGTTTGCGCCAGGTATGATTTTTGTGCCCGCCCCCAAGAGGAAGGCTGATTCCATATGATATTACGCCTAATAAAGCAAAAGAGTGGCGGCTCACGAGAGAATCCAGCAAGTGTGGAGCCACCCTAAAAGGAGAGACGAGATGAATTTTTTATTTTAATTGACTTGATTTTTTTTTCTAAAAATAATATTAATGTTCAAGCCTTTTATCGTTGAAATAGGAGGGAGCAAAAATAAACCGAACCGAAAAAACTGACCGTTAAGTTCAGCTCGGTTTTGCCAAAGTTCGATTCGGATGCGGGTTGAAATTTTTTTCAGTTCTGTAACCCACAGCCCGAACCGAGCTCTCTCTCACAATCTCTCTCTCTCTTCCTCTCTCTCAAACTATCTCCCGACGAGATCCCTCCGACGAGCTCTCCTCTTTCTGAATCTCTCCATGCCGGTGAAATCGAAACTGAGACAAACTTTTCGGTCGATTTTGACGCAGTGGTAGTTGGTTGATCAGTACGGTACGATTTTATTTTTCTGAACAAAAACTGCAGCAACCGACTGCTCACCCTAGAACTTTAAAAATTTAATCCAGTTAGATTTCACATCAATTGTGCATAACAATCGTTAAAAGTCAAGAAGGACAAGTAAAAGACTGTTCCCTTAAACAGAAGAGACAAACACCACCGCCCTATCATTTAAAAAGTATTTCAAGTGTCTTTCACTTCTTCTCAGTATTTCTTGATTAAATATTTCAGTCTTCAAAATTGCTCTAAGGTCTTTTATATTTGTTTATACTTTAAAAGTTCTAAAAATCCTTTCAAGAAAGAAAATGATTCTTCCAAATAATTGTGATAATAATAAATAACTAATTATATGTGTTCTATTGTCCGAATTTAAAAGCGCACTTCGGGCTTTTGTGGCTAAATTGTGAAACCATTTCACCAAAATGTTATCGGATCCTTCCAACTCTCTTTTCAAAAAACAAAACCAAAAACCAATCAGAATTGATCACTTAAAACTACACAATGTAGAAATCAATCTAACATTTCAAGAACATTGACCCGCCGGTAATACCCCTCTTTCTCAAAAGAGGTTTAAAGTTCAATTCTCAAAGTTGTTGAATTGAAAATTTTAATTTGAATAATTAGTGATAAGTATTTTATTTCTCAAAATAAAAAAAAATCAATTTAATCAATCTAACATTTCACAAGTGTAACAACCATAACCATAAGCATAATTCTCAAATTGCACGCCTGCCACACAACTGCAGAAGCCCAGTGCAGAAGCCCAGTTCAAATGGTAAAACGTGCAATTGCTTCTGTCTAGAATAAATTATTTGATTGAGCCATATGCAAATCTTAGGTCTGCAAGGGTGCAAAAGAGAAATGAGAACAGGAACAGAGATCAAAAGCACCATCTCTCTCTTCCATGGACACAAACAGTCAACCCCATTTCTGAGACAATAATCTGCGCAGGCCCAATTAATCAACAGCAAGTTGCAGCCTCGCAAGGCATAAATTCTGCGAGAGATGGGAGCCGCAAAGTTTGAACAGCCTGCCTCCATTTATTTTCCATGATACTGATAATAATAAAAACTTTCGGCAGATGATGTTACGCTCTCAGATATTTCTATTGTTCTCTCTTTTTTTTGCGTGGCTATCGCCGATCGGGCCTCGGCATCGCGAAGAGAGGGAGGGCTTTTTAATGGTGTGGTGATATATTTGACGAGGTCTTGGAACGTAAATTTCTTTAAAGGTGGCCGCCTCCCTCATCTCATCACAGTGACACGCACCATATTCATCTCTTATTTCTGACAGCACAGAAATTTGTGTTGATTTATTTCTATAATGGGGTAAGATGGCTATCAATAGACAATCTTGTTCTCCTTTGCTTCGGGAAACCGAAGCATGTATGTTTTGTTGCAAAACGTCACAAGTAGTAAGTCGTAAAATGAGAATGAAAAATTGAACTGTAGCAGAGAAAATATATTGTGTTTTACGGTATTTGATTGATAAAGTGAAGTGTAAATAGAAAAGTATATTGTGTTTTACGGTATTTAGTTGATAAAGGGCCTGTTTGTTTGGCCGCAAAACGTCGCAGTCGTAAAATGAGAATGGAAAAAGTAAACTGTAGCAGAGAAAATATATTGTGTTTTATAGTGTTTGGTTGGTAAAGTGAAAGTGTAAATGGAAAAGTAATATTGCGTTTTACGTGTTTGGTTGGTAAAGTGAAAGTGTCAATGAGAAAGTATATTGTGTTTTACGGTGTTTGGTTGGTAGCTTAAAAGTGTAAGTGGAAAAATTGCTACAAAATTAACTATAGCAGTGATTTAAATATTATAAATACTATTAAATTAAATATACTATTGAAAATTAAATTGTATTAATAAATTTGAGATAAATATTAATAATTTTAAATATTTTTATAACAATAATATTAATAAAATATTAGTAAAATTAGTAAAATATTACTAAAATATTAACTAAATAAATAATTATAAAATTATAAGAAAATCTAAAGAACATTAATAAAATTTTAAGGATACTAATAAAATATAAATGTTAAAAAAATCTTAAGAAAAATATAAAATATAGTTATAATATTATAATATTAAAAATACTTGAAAATTATTATAATATAAATTTTATTATAATATTATTGTAATATTATAGAAATATAAAATTAACAAAGTAAAATATAATTATAATTTAATAATAAATTATTATTATAGTATTATTATACTAAATTATTATTACAATATTAACATAATAAAATATTAATATAATAATAAAATATATTATGATATTAATAAAGTAATTATTTTATATTAAGAAATAAATAATTAAATATATAATAATTTTATGTTAAAGCATATTATTGTTATATTAATAAAATATTAAATCTAAATAAAATATTAAGAAATTGGTGTAAATATTAATAAAATAATAAAGTATTAAATAAAAATATTAAATTAAAATAGTAAAATATTAAATATTAAAACAATATTAAAACAATAAAAAAATTAAAGATTAAAAATATAAATAATTAAATAAGAAATTGAACACTATTTAAAATATTAAATATTTAATAATATTAAATTATATTGATTATCAAGTAACTATTTTGAACTGTAAATGTACTACAAATGAGAGTTACATGACCACAAAATTAACTGTAGTAACTACAAGTGGGAAAATATGAGTGTAAAAGTGAGATTTATATGACCACAAATTTAACTGTAGCAACTATAAGTAGGAAAAGAAGAGTTGCATTTTGCAACTTGTTTTTCAGCGAAACAAACACTGAAAATGGAAAAGAAGTTTTACGACTTACGTTTTGCGACGTTTTGCAGCGAAACAAACACGCCTAAAGTAATTTGATTTCTCTCTTGTTTGTATCCAAGAAACAAGCAGCCGAGCCTCTTGTATTGTTATTGTTAGTAGCACAAGGCATGGAGCATGTCTCCTTCTCCCAGCTGTGTAAACTGTGACAAAACAAGCAGATACGAAAACTATAAAATATAGCAAACGTATTCGAATACAGCATGGGTAGTCATTAGTCAAGAATCACAATCAGAATCAGAACTACTTAGTTGTTGTTTATTGGCAAGCTCAAACGGGGCAAAAAAAAAAATTAAAGAAACATCAGAGAAATAGCAAACACACTTGAGAACGTATTATTTTCAATAATTTAATTCCCAACCTTACCTTTCTATGCTATGCCTCAGGTATGTTCATTTTTTTTTAATGAACAAATTATCAAGTAAAGAGATATTATGTAAGAACATTAATGTTTCATATAACTTTTAAATTTTCTGTAAAATCCATTGTGGAGTATTAGCCCGCACTCGATGCAATGTATATAGGTCAGCCTGAATGTAACCGCATCCCTGTTCATAAGCGAAAAGGAACAAGTCCTGATCCATAAAAATTCAATTGTTCAAATTCGCCAACTTTTAAGTATACTTAGAGCATCTTCAATAATAAGACTACACCACCTGAGTTTAGGTGAATCTAATGATTGACATAAAGTTAGGCGAATCTAAAGGCTCATAATGATTAGGTGAAATATTCTCACTTCTAAGTTTAATTTATCTAGCCTCCATTATGGTAATTATTCTTTTTTATTCTCAAATTAAAAATGAAGTTACAATTGCAGTTTCATCTATCATTCATCTAGCTCCATTATTGGGGATACCCTTAGGGGCTATCTGTTTGTCCTAAAAGTGGAGAAGAAGAGTTTTTTTTTTTTTTTTTTTTTTCCTTTTTCCTTCTGACACTGTTGGCCCCATGTCATTTTCCTTTCTTTCAGCTGTTTGTTTGTCTTGAAATCTTATTTTCTTTGTTTTGGGGTTACCTCCACGTAAGCTTTTTGATATGTTAGATTTCCTCACCTCAAGCTCCGCTATGAGAGGAAATCTATTATTGTGGGACCCAAATCCTTTTCCTAGATTTGTTTTCCAGCAACCAAATCATATTTGGGTATTTTCAATGGTCAGAATCATGATCAAGGTAACATATGCAATATGCCGACCCTCTCCACGAGTGAACGCAAAATGCTATTTGTCCTACTATTAATATAGTAGACAATACTAATATTAGGGTGACATGTGGGGATTATGTTAGCCACACAAGCCATGAATTACTAGTGTGACCCATGTGATCTCACATGTCACTCTACTAATTTAGTGCAATACGGTAAGAGTAGTCCAAATAGCACTACTCGATAGGTACAAGTCAGGATCCATATCGCAACGATAATCAACTACTCAAAATCTTCCATGGACCCATCCTTATATTTCAGAGGTATTATAAGTCATTTTCATAGCATTTGCTTTCTTTCACTTGTTAAATTTGGCTTGTGCAATATGTGCGGTGAAGCCAATCCAGACGGCTTGGATTTGGCTTTGACCAACAGATACTTTGTTGGACTGAATTGGATGCAAGTGGGGTCAAATTGCATCGTTTCTGATGTCATTGGATTAAGATGGATCAATGGGTCGTGCATCATGACTCCATTCTCCCATTACTTAATTGTTGGTTTTTTGAGGTGACAAGCTTTGATATTGATCCATACAGATGCACATAGATGTGACAGATGGCCCATCAAGCCCAAGTGAGTGCAAGCTAAAAATGAGAAGAAAAAAAAGTGAGAGAAAAAAATTGAAATTTGTACAAATATATTTTTAATATTTGATTGTAATATAGAAGAGTAAGTAAAAAAATATATTGTGTTTTCTGTTATTTGATTAGTAATGTGAAAATAAAAGTGAAAAAATTAATCACAAAATTAACGATAAAATAGAGAATTGTTTGCAAAAGTCAATGGCACATCACACCCCCCTTGTTTCTGCATCAGCTGATTCTCGCTCTGTTTGAGTCAAGTTTCAGCGAATCAGTCCTCGATATCTTTCTCAAGAACTGCATACTTCTATCAAAGTGTTATTTAGTTTATCTACAAAGCATCCAAAGGATCAATAGGAGATACCGTTTCAATGTAAACAGACACTACAACTGGTGATTTGTGCAACAACGGTTGATCTTGTAACACTCGGAGCTATAAGAGTTCAATGTACATCATGTTAGCCATCAGTCCAGTGACAGTTCAAAATTCAGTGGCTGGTGTTGCAAGGAAGAATATTCAATAAAAGTTCAATGTCCCCAGAAAATTGAGAATGATCTCATGGAGAATTTTTACTGTAAAGCAAGCAAACAAATTCCTGGTGAGTTACCTATCAAAAGAAGTCCATAAAACGGACTTAAGCGCACGGTTTATGATTCTATGAATGCTTGCCCTTTGTGAACAAGCCAGAATCCTTTTCTGGTAAATCCTTTTCAGAATCCATCCCCCTTTGTCTCTTCAGATACCTGCAAAATTCACTCAAGATAAACACAATATTTGTAGAACCTAATTGGAGAGTGTTGGAACACACATTAATTTTTTGAAAATATATGTAATACTTCCAATTTTTAAGTACCAAGATTTTGAAGCAAGTACTAATTATTGTTTTGAATCAAGCTCAAGGCACAAGAAGCTTATAATTCTTTCGATGAAAAATGCGCAGCTAAGCTGTGATTTGATCATATAGCTTACATTGATGATCAAGACAACGGGAAGTAAAATGAGTAAAACAGATTCAAACCTGTCAATACGAGATCCATCTTTTACACCATGTTTTGATAACAAAGAAATGGAGCCAGTGTGAGGTGGGACTAAAGATCCATTGATATGGAGTATTTCTTCATCAAAACTACATGACAAATTAAAACAAATATAAGAAATACTGTTAGACCAAGTACATGCACCGCAAGAATATCAAAAGGATTTAAATATACAATATGAACAATAAATACAACCAGTTCTTTCTAATGACTTTATTGCAATAAATTAGCTAAACTTCTGGTGGTTTTGTTGTTTGCACAATGTGCAAGTTATTTTCTCTAGCCATTTGTGACACTAAAATCATTGGATACGCTGTGATAATGGCCAAAAGGAGAATCAAAAGACATGAGCATGAAGAAACTAGAAGTCACAGGAGGAAACAAGGACCAAATAAGACTTGATCAATGTGACAAGTCACTAGAAGATTTAGTAGTAAAAATAGCTCAAATTGCGTGATCCAGATACATATCCAAGGGCAATTCTGAAAATACCAATTCCTGCTCTGAGGATACCTCTGATTATCAAAAAGGAAGGTATAGCACAAAGATACGTATAGGAGCCCCGGTAATCAGAATACCAAAGGTATATAGATTGATCAGGCACATAAAAGGTTATTTAACATTTTGATTGGAATTTTACTTGCGGCATTATATCTTCCAAACAAGAAAAGGTGATATCCTGCACAAAGCTACAAATCATGTCTTTTGGTCGAAGCAAGGCAACCTATGACGCAAGAACACAACAATGCTCAAATCCGAGAACAACATCAATATCATCATCATGATTGGATCCTACAATAACGCTATTAATCACATCAAACTGAGGCAATCAAAGTGGTCCTCCTCAATTCAAATCAGCTGAAAACCACCCACTTTTTAGAAAAGTTGATCTTATTTAATTGCAATTGATAATGAATACCCCGACTTAATATGGATAGATAAATAAGACATCTAGCACAATTAAAATATATAGTTTAAACAGAACCATTCATCTGAAAATAAGGTTCTCTGGAATGACAACAAAATTAAAATATATAATCAACGTTCCAAGGAATTCGTAGGGTAGGATATATAAATTAGAGCTTCAATAAAGATGCATTATTATTATTGCAATTTATATCTGAGTGCAGTCCTCTGTTTTACAGTTCTAAATACCACTCAACAATTGATGAGTCTAACAACTTTGGTTATAGAAATTGTACTAGTTCATCGTAACAAATTTAATAATGCATAGTTCTTATTACATGAAATTTTCAGTGACCAAAGTGCACTCACTTTTCCCCATTACATGTTTAGTTGTTTACAGTCCAATATAGGGTGCTTGACTTAAAGCACACTCAGACCACTATGATATTGCAGAACTTCAACATTTAACAATATAATCAAGCAAAAGAGAGAGATTACAGATCTCCAAAATAGGACATTATAAAGCAAAATGTAATTGTTTACACTGCATCCCACCTTCTGACTGAGAATCGAATCAAACTTCCAACCTTAATCACGTGTCTTTTGTGAGATGTACTAGAAAAAACTTCTTCACCATCTTTCTGCAATGAAAACATATAATGCTAAAGATAGCTACGTACAGATCAATATGTTGGGGGAAACAAGAATTTCTTACAATGTAAAACTTGAGCTCCTCACGGATGTCTCTAAACATAATAGATGCTGAAGAAAAGCCAGGTACGATGGCATGAATAGATTCCTTTCCGAGCTTCACAACTTTTCCTTCTGTAATAACACACACTATTTTAATCATGAGTATCTCGGTCACAGAAAACTTATGGAAAGGAAAATTGAAAATATTAGCAGTGAACTTTATTTCATAAAAGAAAAGTCGCATGGTTCGCGTTAAAAGGCAGTCTTCATCTTACTGGCTATAACCATATCTTCGTTTCTCTGAACACTAAACAGTAAGTGCAATGGAATTTCTTGTGTTTTTTTTCTTATAAAGGTAAAAATACATACATAATTTCAAATAGCATATTATATAAGACAATAATCATCATGTTGTATACTTGAATCAATGTTTAAAATAACAATAACGTAACGATAACGTTTTTTCTTTGTTATGTTAATATAGATTATAACGTAACGCATAATGTAGGTTACGCAATTTAATATTTATTTAATAAAAAAATAAATATATATATATATACTATACTTAAGAACTTTTATAAATAGAAAAATAATTTTAAAAAATTTAAAAATATCAAAAAAATATATAACACATTTAGCAAGTCTCACAATAATTTTTAACAAGTATCACAATAATTTTTTACATTCACAAGTTATAATAAGTTCGCAAACATAACAATTTCATAATAAATAACAAGGATGATAACAAGCATGATAGTTTTTAGCAATTATCTCTTAATAATATTATCTCAGCCAATATTTTTTATAATTATCTCTCTCTGTCCTCTCCCCCTAGATATTTCACTCTCTGTGCTGTCTCCCGCTCCCAATCTCTCTCTGCTCTTTCTAGATCTCTCTCGCTCGCTCTCACCCAAGAGAGAGCAGAAAGATCGGGAGGGGGAGAGAGATAAGTGGGAAAGAAGAGCGAGAGAGCTTACATGTGCTTGGAGACGACGCCGGCAGAAATCATGACGAAGAACTACCGCTTGGAGACGACGCCGGCAGATACCACGATGGAGAAATGCCAGAGGTATGTCTTATTCTTCTTTCTTCTCTCTTCTTTTTCTCGTCGCCGACGACGAGGTTGCAGAGAGAGGATTTTTTGGGGGGAATTTTTTGGCCTAGACAGAGCAAATTTGGGGTTTTTTTTATATAAAAAGTCGACTTGCACCATAACGTAAGTTACGATGTGTTATGTTAATAACGTAACGTAACGAACGTTACGAGCAAAATAACCATAGTTATGAAACATTATGTTTTTTAGCCCTGTTACATAACGATTGGTCGGCGTTAGGTTATATAACGAGTTATAATGAGTCATGTAACAGGTTTTTTAGAACACTGACTTGAATGAAAGAAAGATTTCTCGAATATTTTCTTCCATCAGATTATAGAGTTCTACCTGCTGCCACTAAAAAAGACTTCTTTCTTTGTCCAAATGAAAGAAGCAAACCACAGACTGCTTCATGAATACGTATCATCTTCAAAAATTTTACCCTCAATTCTAACAAGGTTGGAACCTCTGAAACTTGCTCTTTTTGTGCAAAATATGTTAATTTGCAATTGAAACAGTTGGCTTTGAAGTCTAACAAAATCACGCACTTAAAAACCATAGACACAACTTAAAGAATTATAGACTAGATCTAGGGACATAGTTTATGGCTAAGAAGAAAAACTTACCTCAACAATAAATAGAGGATTTGCACCAGACACCACAATCCTGATGACCTCCAAATAAAGCAAAACTTTATAATCAGTATATTGGTCTTAACTCTGAAAATCATATTAATCCATTAATGTTTTTTTAACGGACAGACCGATCTGTTTGGAAAACTAGTTTCCCACTCTATGAGTGAACTATGAATTTATAAATTAGCAAAACACAACAATCTGTTCAGAAAACTTATAGTTTCTCAGTTAATGAGTGAACAATGAATTTAGCAATTAGCAAAATTAATTGTCACAAATAAATAAAGCAAACAAATCACATGTATTTCACGTGGAAAAAAAATCCTTTCGGGAAAAACCACGCAACAAACTACAAGAATTTTTCACTATTTCTAATAAATCATATTGTGTTCTGAGTCTTTGTCCAGAGAAGGGGATCTACAAAACGGAGTTGTATAATTTTGCCTCTAATAAAAAAAAGAAACCACTAATATTACTAGAGAAATATTGTTATTAACTTTGGCATGTAAAACATTGTGGACAAAATATCAACAACTATAGACAGCACTTTATTTATGTTGGCTGCTACCTACTATGCATGTGTTTCTAATAACAGACAATATATTATGTTAGATAAAACTCAGCAGAATAAAATAATTTTGCATAAAACAACAATAATTAAAAGAAAGGAAAGGAAAGGTTTCTGGCCTGCGGTTAGGGGAGCAGTATCTTGCTCTAAGAAGCTTTGATTTCGCCCTTTTCGTGCATGCAGCCAAGATATCAGTCTTCCTAGTGGTAAAGAAGCCACGCTACCAAAATGATCTCGGCAAAGCACGTCCTGCCAAGATGATAGTTCCGAATGTTTGCCTCAATTTGCCAACAAATTAGAAAAATAAAAGAGCAATAGAAAGGAGACAGAAGAAATAGAAAGAGTTTGAGTTGTGTGGGATATATCTCAGACTTATAGGGATAAGTTCCAACAGAAAAGAGATAACAATCAATATATTCTGCTTCTGGGATCGCCATTATCGTGATAAAATATCATGATACATATGCTAAAAGAGAACATGTTCATGTCTGTTTCTCTTGTCCCATAAGTGGGTGAGCACACAATATTTTATTCTTTTTCATTTTTATTTTATTCCTTTTTTCAAAAAACAAACGGGAATTTATCTTTTAATTGGAATTTCTCTTGTTTTTGAAAATAATTTAAAATAAAATAAAAAAGTATAAGATATTGTGGACCCACCCAGTTATGAGACGACAGAAACATTTTCGAATCTATTCTCTTTGAGCGCATGTACCGTGATATTTTATCATGATATTTATCATGATACTTGCGATCCCAAAAACAAAATATCTCAGTTGTTGTCTCCTTTCTATTGGAACTTATCCTTATAAAAGAGATAAGTATCGGAAATATCCAACACGACTCAAACTTTTCTATTTCTTCTTTCTCCTTTCTATCGCTCTTTTACTTTTCTAATTTGTTGGGCAATTGATGCAAGCATTCAGATCTATCATCTCGGTGAAACTTGATCTGGCGAGATCATTCTAGTAGTGAGTGTTTTGCACCATTGGGAAGATTAAGATCTCGGTTGTCTGCACAAAAAGAGTGAAATCAAACTTCTAAGGGAATTAAGAGAGTGAAATCAAACTTCTTAGAGAATCTGACTTTTACTTCTCTGCTTTTTTTTGTGTGTGTGCAGGGGCTACTATTTGAAAACTAGAAGATGCAGTGGACATATTGTTACTCTGTGCCTTTGTCTAAGAAGGCAGAATATCAGAGCCCACAGCTGTGGTGAACTATTAACTGTAGTTTCTCACAGGTTACTTGAAATTCAAGAATTTAGCTACTTCAGTTGATAGTTTTCCTGTTTAATATATTCTGCACACTGCTCTAACCTCAACAGTAATATGATTGTTTGTTAATGTTAAAAAACGTTTAAACATTGCATTCTAGGCATTTATTTAATTTGTTACATTTACATTACTGTTGAAGAGTGTTTGAGCTAAGATACGTCTGCATTGCATACACTTATATGTTATTGCTGGGGTGTTATTTTTGTTATATACTTGCACAACGCACTAAAACGAATTAAGGGTTTGTCTTATAAACAAGATAAGGGGGGAAGTCATTACCCTTCCTTAACCCAAAAACTATCTCCTCACTCACTAACCCAGCCTCACTCACTAACCCAGCCTAACTTAAAATTGAGTAGATGTTGGCTCTAGGAACATCTTGGACTCAATAGGAGACTGACTTAAGGGGGAAGTTGATTAGAATTTGACTCTTGCTAAATCGTTGTCAAAAGTTAAGGATTGAGAGGCGAAACCTCGAAGAACAGTGGTTTGGCATGATTAGGCTCGTTGCTTAGGCACGGATACCTCCCATTGGTCTTGCCCCTACCTGGCCGAAATATAAGTGCGGGGGGCACAAATATAAGTGCCCCTAGACTAAGAGAAGGAGATATTGGTGGGGTCGGGGGGTCACTTACCCCCCTGACCCCCTCCCTCCGCCAATGTATAAATCCCACTTATAGTACACTTGCAGCTAAAACAGGTACTTAAAAATCAATATATAATTTAATATTATTAAATATTTAATATTTTTTAATATTTTAATAGTACTTAATTTCTTATTTAATTATTTAATTGTTTCATATTTTTAATCTTTAGTTTTTATTATTTTTTATATATTTTTAATATTTAATATCTTACTATTTTAATTTAATATTTTCATTTAATACTTTATTATTTTATTAATACTAATACCAATTTTAATATAATATATACATATTACTTTATATAAATTACTATATATTTAATTATTTATTTTTAATATAAATAATTACTTTATTAATATTATAATATCTTTATTATGATATTAATATTTTATTATGTTAATATTGTAATAATAATTCATTATAATAATATTATAATAATAATTTATTATTAAAATTATAATTATATGTTACTTTGTTAATTTTATATTTTATAATAGTACAATAATATTATAATGAAATTTAATATTATAAAATTTTTAAGTACTTTATAATATTATAATATTATAACTATATTTTATTATTTTTCTTAAGATTTTTTAATATGTATGTTTTATTAGTATTCTTAAAATTTTATTAATGTTTATTAGATTTTCTTAAAAAATTATTATTTATTTAGTTAATATTTTAGTAATGTTTACATAAATATACTAATATTTTATTAATATTATTGTTATAAATAAAATATTAAGATTATTAATATTTTATCTCAAAGTTATTAATACAATTTAATTTACAATAGTAGATTTAATTTAATAGTACTTATAATATTTAAATCACTGCTACAATTAATTTTGTGGTCAACTTTTTCACTTACACTTTTATATTGCCAACCAAACACCATAAAACGCAATATACTTTCCCATTTACACTTTTACTTACCAACCAAACACCGTAAAATACAATATATTTTCCCATTTACACTTTCACTTTATCAACTAAACACCGTAAAACACAATATATTTTCCCTACTACAATTCACTTTTCTCATTCTCATTTTACGACTTCGACTTGCGGCATTTTGCGGCGAAACAAACAGACCCTAATTCTATAAGTGATATACTAAAATATATGTGATCAATTAATCTTCAGGTGAAAATAGATATGGACAGAGGTTAGGTGTCGTATAACACAAGATAAATATTGAAATTTAGGACATATATGTCCAAAAGAGTGCGAAGAACAACTATCAGATAATAGAAAGAGTTGGTGACCTATTAAGTTGCACTACCCATCATAAATAGGAATTTAAATGAGATTATTCTTGAATTTGTTCAACCGCATCATACTTATATGTAAATAGTATTAAAATGCCAAATTAATTTGAGTAACTTTACTTACTTACTGAGTTGTTGAGCTCATACCCCCTTCAAATTGATATCTTTCAGTCAAGACAAGGACGTGAGGCCCGACTTAATATCATCTATGCGTGAATATTAGTAAAACAGGGGTACCACTCGTGTGGGTCCACTAAATTGATGGCGTAATTGAATACTTTTGTTGTTTGTGTGTAAGTTATATGCTCAATGTTGCTATGAAGAATTGATAGTCGAAATTGATTAATTGAAGCTCCTAATATCTTAACTAGTATATTAGTGTCCTAAGAATGGACTTGAGATGTATGTGTACCTGTTGACCACAAACTTAATCTTTTTACCTTGATTCTTAAGGTAAGTAATATATATATTAGTTCTGATTTCACCTTGTTTTGGAGTAGAGTCAATCATGTGGAACTGTGAACCGAGAGGAGTACTCTCGAGTTGTAATGATTAATTATTGAGATTTAGTATTGAGTTGTTGAAATTTAAGTTTGGAAATTAATAAGTAGGTTGATATTAGTTGAATCTGACATATTATATTAGGGCAGACTCCGTGTTATAGAGGGATCCTGTCGAAATTTTCAGAGATTATCTAATTAATTAAGCATAACATATATTGATTATGGTAATTCGGTGATTTAAATCTGGGACCATTACACGATCCCAGATTGGCAAGAAAGTCAACGTGATTGTTCTCCGACAAGGAGATCTGCTTAAAGTCACGATTGAGGAACTTTGATTTCAGGCTAAGCACGAGCTGCAGGTATGTCGCCATTCACTCATCCTTGGCAGTGTACTCCCTTTGACCTAACTCCCCACTAATAGTAAATCACAGCGAACCTCGAGTCTAGTGATTCCGAGTGTTGCATACATTTTTTGATCAGCAATAATGGCTTTTGTTGGTGGCAAAAAAGCCTAAGATGAAGGACTGCTCAATTATAGATCCCTCTCCGGGTCATGAGGATGATCCCTATCCCGGACCTTTGTTGTTCGAAGCTCCATCCACATTAAAAACCCATTCCTCCAAAAGGTTGCACGGCGTCGGTGGTCCCGGAGTGCGATAAAGTCAGCCAAGACCTGCCCTTGCTTGACATCCTTTGCTCGTACCTAATGCCATGGGGTTTCAACTCCGTGACCCACTTTGCTATCTGCTTGGTATCCTGCGGTTCTCGACAATTCTTTTCAGAGTATGCTATGTTAGCACGACGATATGAAAAAATTGAAAGTAGTATTTCAGCTTCCTCGAGACGACAAAGAGGGCTAGAACCATCTTCTCCATCCTTTGGTATATAGTCTCGGTGTTGAGCAGAGATTTGCTGACGTAGTTGACAGGTTTCTGAATTCCTCTATCTTCTCTAACCAAGGCTTCGCTCACAACTGACTCTGATACAACAAGGTAAAGAATAATGTCTCCCCGGGGACAGGCTTGGATAAGAGGGGAAAAGACCAGATACTTCTTCAGACCTTAGAACGCAGCTTCACATTCCTCATTCCGGTGAAAATCTGCTTCGTTCTTCTTTATGGCTTGAAAGAACGGCTTACATTTATCCGTGAAAAAGCTGAGGATCGGTTTAAAGTTGCGAGACGCCCTTTCAACATATGAACTTCCTTGACACATGTCGGGGACTTCATACTCAGAATGTCAGATATTTGGTCGGGATTGGCTTCGAGCCCGCTGAGTGACCAGGTATCCAAGGAACTTTCCGGAGGCCACTCCGAAAGTATCTCGAGGTTAAGCCGGACCTTATATTTTCGGAGGCAATCAAATGTCTCTCTCAAGTGTTACAGGTGGTCATTGCTCTGGAGGCTTTTCACAAGCATCTCATTGATATACACCTCTATTGGATGTCCGATCTGCTTCTCGAAGACTTTGTTGACCATCCTTTGGAAGTTGCTACGACATTCTTCAGTCCGAAGGGCATCATTTTGTAACAGTAGATCCCTCGGACGGTGATGAACATCTTGTCGTCATCCTCAGGATGCATCTTGATCTGATTGTACCCAGAGTAGGCATCCATGAAGCTTAGTAGCCTATGACCCGCCGTCACATCCACCAATTGATCAATCCTCGGCAGAGGGAAGCTGTCTTTGGGACAGGCTTGATTGAGATTAGTAAAGTCGATGCATATTCTCCATTTGTCACTCTACTTCTTCAACAACACCGGGTTGGTGAGCCACACAGGGTAGTGTGTCTCTGATGAAATCGGCTCGCAGAAATCGGTCAACCTCTTCGCGAAGAGCTTGGCATTGCTCCGCGTTCATCTTCCTCGCTTTTGTTTGACTGGCTTAACCTCCGGTTAAAAGATAGTCGATGACAGATAACGGGTGGGTCGACTCCTGACATATCTGTGGGGGCCCATGCAAACACATCTAGGTTGTTAGATAAAAAATCTTTATCGTACCTTTTCATCTGCCTGAAGATTTGCCCCGATCCGGGGGGCTCGCTTCGGGTGTGACAGGTCCACATAGATCAGCTCCGAGTCTTTCTTCCGATCGACTGTCAAGAGCCTCTGGCTCTTTGGGGAGTCAGTCTCTCGGCTCATGCTGCTCTGTGATTGCTATTGAGTGGTGACATGTTTTTGCTTCTTCCCTTGGGAGTGGTCTTGGTCGGAGGCCACTCTTGCGTTCTTTGTCACCCACCTGAATTTCTTCAGAGCGATGTGGCAATGCTCTGGGCCACAGCTTGGTCTCTCCTTATGTATATGGTTCCTGCTGGGTGGGATACCGCAAGAGCTGGTGGTAGCTGGATGGAACTGCCCTTATCATGTGGAGCCAAAGTCGACCGAGGATCGTGTTGTGCGGGGACTCGTCGATTACGAAGAACTCTGTGATGACATTGTACGGGTCAGCACAGATAGAAAGTGAGATCGTACCAGGGGATCAAGTCTCGTTCCCGTCAAACCCATATAGATTGGACTGAGTTTGAAGGTTGATCACGACACAATCCATTTTCGGGGTATCTTTAATTCTGTTCAAAGCGCCTCCGTAAGGACATTAACGCTTCTCCCGTTGTCAACCAGGATTTCGAACACTCGACAGTTGTTGATGTGCATGGTGATGATTAGGGCATCATTGTGTGGAAAGTGGATGACATAAGCATTTGCCTCTGAGAATACGACTGGCTTACTCGGAGTCAGAGAGGAACCAATCAGAACCGTCAGATAGATGGTCCTACGTGCCTCGTTGATATTGATGGACCTTCCCTCGAGGTTGTACCTTCGAGTGGGCAGGCGCCAAAGATGGCGTCAACCTCTGGGTAGTTGTCAAGAGCACGGCTCGTCGGACACTTTCGCTGCTAGACTTCAAAAGCCTCCTTCTACACCTTAACCTTCGAGGGCTCTCTAGGATTTAGGATGAACTCTTTGAGATATCCCAGTTGATGAGTTCATGGAGTTGCTTCCGGAGACGTCAACAGTCTACTGTACGGTGGCCCATCCCGTCATGAAAGGCACAGTAGTCTCCGACTGCAAGACCCTTCGGGTTAAGCGAAAGCAGTGTCGGATGTCTCAGCCAGGATTGGTCCTGAATCGCACTGAAGATCTGGTCAATGAAAGTCTTAAACAGAGTGAAGACGGTGACAACTCCGTAGACCTCAACAGGGTTCCGAGAACTCGGCTGAGATCGTTTCTTAAGTCGTTCTGTCCAGTTCTGAGCCTTCTTCGAAGGGGCAGACTGTGGCTTTGTCTTCTCTCTCCTCACTCACTTCTTGCTTGGGGGATCAGGTCGTCGAGCCTCGCGTCGCTTCTTCCAGCTAGACGTATTTCTGGGCTCGATATAAGATATCTTTCATGTTGGTAATGTCATGTTTCACCAATACTTGTAAAAGGAATGATCGATCTGCAGTCCAGCAATGAATGCTACCGCAGCAACATCGTCACTACAATTTAAATCATAGCCATATGGTTCTGAAAATAACTGATGTAGCATTTGAAGGTCTCTCATGGCTTCATCTTAATGGTGAAAAGGTGGTTGATGTTCTTCTTAAACTCTTGTCGCGAAGCGTATTGGTTGAAAAAGGGATTGCTAACCTCTTCGGAGCATCGAAGAGATCGTGATAGGAGGGAGTAGAACCAATCTCAAGGGCTAGGAGGGAGTAGAACCAGTCCAAGGGCAAGCCCTTGAGACTGGAAGAAAACACCCGACACATGAGGTAGTCGTCGTGGGAGTGGACCACCATCTTGAACTGATAGGCTCAGAGGTGTTAGACGGAGTCGGCCGCTCTGGTGTAGCAATAGAAGCCAACTTCTTTGAAAAGCGATGAGACATGATCTCCGAAAGAGGGGAATCAGATATTCTCAAAACGGAAGATCGTGGCCTACCTTTGGAATGCGGTTTGTCTTCATCGATCCGCTTCCTGACCATCTCCACCAAGTCCTCGATGCAAGGGGTCTTCGTGGATCTGGGCGGTTCGCTCTCATCGGAGCGTTCCTCGAGATGTGGAGACGCAGATCGGCCACGCCTTCGACTTCCTTAGTGCAAGCAGTATTCGTGACTTGCAGCTGTGAGGCATGAGTGCGAGACTCCTCCTCCTCTGAGCCCATCACGCAGGCTCTTCGAAGCACCTTTATCTGAGCAGGAGCTAGTTCGGACGCGTGTAGCGGCACCCCTCTCTAGGGCAGACTTCTCGTGCTCGAGGGTTTGCCTCCGCCTCTTGTTCGTCCAGCCGTTTTCTGGAGTTGGGCTAACATTTGAAGGAGTCATCCTTCAGCAGGCAGCCAAGACTCGTGCCCGTTGGCTGCCTCCCCCGGTGTGGTTGTTGGGGACGAATGCTCCTCTACGACCAATTGAAGAACGTCGGGTTTAGGTAGAGCTTTGCGCTACTCGTGTCCCCATTAACGGTCTTCTTGCCTTTGGAGGCGGCCGTTGGAGCAGCGTTTGTGAGATGGCCTTCTTGTCGAGACCGTCATCGTTGGCGAGGCTGTTTGAGCAGAGATTCTCGGGTAGTATTTGGTGAAAGGGAGAAAACGCTGACATAAACTCAAGAGATCTTATTAAAAGCACCAATGTGGTAGGGATTTTCCGCCACAGATAGTTGGATGCTCCCCGATTGATCATGTCAAGAACCCAAAAAAAGAACACCTATAAGGTCAGGAGCACCTGTGTGGTACCAGCCAAAACCCTCGGGTGTGAGAATAAGTAACCTTATTTGAAAAAACAAAGAATACTTGTGACCAATGTGTTTTGATGATAATCAGAAGCTCCTTTTCCTGGTGGAGATGGAGAGGTATTTATACCTGTCAGCGCTACCGTTATGGATGCGAATACATCATATCGCCATAACTAGATGATTTGCATGTTACAATTTTCTCGTAACCACATGATTACGAGAAAATTGATTACAGGTATTGTCATGCAGAAATATCTGTCACTATTTATAACACCCCATATTGAAGTAGGGCGTTGTAACATTTTGAACGTGGGATGACTCTGGCAGCATGATAGAATCTATGAATTACCTGAGTCGTGTCGCCCAACTATACCCGAGCATGAGCGGTACGCTTCTGAGGGTCTTCGTGTCGGACAGCGGGGTAGCTTCAGAGGTGCTCTTTGCACCCTTGACTGAGAACTCCAGGAAACTTTCAAGCTCCGCTATTGAGTTGAGGATCCAAGTAAGTGGCTCGAGATTGATGTGGGTTCAGGACAAGACCCGAGCTTTCTCTTTGGGCCCCCTGTTGGATTCGAAACGCGCTGAGCCCATTGATGGGAAGGCGAATGGATAGTAGGACATGTGGCGTAATATCAACATGCGTCGAAATTGACCACTACAACCAGTATAAGGCAATGTGAAGAATGCTACAAAGCACGGCTGAAATGAAGCAAAGGCTAAGGCGGCAGTTGACGAGGCTAAGGGCAAGAAGATAGAGAAGGTAAAGTTTGAGATAGAACGTAGAGGGAAGGTTCGGGTATCAAGATCCAGGCTTGTGCAAGAAGATATCGATTGGAAACAAAATGCCTCGTCGGTTTGGAGCTATTCATAAATATGCCACCCTTCCTTCGCGAAGAGCCTACACTGGTCCAATGGAAAAATGATAAAGCAGACATTGATTGATGAAGTAGAGCGCAAAAGGAAAAGGGAACTAGTCCATGAGTGGGTGCCCCTTTGGGCCTGTGAAGCAGTTGTCCATTCCATAGCTTGATGGTTCTCTCTTTTGGAATTGTGTGAAGCCGTTGGACAATTTGAGTCAGCTATATTGGACCCACTATGTATCAATTGAAGGAGCCATTACTGAAGAAGGTGATGGATACAACATCAGAGGGTTTGGAACCTCATAGAAGTTGTGAGAAACACTGAATGTTCTTTGATGACTGATAGTTGGACTAATTGGAAACACAGATGTGCGTGAACATGTGTGTTCATTCCAGTGGTGGAATTAGTTTTCTACAACTCAATGGAGGAGTCTGTTATTCTCACACAAGGCAGTTCAGTTTCAAATGGGTTGACAAGTGCATCGAGGAATGGGGCATAGTTTGTTGTTCACGTGTTACAGATATTCCTCGGTGAGCATGGCAGCAAAGGTCTCTTGAATGAAGAGGCCTACATCTTCTGGACCAGTTGTGTTGCTCACACTATTGATCTCATGATCTAGGACATTGGGAAGTAGACTAAATTCAAAATTACAGTTGAAAAGTAGGGTTGAACACTTTCATCTATAGCCACCACAGAACTTTAGCTCTCATGCAGAGTTGTACAAAGAGGAGGATATTATGAAGCCGAGCACCCCAGATTTACTACTTCCTTTCTTACCTTGAGCACTTACTAGAGAAGGAGAATCTGATAGCAATATTTATTCTCCATAGTATGTGAACAGAAGTTTGTAAGGAATGGAAGGAGGAAAGTAGATGTGGCAAATGCAATCGTGATATCCAAGTCATTTTAAGAATAGCATGAAGTTTTGCTTGAAGATTTCAGCCCAATTTTTAGGCTCCTTCACATGGGTAGCCTCTACTACATATCCATCTATGGGATTTATTGTTGGTGAGCTATTGGTTGTAAAGAGAGAGATCATGGTTGTCTCCAAGAAATTGAGAAGGATTACAATCTTATCATATCAATTATTGAGGACAAAAGTAGAAATTGGCTTGATAGCTCTCTTCACTTGACAGCGTGGTTTCTAAATTCCTTTAGTATTATGTGGAGGATGAGATGTTTAAAGAAGAATTCAGCAGCTAAGACAGTTGTTCTTGAGTGTGTAGGTAGTCCTTTTTTCACCGCTTCTGATTATAACTGATTGACCTTTTAGAATTATGAAGAGATGATAGACTTTTAGACTCTTAGTATTTATTATCTTAGCTATGCTTATTTAACTTAGTATGCTAGTCGCTTTTATCTTTAGGACTTATTACTTTTGGATTTTTTGGAGGATTATGACACTGAAACTATGGTTATTTGATATGGTTTGACATTATGACTTATGATTATATCATTATGGATATGTTTTATGTTGATGATAGACTGAGAGTATGCTACTATGCTTATATGATGGTGAAGTGGTCATATAATTTTTTGCTTATTGTTATTATTATTAGGATGCTTATATATCATATATGATTGAATTATTGACTCATGTGTGCTTGAAGCTTTTGCTTTTTCTTATTTTGAGATTTTGTTGATAATATTATGTACTCATTAGTTGTTTTTTTATTGCTGAGAATATTCTTATCAAAGAATCTTGGAAGAATACAACAACTAATGATCTTCTTCCCAAAACAGGTATGCATTTTCTTTTACACTATGAATGTTGTTTATGTGTAATCTACTCTCTTAGAATTTTATGTTTATAATTGGTTATTTTTTTCTCTCTTTGCCGTGAGGATTAACTTGAAGAAATTTCAAAGAGCTTAGAGTGAAAACTAATGAGATTTCATTCAAGAGGTATGTTTTCTTTCCTTTGATAATTAATATTTTATATACATTTGTTTTCCATTTGATTTCATACACTGATACACATGTTAGATTTGTGAGTTCCTTAGAATTATTATGTTAATGTTGCATGTCTCCATGATTATTGTAAACCATATAGAGTACACATTTATTTGGAGAATTTCTCTCCAAATTTGTTTATTTTTTCCTTAATTTTTTTCAAATTGTTCTTACTTTTTTCAGTTTTTCCCCTGAATTTCCATTATTTTTAGATATTTTGTCCCCATTTTAAAAATTAAAATCATTAAAAAATGACTTGGCGCTTTTTGCCACTTAAGCCCTAAAAACCTAAGCGGTGTCTTGCTGCTTCACTCCGCTTTCCGCTTTCCACAACCTCCACTTTCTGCCACAACCTTGGACAAAATTACTTCTTTCTCTAAAATGACTTAAAGTTCATTCTTTATTTGGTATATCCAAATTTTAGGGTTATGTTGATCATCAAAAGTTGCACGGGACCTACTCATGAATTTACTGAAGCAATCATGCGTTTACACTGCCATTAGATGAAAAACAAATAAATAAATAAATGAGACTTCAGTCACCATCTAATGACTTAACATCCAAATAAATTAAAATATAGAGAGAGAGAGAGAGAGGTACTGACGTGAAGAGAAGAGAGCTGAGCTGACGGAGAATAGCTTGACGGCACTTGTTGGCACGCAACGGGTGAATGTAAACCGTTAGATTCGCGTCGTCTACCCTCAGCCCCTCCCTCCCTCCAATCGAATCGCCGGAGCGGGAACCGACGCAGAAAGAGTAAGAAAAAGAGAGGCGCTAGGGTTTTTATTTGGATCGTTTTCGGATCCAAACCCCTGATTAAATCGAGTTCAAACCCATTTGACAAGAGACTCCGATTAATCTGGGGCGGAGTCAACCGGGCCGGACGCAAGCCAGGTAGGACCCGCTAACATCTGGGTCTATAGGAAAATTCGACCTAATGGGTTTGGGTTAATGAAAAAGTTATAGACTAAATTTCTTTAATGCCGTGAGGATTGTCTTGAAAAAAAAAAAAAAAATCAATTAGCAAATTATATTATCGTTTAAACCCAGATCCAATCAATGCTTTTCTACCCCAAGAAAACACTGTTTAACTTGTGGTGGGCCAACTGAGTATTAAATAATTTTATTTTTTGAGAAAAAAATTCCCTCAATAAATTGTACGCGGTGTATTTTATTTGTTCTATCTGTGGAGAAGATAACAAGCACGATTCCACAGTAAAACAATGTTAGCTTTGTCAAGTGTTCATACTGAAATAGTTTTAACTTTTGTTCGCGCTGAAATGGTGATAAGTGTTTTGCAAGGCGGCTCTCACGCGCTAGCCTTACATCTATAACAATTTTTAAAAGGCATGGATCTCACGAATTTTGTAAATTAATTTTAGCTAACTTATCGCATAATATGCATGCCACTCACATGTCAAATACTAGCGTATATCAAGTTCAAATTACACGATTTTAATCTTGAGCTAGCTATAAGGATCTGTTACTTGTGGAGACAACCAAAAAAAAAAAAATTATACGGTCGGCCCTATAGAAATTTCGGGCAGACGTGCCGGTCGGCATAAATCATTAATTATTGGAATATATTCCGACAAAATTATGAGCACACAAAAAATCCAAAGTAACGACAATATCCTCTAATTTCCGTAAGTACAACTAAAACACCGGACTAATACAAACTCAACATTTTATAAATTCACACTCAAGTTGCTCCTCTCTCACTCCTCAGCAGCAACAAACCGATATGAGACTAAAAATCGCTAAAAACAGCGTCTGTCGCATAGTATCGCTGCATCAGATGCTCTGCAGGTGGAAGATCCGCTCCCCGTTTTCCCAGTCTTCCGCCACGCCTCCTGACGTGTGACGTGCCAAAGGGACACGTGGCAGTGCGGGTGGGGAGGAATTTCTGGAGGTACGTTGTCCGTGCGGCACACCTGAACAACCTGGCGTTCCGGGAGCTGCTGGCGCAAGCCGAGGAGTACGAGTTCAGCAATGCGGGCCCGATCTCTATCCCCTGCGACGAGTCCGACTTCGAGCAAATTCTCCGTCACATTATTTAGTCATCACCGTCACCACCGTCGTCGTCGTCAAAGTTTACGAACTTTAAGGAATCGCGGAGATCTTCGTCTTGTTGTGAATGCTGCCACTGGCAATTTAGAGAGCGTTGCAGGGCGAAGCCCTGCGGCTGCCCCGGGAATTCGCCGAGAAGTCTATGTGGTGAACCGTCGTGCAGAGTATATGCAGAAATTACACCAATAAAATGGGGGTGTTCTGTAAACTAGGTTACCCTTTCTTCTTTTTTTTTTAAATTTTATTTTTTTAGTTTTAGTTTCCTGTTAATTCGGGATTTGGGAAGTCGGCTGATTTTTTGAAATTGATTGATTTGTAAATTTATAAGGCTGAAAATGGTTTTAAAAAAAAGCCCCATTTAGTTGCTTATTAATATTTATTAATCAGTGATTAATTGATAGAATTTTCTGCGGAAAATAGGAAAAGAAAATGGTCGGGGTATTTTTTTTTTTTTTCCAGCTCAGATAGCACCATATTAATTGATAGTAATAGTAAGATGAAGACTTTTTAACTTTAAGAATGAAAAGAATGATAAAAGGTTTGAAAGTTGAGAAAATACAGAGGGCCTATCTGAATTTGCCAAAAAAGAGGCTCGATATGATATGGGCTTATAAATGGGCTCGGGTTCTAATATATTGCGATTTAGTGTGATTTACAAATTAATCCGCAAGTATGAGCATAAAATGAATCAGTTCACATATTACGGAAACTGCGCTCATAGATCTCGGATTTTTAAATCCTAAAAATTTTACTTAAAATTAAAATTATCAATCCAGAACCAGATTTTAATATGTGAATTAATATTGTTTATTTGTAACGTGAATTTGTAAAACAATCACCTACAAAATATTTCATTATTGATTCTGTCTAATCAAATTTTTAAAAACTGAAACTAAATTAATTTGGCATTGACAACTTTACGCATAAAATAATAGTAAAATTGCATATCTAATTTCTTCGTATTTTTCCATACCTTTCTTTTTCTTCTTTTGTGTTCATATCCTACTCCTCTCATACAACATTGTAGTCAATACGGGGTTGTTTACGGGGTTGTTTGTTTGGACGTAAAAGGCCGTAATTCGTTAATAATTTATAGTCCAATTACATTTACAATGTTTATTTAAACTGTAATTCGTAAAACACTTATGCAACTCAATTATCACTCACTTACAGCTCACCTACAGTTAATTTTGTGATCATCCAAATTTATATTATTTTTTCAAGTTAATATTAATTTTTTAAATATTTAACATTTTTAGTATTTATTTGTAATATTAAAAAATTTTAAAATCACTAAATAGTTAATTTTGTGGTTAATTTTTTACTTTCGACTTACACATTACAACAACTAAATACCACAAAACACAAGACACTTTCTCACTTACAATTTTATATTACTATCAAATACCGTAAAATTTACATACATGATACTCATTTATAATTGTAAAAATATTTACCAATTATGACTTACGAAATACGGTCAATGAGCACAGCCAAGCAGACCCACAACCGAATTCAATAAAAATGCAAGCCTTAGGGTCTGTTTGGTTGTCGTAACTGGCCGTAATTTGTAGTTGCAATTGGTAAAGTCTTTTACAATTATAAATGAGTTTCATGTATGTAAATTTTACGGTGTTTGGTTGGTAATATAAAATTGTAAAGTGGAAAAGTGTATTGTACTTTACGGTGTTTGGTTATCGTAATGTATAAGTCGTTAGTGAAAAAGTTGACACAAAATTAATTATTTGGTGGTTTTAAAAGTTTAATACTGCAAATAAATATTAAAAAAGTTAAATATTAAATTTTTTAATATTAATATAAAAAATATTACAATTTGTATGACCACAAAATTAACTGTAACTGAGCTGTAAGTGAGTGATAACTGGATTGCAAGTGAGTGTTAGTTGAGTTACGTAAGTCTTTCAAGAAACTGCCTAACGTCCATTTCTCTGGCTATGAGAGCGGCCCAAAAAAAAAGTACCCAAGAAACTGCCTAATGTCGATCTTTCAGCTCCCTTCATCTCCACTGGTCTCTTGGGGCTGACTCCAGGCCCAATCTTGCTTGTTTCGGCCCATTATTGACTGGGATCTGGTTCAAGTTCCGAGGAGCATTGTTTGTGGCATCTTTTGCTACAAAAGTGGGGTGAAATCAGAGCTCTGTAAAGTGTGAAGTAATGATTCTATGAGCTCGTCATCGTTGCTCAATGCTTTTCTTGCACAGAAAGCAAAGGCAAAAGGCCTCAATGGATGGGAAGGAAAGAATCAAGAAAAATACTGTCAGCCCAAGATCTAATAATTGGTAAAATAAAGCAATCATATATCATATGTGTGTGTCTCATGAACACACATGGGGATTGTAATTGAATTGCAAAATCAACTTTCACTGTGAAGGCCACCTTTGACACATTAGTGTCTATGTTTACTGTGACTTTTTATTTTTATTTTCTAATCAACAAATTTTGTACTGTGATCATGGATGTACAGCTCTTGCCACTCAACTTTATTCTTTTGTTACTGGGTTAGACTTCACTGATATCACTGTAGGGTTTTGATTATAGCACTTTTGCTGGTTTTTAGTTTGAGTTACCAATGCATTTTTAATTAAGGTATGATGTATTTGATAGTTTGGTTGCACTACAAATCCAATTATATAGATTTTATATAAAGAATATTTGGTTGCCTGAAACTGTTTTTTACTTATTTACCCATCAAAAAACTCTTATTTGCATGTATACCCTTCAAAAACTTAGAATCTTGCATCAATACCCTCCAGTTAACTAACGTTAAGAACCGTTAAAAATGAGTGCGGCTATACACACCCACAAAAGTGCTTAACACACCCAAACATTGAGGTTTAAATTTATTGGATTCTTTTAGCTTTAACTTAAAAGAGTAAAATATGCAAAACTTAATTTAATATTACAAATAATGGTAATCTTATTCCAAAACATACCCAAATATATGCTGAATATACCCACCCACAAATCACAGTAATTATATTTTTTTCCCTCCCCAAATGTATGACTCTTCTCCATTTATATAAACCCTGAAAATTTTCTTGCCATCCATATCATCAAATATTTAACAAATTGACAGCTATGGACAAACACATAACAATTTGAGAACACCACGACAATTAAAAGGTATGTTTATCACGGATTAAATTATTGAATTTAAAACATTCAAAATTTATCGTGACTTGTTCTGTCGTCGTCAACCGAACAGTTTCATTGTTGCTCGACCAAATAAACTGAACGAAACAAAGGATTATTGTTTGCCCCTTTATGGCCAAAGAAAAATTCTTTGTTCCGTCATTAGAGGCCGAACATAAATTAAAAGTTTATCTGACTTGGACCAAACATATACATATGATATAGTTTTAACTATTCTCATTGAATATGTATAGGAATCTCTTTCTACCAAGTGCGGCAATATCAATATTAATATGATAATTGATTACACTACAGATTTCACCAAATATGAGGTAGATTGAGTTTATTCTTTATATATTCTTAACCCGCCAGTATAGCTTAAATTATTCTATATGTATATGTCAGATTTTTCAAAGTCGAGAGATAATAATCAAATAAGCTCGAGAAGTCGGTAGGACAAATGAATTTTTGATCGTTACTAAGAAATCTGATGCAGGAAGAAATAGAAAGAAAAGGAAGGGTACTTCTTTATTGTGAGCGAAGTGAAACATATAGTAGAAGAGAAAAAAGATCAGTGTAATACCCGGTCCTAAATAATCCTGTCTTACATCCTAGTCATAGATTATTCAGTATAACGAAAGTCACTGGCTAATATAAACACATGATTAATAACAATACATATGGGTATATAATAGTAATATTATAATTTTGGAGAAATATGATGTGGATAAATAACAGTATGTATATACATATACATACATACATATATATATATATATATATATATATATATATATATATATATATATATATATATATATATATATATATATATATATATATATATATATATATATGAGAAAAATGTATATCAGCCTGCAGCTGAGAGAACTCTGTCAGCCTGCGGTGACGTGGCTCAAGATTGAAGCGCCACTAACTTGCGGCCCGCTTATAAGAAGAAGTTAAATTACTAGGTACCCCTTATGAAAAGCTATTATGTCGGTGGAAGAAATTGGATATGTATAGTTTATTATATTTTTATATTTTATATATTTTTTCTTCATTTCTGACTGTTGTCTGTTCCTCCTATGAACTATTTAAATGTTTTTTACATATAGTATGCGATCCTGGACTGCGACTGTGGTCGCATTATCGCGACTATGGTCGTAGTACTTAACGAGAGCGATAGTATAATCACAGTTTACGTATTTATTTTATATATTTTGTTCTTAATTTCTGACTGTTGTCTGATCCTCCTATGAACTATTAAATTTTGTTCTTATTTTTACTTATTTTGTTCTTATTTCTACTTATTGCATGCGTAGTAGCACTGCGACTATGGTCGCAGTATTTAAGAACAACAGTCACAGTTTGATATGTAATTAAAAGAGCTTATAAGTTAATCTAGTGAGAAAGAGACCTAGCACTGCGACTATTGTCGCAGTGTTTAAGAACAGCAGTCGCAGTTTGATATGTAATTAAAAGAGCTTATAAGTTAATCTAGTGAGAAAGAGACCTGGCACTGCGACTATGGTCGCAGTGTTTAAGAACAGCAGTCGCAGTTTCATATGTAATTAAAAGAGCTTATAAGTTAATCTAGTGAGAAAGAGACCTCGCACTGCGACTATGGTCGCAGTGTTTAAGAACAGTAGTCGCAGTTTCATATGTAATTAAAAGAGCTTATAAGTTAATCTAGTGAGAAAGAGACCTAGCACTGCGACTATGGTCGCAGTGTTTAAGAACAGCAGTCGCAGTTTCATATGTAATTAAAAGAGCTTATAAGTTAATCTAGTGAGAAAGAGACCTTACAAAAAAACAGAATTAAAAGCTTTTAAAAGAAGACAAAATAAAATTTTAATCCTCGTCATTATCACCATCATAAGCAGATTCGTTGTAACGGTCCCAAATTCTAATAAACAAGATTAGTCCATAACATCTCTTTATTCCCAGATTACCTTCTAGTACCGAATAATTATTTGAAATTTCGGCAGCATCTCCTCTAATATTTCACCTTTGCTCTCATACAAGAATAACAATTTCGGCTCCAAGGCCTACTTATATCCAAAAGAATTTCGGCCACACAGCCTATATATATATATATATATATATATATCCAGTTATAATGATCTCCAATAACATCATATCACAACCATAAAGACTTCCCAACAACAAACTCTACATCATATACTTTCCATACATAACTATAAAAGCATCCAACATCACCGAAACCAAACACGATTCACCAAACATGAACTTACCATGTTCCAAACACCACAAGTTCCACTTACAATTAATACAAAATGGGGTTACATGGAATAATAGCACCATAACACTATTATCTAAGGATACCCAAATCAAAACATACATACATGGACATAGTGAACAAAAATCATAGTTGGTAAGATAGGTCATCATGCTCATAAGTACTCCAAGCTACATTAGGCCTTTACCTTTATCTGGACCTGAAAAAGGGAACAAAATAAATGGAATGAGCTCGACAGCTCAGCGAGTAAATTTCATAACCACTACACAAAAGATAACGTGAATATTAAATGTCACATGAATATAGGCACTTCCTTACCCAAATTAACAATTACAAGTATGATTGCTAGACTCCTATATGATTACTAAAGATTTCCCATAGACTTATGCACAATTTCTTACCTTGCCCTAGCCTGTACTAATCATTTTCATTTTTCTCATTAATTACCGACAATACAATGCTTCAATTACTCACTAGGAGATATTCACATATCACCCAAATCATAGGGTGTTAATTTACCCCGTCTTCTCCCGACTACCGGCTCCCGCCCGGCCCCTTCCTCCTTGAAATATAACAATACATATAATTATAGCACAAGCATACATACTCATGTGTATATACGTGATTCCCCATAATCCCCGTCTTCTCCACCTACCGGCTCCCGCCCGGCCCCTTCCTCCTTATATATTTAATGTGAATGCACAACATTTCTCACCGTCTTCCCCCCTCCTACCGGCTCCCGCCCGGCCCCTTCCTCCATAGAATAACAACCATAGAAAAATTTCCTATATCATACACTAACACATATAACATATCAAAGGTGTACTTTTGCATAAGTTACCAAATTAGTATGTTTTGGTAAGGTTACATGATCGACCTACACACATACCACTCACATACTCAAGTCACGCTACTATAGAAGCATAACCATAATAATTTGTAGAATTGTGATTCATGCGAAGGTGCTTAGGTATCATGATTAGTAACTATAATATTACACATACATAACATGTAACATAGCTATTAGGGCACATTTACACTTAAGTAAACCCCCAACAATACTTCCTTTACCTAAGCCTCATACTTACATAATATGCAACATAGTGATTTAGGCATAATCACACTCTAGCAAACACCCATCAATACTTCCTTTACTTACGCATCATACATACATAACATGCATCTACCTTCAAATGAAAAAGAGTAATTTAGTACCAATTCCATGTTGATTTAATTTTCATACTACTCTACACCATTTGATTTCACATTATTCAAGTTCCTTTTCTCTATCACATACCTCAATTTCTAAATGAATGATTAGTAAATTAAAACATGTAAAGTGAGTATGGAATTTACTCACTATTATAGATGGGTTCCCCACTTGAAATCTTAGATCAATCCCTTTACTCAAATCCTAGCAAAAGACAAAGAATTTATTAGTTATAAAATACCTCACAAAAAGGAGGAAATAATGAAGCATGAATTTGCCTTTACCCAATTTCGATTTCTGAAAATTGGGAGTTTTTAGGGCAAACTAAAAATTAGGGTTCCACACTATTACCTTCCACTACCCAAGTTCAGGCTCTTCTCCCCGACTCCTGGCCAACAGGACGTCCCTCCGACGAAATCAGGCCGACCCAAGGCCTGGTTTTGCCGCGATCGCGCGGCTTTCCGCGGGTTTCCGCGGCTGCGCGGTCGCGAGAGGCTGTGCGCAGTCGCGCACGGCTGGGTGTGGCTGCGAGGTGGCGCAAGGAGTGAGGATATCCCCTGATTCCGGCCAAGGCTCACTGGAAGAGGAAGAGAGTTGTGAGGGGGGAGAGTTTCTATGTTTTAGGTGTGGGAAAATTCTGTTTTTACAGAGAAGAGAGTTCTTCTCAGTTCAGAGGTAAATGAGTTGCCCATTATGCACAAAAGCCCTTCAAACCCAAACATTTGCAAGACACAAACCCCAATGGGCTTGCCACTTGGCTAAGGCTAGGATCAAATTGATCCTAGCCTTACACTTCACTCCACATGCACACCTAACTCTCCCACTCACTATAAATTAAAAAAAAAATGTTATTTACTACCCTTAATATTTTTCTAAATACACTATTATTGGAAATACCATTAAATGTCTCTAATTGAAATTATTTAGGGTATACCCTATATACCCTAGTATCATATACATGTTGTCATTAAATACCAATATAAATATTTTATGAATTCCTATTTGTGCCATAAATTCCAAAATGACAACATAAAGAAAATAAATGTTAGTTCCATGCTTATTTTACTTCTATTGATATTTAATTAAGAAAGAGAAATCATAAAAAAAATATTTTCTCATTTAACTAACACTTAATATGCATAGGAAATAGTAATTAGATAGTTTAAAAATTTGGCCGTTACATTCGTCGTCTTCATTCTTCTGCTCTTCCTGTTCATCACTTATTTCCTCATCATCTTCCTGTTTTTGAGATTTTTTGTTTCACCGATAAACTCTCAGAATGGATCGTCTCTATCAAGTTCTTCGTCTGACCCGTTGCCAGAAAGCGAGTCTACAGCATCAGAGGACATGCTTTCATCAAGCATGTCTCCGTCAAGTGGCAGAGGAATAATGTCTTCCTCACTAACCCACATGAAATCTTCATTATCCTCATGAATAGGAGGATCAGTTAATACATTATTTGATGTAGTGAGATAGTCAAAAGGAGTGAAATCCAGACTGGTATCAGATTCACTAGAATATCCTGAAGAAAAAGGACCGGTTGGGGAACGATTGAAGTTAAAATCTAAGTGTTCAGAGGAAGAAGATGGGGAAGACATGATTCAAGAATGAATTATTTTTGTGAAAGTTTTTTGAAATCAAATTGAAAAGGAAGAGCAAAAATATAGTTTTCAGGTATGAGATAATATATTAGTTACAAGCATTATATAAAGGTCAATATTGTGGAAGAACATGAATAGTAATAATAATGTTACAGGTGAGGGTTGAGTATGGTAGGAAGTGGTAAAAAAAATTAAATATTTAATTGAAGATTTATTGCGGGAGAATCCGAAGAGTTTCTTTTTGCCAGAGGTTTAATGCTTGAAGTAGAAATTAACTTTTTATAGAATTGTTTGCCTATATCTTTAGATTACGTATGGTGCACATCTTCTTTCCTTTTTTCTAGACTGTTGTTGTATCATGGTAGAAAGAATATTAATTACTTTCATTTAATACATAAGGCATGCGAAAGAAGATTGCGACTTTGGTCGCAGTACTGAAGGAGGTCGCATTGCTGTACGATAGAATGCGTTCCTTTATCGATATTAACATTATTGCATCTTTTTTTTCTAGACTGTTGTTGTATCATGGTTGTAACGCCCCGATTCCACAGATACGGGGACGTCACTGCAACGTATATACGTAGGTCAGAAAGTGCCCCCACGTATATACGCTAAGCATAAAAGTACAAGCAAGGGATCAGAGTACAACACAAAGCGTGGTATACATACACATGCCAACATAAAAGGTACATATACAAAGTCATCACAGTGTATGATAAACATTACATATTACATATGTCTTTTATCACAACCAAGTCCAAAAGTAAAATATACAATAAAGATACAAAATGCTCACGAGAAGGGTGAAGATCCCGTGAGTCAAAAGGAGTCTGGCACGAAGGAAGTAGAGCTAGTCTGCCTGCTCACTAAGGAAAGCTCGATCTACTGTGGACACTCCACTTCGATCCAAGCTTCGACCTGAACATACAAATCCAAGGGAGTCAGGACCTCCCAACAATGAACAGGCTACAGCCAGATGGCTAAGTGACAAGAGTAGAAAGGTTAGAACACGAGTAAGGCAGATATGAACAAGTGAATCATAAAACAGGAAATCCAGGTTAAAACTGATTATAAGCAAGATTGATTGTATACGCTTAAGTCACGGTCCCATGAGACTAATACATCGAAGGAATAATCCAAACAAGGAAACCCTCATCTATATACCTTTATCTCATGCCACAGAAATCCAAGCGTATAGAATCAGAGTTGCAAATCATATGAAAGTCAAACAGGAATACATAACAAGAATACTAAGAATCATAACCAGAAACGTAACTGGAATAACGGGAATCATAATAAGTATCACAACTGGAAACATAACTGGAATCATGACTGGAATATCAAGAATCATAATAAGATCCATAACGGTTATCAATTATTATTATAACTCGTCTAACCCATATATCTAGGTATGTGTCTCGGTATCGATCCCAACCCACATACATCCATATATAAGAAAGTCGAGGGTTGTTATCGGAAGCTGATGGAGAACTGATATAGCTTCTTATAGTAGTTCCCATACACCTGGGACCAGTTTTGGAGGCCCAAAGTCCCCCTAACAGTAATCTGTGGGCCCAAAGTCCCACTAACAGTACCGCCAATATGTCATATTCCCATACTATAAGCAAGATATCATTCCGGCATCCATCACTTCCTCCCATACCCATACAAGTTGTAGCTTATTAAGATTATCAGGTTACGGGAATAAACAGTCATAACAGTAATAGCCCTACAGATTCAAGAGGTGGCCCCCACAGATTCAAGAGGTGGCCCCCACCGTGAGGTGTGGCACTTTGTTCCATGTGGCACTTTGTTTCTGAGGGGGTGGATTCTAGAGGTGGCCCCCACCGAGTATGGTGTGGCACTTAGTTCCATAAAACAAGACAGGATTCCCGTAAACATAATAATTACAAAGTCAGGTGTATCATGCTTGGTTTTAAAAGATAGCATGACAAGGTAGTGATATATCACAAGCAATAAAACATAACAATAGATTGATAATAGGCCGGGTCAGTCATGACATAACAATAGGGTCTAGCAAAGTAGTGGCATGTCAGGTGATATACATGTGTTAAAAGGAAACGGGTAACTGACAGGTCTGAATTATGACAAGGCAAGAGGAAACATAGAAGCAACGAAGAGTTCAACGACCTCGAAGGGTCTGCCACGCATGGTATACGATAAGGAGTAAGAATATCACTGGAAAGATACAAGTATAAGAATGAAACAAACAGTTGCATGGAATACATAAACATAGAAATATGAAGTAACTAGAGGTTATATACTTCAAGTAATAGGTCATGAAGTACAATATACAAACATATAACCGAAGCATAAGATCCAAATTTAAGATAGTAATTAACTGTAACAGACAGCCAAAGTTAGTCGACTAAGGTCAAGGGAGTAGTCGACTAATAGAAGGGTTAGTCGACTAACAGTAGGGTCTAGTCGACTAAAACTGTGTAACAGAGAGTTGGGTTTCTGATTCAGGAAATGTTAGTCGACTAGGTTAGAAGGGGTAGTCGACTAATAGAAGGGTCAAGTCGACTAACAGTCACTTAAGTCGACTAAATCTGTGAAACAGAGAGTTGGGTTTGGTTTCAGAAAAAGGGTAGTCGACTAGGGTCAAGGTGTAGTCGACTAATAGGGAATCTATAGTCGACTAATAAATAAGATGAGTCGACTAAAACTGTGAATCAGAAAAGGTTACGTTTCAATCTAAGGGTTTCTAGTCGACTAGGTTCTAGGTCAGTCGACTAATCGTGGTCAAAAACAGAACGCAGAATAGAATTCGCTGGTTGTGTTTGATGATCTAAAAATGTGATTTTTATGACATATGAACACAAGAAATGGAGATACAAGTATACTAGGAATGGAAACAGTCTTGGTGAGTAAAAATACTCACTTTGAATGGTTTAATTGAGACTCGGTGTACTCGAAAGGATCCCAAGGTGGAGATGATGGCCTCAATCCAAAAGTAGTTGTTGCTTGAGATGGAGAAGATGATCTTGGTGTTGCTTTGGGAGTTGGTGGTTGAAGATGAAGACCTTGATGATGCCCTAGATGAAGCTCTTGAAGTTGGTGGTTGAGTTTGAGATGAAGGGGGGATTTTTGGTGAGGGCTTTCTCTTTGATGAATGAAGAAAAAGGAAAGAAATGTAAAGGAGTGGTTATATATGTTTTGGAATTTGTGAAGGAGTTGTAATTGAGATGGAAGAGAGGGGGTTTTGTGTAAAAGGGGAAGCATGAGGTGTCACTTGACCAATCATGGCCGGCTAAGTGGAGGGTGAGGTGTAGGGTTAGGTGGAGATATTTGAGATGGAAGAGTGTGGAAGAAAATGGATTTGGAAAAGATTAGGAATATGGGAAAATGGAAATCTCTTTGGCTTGTGATGGCTTGTGAAGGAAGGAAAGAATAATGAAAAAGAAAATGGTAATGAAATGATAAAGAGAAGATATTTTCTCTTGAACTCAAATGAAACTGTTGAATAGACAGATACCCGGGTTAAGGTCAAGATGTGGAAATCATTTCGGAAAATACCGAAATCGTCCGAAATTCAAGTATCTCGGAACGACTCGAAATAATTACCAAAAATCAATAATAATATATAAAGACCAATAGTGAAATCCGTTTGAAGAAATACTTTATAGTTTTAAAACTAAAAATCCCGGAATCAGTTACCTACCGACTCCGATGGAATTTTCATAAAATCATAAAATTCTCAGAAAAAGTATTTAAGTAGGAAATGTAATTCTAAAAGATAAAGTCTAAAGGACCATCATGAAATTCCAAACAGTTTGAGAATTAAAATCAGGGATCGGTCAGCGGCACTGGCCGACACCGGTTTTGAAGAAATTCAATTTAATCCAAGAAAAATCCAGAAAATCACAGAAAATCTAATATATTGGAAAATAATATTTGAAACCGAAATCGGTCAAATCTAATCACCGGAAAGACCAAATTGAATAATATACTATAATCGGGTCTTCGGTTCAGACTAGGGCTGACTCCGAATCCACGAATCCACATCCAAGATAAAACAATCATATAAGGAATTCATAATACAGAATAAATACAGGAAACATCAAAAAATACGATCGAAAATCTGAATACGCAACTAAGTACGTATTCCGGGAACGGGTATTACAATCCACCCACCTTACAAAAAATTGCGTCCTCGCAATTTCATTAAGGGGCAAATTGAAACACAAAGGAGGACGAAGGCACGAATAAAGGCTTCATAAAATCAAAACAGGGGATAAGATGAATACAGGAAGGACCAGAATGAACAATGAAAGAATGACAAGAGAAATATTTAGAATGATAATCAACTCAAATACAAGATATGGGGTAGGGGTTACCATGATATCCCTAAGGCTCCTGATCTGGATACCGGTCTCCACGTTCTGCTGCATCGCCTGATGCCTCTGCTGCATGTTGTAACCTTGGCCTCTACCCTGATCTGCTCTAGCTCTCATTCCCCTCTGCTGATGATCATTCCGTTGGGGTGGAAATGGAACTCTACGGTCAACAGGTTCCGGGTTTCTCCTCAATGGGGAAGCTGGAAGTACTGAGCTGGATGTGTTGGGGCTGGAAGGGCTGGTCTGATCGGTGCCACATGTCCAAACTTTTTGTACTGGCAATCCCTGAGCGTATGACTCCCTTTCCCACATGCCAAACATAATCCATTGGCCACCCAACATCTCTCTTATAATGTCCTGGCCTGTGGCAGAAGTTGCATACAATCTGAGACAGAGGAGGTTGGAATGGTCTCTTCATCATCGGGCCATGAGCTGCCCTATCTGCATCTTCCTCATCCATTAACTCAAAAGGCCTCTTCTTGACCTGGTTCCTCATCTGGATCAATCTCTTCTTCTCCAGTCCACGCTCCACTTCTCGAGCTATGGTGAGAACCTCTGAATAGGTCTTCAGTTGCTGGGGCATTAGGAAAACTTGGATGTCCATCTGCAGGCCCTGCTGAAATCTACTTGCCCGCTTCTCCTCATCCGTCACCATATACGGAGCAAAGCGGCTGAGTCTGAGAAATTCCGCGGCATACTCATCCACGGACTTCTCCCTTTGCTGAAGTCTGATAAACTGCTCTTCCATATCTTTCTGAGCAGTAGCAGGGAAGAATCTGCTATAAAAACTCTTGGAGAACGTGTCCCAAGTGACAGGCTTCTCCAATCTTGCCTCCTCAGCTAGCCACCAAGTTCTAGCTATATCCTTCAATTGAATCTTGGCGACCTCCACTTGGTTCTCCTCTGGGACACGGGCTGCATTCAACAAGTCTGAGGTGTCGGTCAGCCATTGCTCAGCATCCAAGGGTTTCTCTCCACCCGTGAATATGGCTGGCTGCAGTCTTCTGAAATCCGATATATTCCCCGGCCTTTGTTCCTTAGGGGCTGCCAACTCCTGCCGAAGAAGTTCGGTCTGCTGCTGCTGGTTCTCCATCATCAGCTGGATAACTCTCAGTATATCCACATTCTCTCCCGCTGCTCCATTTGATGCTGGTCCAGAGATGCTACGACCCGATCTTCTATCCATACTAAGATGGCTAAAGATAACTGGAAGGAGTTGGAAAAATGGAAGGATTTCAGGATATGAAGGAAGGAATCAAGAAGAACTAAATAAATCAAGAAGGACTAGATAACTTTGTACATTGTAGTTGGCATTAGCAAATTACAGGAATTTGCTGCTGATTGTACTTTAGGTGTGAGAGCCTAGGCTCTGATACCAACCTGTAACGTCCCGATTCCACGGATACGGGGACGTCACTGCAACGTATATACGTAGGTCAGGAAAGTGCCCCCACGTATATACGCTAAGCATAAAAGTACAAGCAAGGGATCAGAGTACAACACACAAAGCGTGGTATACATACACATGCCAACATAAAAGGTACATATACAAAGTCATCACAGTGTATGATAAACATTACATATTACATATGTCTTTTATCACAACCAAGTCCAAAAGTAAAATATACAATAAAGATACAAAATGCTCACGAGAAGGGTGAAGATCCCGTGAGTCAAAAGGAGTCTGGCACGAAGGAAGTAGAGCTAGTCTGCCTGCTCACTAAGGAAAGCTCGATCTACTGTGGACAGCTCCACTTCGATCCAAGCTTCGACCTGAACATACAAATCCAAGGGAGTCAGGACCTCCCAACAATGAACAGGCTACAGCCAGATGGCTAAGTGACAAGAGTAGAAAGGTTAGAACACGAGTAAGGCAGATATGAACAAGTGAATCATAAAACAGAAAATCCAGGTTAAAACTGATTATAAGCAAGATTGATTGTATACGCTTAAGTCACGGTCCCATGAGACTAATACATCGAAGGAATAATCCAAACAAGAAACCCTCATCTATATACCTTTATCTCATGCCACAGAAATCCAAGCGTATAGAATCAGAGTTGCAAATCATATGAAAGTTAAACAGGAATACATAACAAGAATACTAAGAATCATAACCAGAAACGTAACTGAATAACGGGAATCATAATAAGTATCACAACTGGAAACATAACTGGAATCATGACTGGAATATCAAGAATCATAATAAGATCCATAACGGTTATCAATTAATTATTATAACTCGTCTAACCCATATATCTAGGTATGTGTTCTCGGTATCGATCCCAACCCACATACATCCATATATAAGAAAGTCGAGGGTTGTTATCGGAAGCTGATGGAGACTGATATAGCTTCTTATAGTAGTTCCCATACACCTGGGACCAGTTTTGGAGGCCCAAAGTCCCCCTAACAGTAATCTGTGGGCCCAAAGTCC
>JAVJIF010004735.1:0-181867 GCA_038442645.1 Agave tequilana
GGATGATATTGCTGATAATTTTGTATTTCATATATGTGCTTTTATCCCTGTGCTTGATTGTATATGATATATTGTGTGATATCATGCTCGTTATTAATAGCTTAAGGTATTAGAGATTTCAATCTTCGTGAGTATATGTTGGCCATTGTCACGTACCCGTACTCCGTATTTTGGGAAACGGTGTGTGACAAAAGTGTGATAGTCAATCAGGACTGTTGACTGCACACAGAAGGGCTGTCGACAAGCCCTGTCGACAGCAGGTAACAAAGAGTAAAGTTATCCAAATTTTGACACGCACAGCGACTGTCAAACGAGGCCAGAAGATTTCTGTTTTCTATACAAACGCGTTCAGATTTCCTTTTCTGGTAGAGTCAAAATAAGAATCAATACATATTCAATAAAAATTTGTTTCTAAAAGTTTAAATGGTCTAGAATTCTTCTAGATTAAAGAAATCAACTCCTACAATAATTGATCAAGTTCTTCAAGCATCCGACGTTCAAGATAATCTCTCAGTTTGAATAGGGTTTGTATTGTAAAACTCTATAAATAAAAGTTGTAACCTAGTACATGTAACACGAAAGTTGAAAATGAAGAAAAGAAGAGGTAGAAAGATGACAGTGCATAGAGAGAACGTATACTCTTGTAATATTGTGAGATTCAAGGAGAAGGTGAATACTCTTGTGGGAATCAAAGAGAAGGTAGACTCTTGTACCAAATTTGTTAATAAAACTCTCTCAAGTTCTCTCCCCGTGAATGTAGGCCTAATTTGGACTGAATCACGTTAAATCCTCGTGTTCTTTTCTACTTTTTGTCTTGGTATTGCTAGTTTGCTCTACATATTTTTTTTTTACAAGTATTACATATAGTCTCAGTTTTGCAATGTTGGTCACGATCTTGAGAGCGCACAACAACTATTATCATAACTCGATTGTTGGTCTCAACAATTGTTATCATAGTGTCGTGTCATAATAATTAAAATCAGAGCATATCAGTTTCGCAACATATCCTTGCTGCCTTTCCAAAATAGGGTGCCCCGAATATGATCAAGAGCATGAATAATTCATTCAAAATATATGACAAAATGACATAAAGTAGAGAGACAATGAGAATAAGAGAAGTTTATAAGTAAAGCATTCCACTTCTAGAAAGGGCATTGCCCTTCCAATTGGCGAGTTTTGCTCCACTCTATCAATAAGAAGTTGTCAATCTTCTCTATTAAGCAATGTCATTTTGATGGGGAGTCCAAAATAATGAATGAGAAGGAACAAGTAAGGATGTCATTTTGCTCATGATTCAAATTAATCATCTCAATGTGTGATTTGAATATTTTAACTAACAAGATGACTATTTTAACTAATAAGATGACTCACACCCTTCAAAGAAAACATTTAAATAATTTTAATAACCCCATCAAATATTGTTGCATTGTATGGGTTTTTTCATATGCACATATTTGTTAAGTGAACATTGGCTAAATTTGTATGGGTCACCATGAAATAGATGAAATGAAAACAAAAGAAAGCTTATGTATTGTTGTTGTATATTAAAACATAAAACAACTATTGAATATTAATGTATGTTTTTCAACTATATAATTTCTTAATGTATATTTATTAATAATATAGTTCACTTTTAATAATGATTCAAATCAATACATCTCAAAAGATATGATGTTTATTTTATAATACATAGGCCATAGTCAGGACTTGAACCTGAGATACAACTCATTCCCACCTTTTTATCAGTAAGTCAGGCCTCACTGGCTCAAATGATATCAGGTGAATTAAATGTTTTACTAATAAGATGGATTAAGATGACTCACGCTCTGAAAAATATTTAAAAATTTGATATTAACTCAATAATACAAATACTTGTTTTTTCACATATGAAAATGAATGTGCACTTAAAATAGAAATGTTAAATTTTTAATTTAAAAAACGTGTGAGGTATTTCATTGGAATTTTGTTTATCTTTAACATTTATTTCTTTTGTAAATTCTTATAAGTAACTACTAATTTTGTTTTAAGTTAGAGTATTTAATAGTGCAATAAAAATCAATATGTAAGGTAGTAAATATGACACATCTCAACTTTTGTTGTTTATATGCTAAAAAACTTGACATCTATATTATTCAAAATTGCGTAATACGTGAACCCCCCCCCCAAAAAAAAAGTAAAAGAAAAAAAGAAAAAAAGAAAAAGAAAAATAAATAGTGTAAAGTAAACCATGAAACATTATAGAAGATAGAAGAGCTTGCCTCTCTCATGCGCTCTCACAAAAGCACAACTCTCTTATGCATCATGTGACGCCCCGATCCAGCGGGTACGTAGACGTCACTGCGACGTATATATGCAGGTCAGAAATACCCTCACGTATATACGCTAAGTACCAGTACAGGTAAGAATCAGAGTGCAAAAGCACAGTGGTAATATACATTCCAACAGAAAAGTACAAATATATGGTTATCACAGAGAGTGATACAATAATACAGGGATATTACATCACCAAAAAATATGAAAGTACATCATATGAAGAGATACAAAAGCTGAGAGATGCTCACGAGTAGCAAGAGGTGTCTCGAGAACCAAATAGGAGAGGAACTGGGAGAAAGTGCTGCGGCGATGATCCAAGCTTTCCTGCACTCTGATCATCACGGAAGGATCCGCTGCGCACTCTGATCAGCTACAGTAAGACCACCAAGGTCCGGTCTCTAGGATCTGGACATGAGAAGACGCAACCCCGCGAGTACATATAATAAAGCCAAGTGGCGTGCATAACTGGCACACGGTGTACATGATCAAGTGATGTGGTACAAGAATGCAGGTACAAGTAACATAAGGGAAATTAAAAGAACGACAGTAAATCATGTATATCGATGAATCTAAAACTGAAAACATGCATAGAAGGCAGTATGAAGAGCATAGGTACATATAAACATGCGGTAAATAAGTTAAACATGTGTTAAATACAAGCATGGACAAAACTAATTGTACAAGCTCAGATTATGGATTCACAGGATAGATACGTCAAGGGATAATCCAAATAAGGAAACCCTCATCTATATACCACATATCTCATATCGCCATCGTCTGAGTTTATACAACTTGAGTTGCCTTAAAAATAACAGAACTGTAGTGTATCTGGAGTAATAATCATGTGTCATAAAGCAAGGTGTCAACTCAGGACATAATATTATAACTGGAATATAAAGGTGTTGCATTTTAATTTATTCAATAATAATAATAACAGTACCGTTTGATATTTCAATCGCCTCCCTATCAGCGCTTCACATCACCGATAGTCCATACTAGAGTTCGCATTCTGTAGAACTTACTCTGGTCTAAATATGAGTACCAGGACCCGAACAAAGGAGAGACCAAATATCACACGTTTCTAATATTATTACTGTCTGATTGTTTTATGTTATTCATCCGATTCATATGCTTAGGTATGTGCTACCGGTACACATACATCCACTTATGAATAATACGAGTTATTATTTGGAAATTGATAAATCTGATAGCTCATAATTATAGTGGGTCCCGTCTCTACCTGGGACTAGCTCAGGAGTACAGGCTACTGCTTTCGGGGACTTATCATTACGCGCCCCACACGACACTTCAGATTCAGGCACTGCTTTCAGGGACTTATCATTACGCGTCCGCACGACACTTCAGAAATATCACAATTATAAATATGACATCATACCAGTTTCTCCACCCCAATGTAAGTTGAGTACTTTATTATACATATATGCATTGCCCAAAGATAATGTCCATAAGTGTATACAGTAATCCAATAACCATGATTATCCAATTACGGGAATTAACAGGAGTATAATATCAAGAGTCTCCCTATTACAGGGGTTCAGGAATACTGGAGTTCAGGAGCACAGGAGTTTAGGAGTACCAAATATCTGGTAACAGTATAATAATTATGCCAAGTCCTCATAAAAGTAATAATCATTAATATGCAATATAATACAGGTGCCAGGTATAACAGTAACCAGTCAGGTGTCACAATATCAGGTCAAGTGTACCAATACCAGGTGATAGCATGTTAAGTGAGTGATAGCATGTCAAGTGAGTGTTAGCATGTCAAGTACTGGTGTCGGATATCAAGGGTCAAGTATAACATGGAATAGTACCGGTGTCAGATATCAGGGTCAAGTATAAACATGGCAAGTACTAGTGTCAGATATCAAGTGATAAGTATAACATGGCAAGTACCAGTGTCAAATATAGCATGACAAGTACCGGTGTATACATGTTAGGGTCAGGTAACTAATATGTCAGTGAAAGTCACAACATCAAATATCAGGTATCAACCAGTCACGCAACATGGTATAGGAGAACGATATAAACATTTCAAACTCCTCACAACCATATTTCTAACAATAATAAATTTATCTTTTAATTAGCCAAGCGAAGCCGAGTGAAGCAGGAGGAGCAGATCTAAGCATACCTGGTGTAATACCGGTTTGACAAAGTATAATAACGATCGGCAGTTATTTATATAACATGATAATTTTTAGAAATCATTTATATAACATATACCAGCTTGCATAAAGAGACATCATATATTAAAAGCAAGATAATAATTATTAATCATGAAATGATGGTAATAGAGCAAGAAATGTACTCGCCTAACACCGGAACGAAATACCAAGTAATATCCGAAAAATCCATGAAGACCACGTGCAAGCTAACAATCCAAATAAATATATGTATATATAATAATAATAGAATATATATATAAATATATTTTAAGAGAATAAGAGAGAAGAGAGGGAGGATTAGTTAGAGAGAGGGAGAGAGAAAAGTGTTTTGTTGGAATTGTAAAAAAGGAAAAAGAAATAAGAAATAAACGAGGGGTGTGTTGGAAAATATGTAGATGTAATTAGAGAATGAGGGGATGGGTAAAAATGAAAGAATGAAAAAGAAAAGAAATAAAATAAAGAAGAAAGAAGGAAGGAAGAAAAGAAGGAGGAGAAGGAAGATGGCCGGCCAGCGGCCTGGCGGCGCCGGCGGCGCCACCGGGGAGGAGAGGCGCAGCTAGGCCCCCCGGAGAGGAAGGGGTGGTGGAGTTTGTGTTGTTGTTGTTGAAGTTATTGGTGGTGGAGATAGTTAGTGGTGGTGGTGATTGTGGTGGTTGTGGTGCTTGTTGGATGTGGTGGAGAGTTGAGGAGGAGGAGGTGATGATAGGGTGGTGGGAGTGGTGGAATTTATGGAGATGGTGGTGAATTTTGGAGGAGGAAGGGAAGTGGTGGTGATGGGTTTGTTTAAAATTGGAGGTGGTAGGGAGTTGTGGAAGATGAAGGAGGTGGAGGAGAGGAGAGGGGGTGTAGGGGGGTGGTGGCCGGCGGCTATGGGGGGGCGGTGGTGGTGATGGTGGAGGCGGCGATGATGATGACGGAAGTGGGTTTTGGTTGAAGAGTTGGAGTTGAAATGGAAATGGAAAGGAGAAGAAAGAAGAAAATGGGTTTTAATGGAGAGGAGGAGGAGGAGAAATGATGAAATGGGATGGGGGAGATGGGCTACAGGCGACGGTTGCAGGAAAAGGGGAGCATGGGGAAGGTAAGGGGAAGAAAAGAAAAGAAAGAAAAGATAAAAAATGGAAAAAATAAAGGAAAAGAAAAGAAATAGAAAAAATAATTAATAAATATATTATTAATAATTAAATTAATAGAATATTCTAAAAGTATAAAGTAGGGGAGTGGAGAAGGAAAAAGCAAGAAAAGAAAGAACAGTAAATAATATTATTATTTTAATAGGGCAAAATTTGACTGTTTCAGAAACGTTCCGAAAAATTCTCAAAAATAGTAAATATTATTTTAAGATACCTTGTGAAATCAGATTCAAGAAATTCAATCTAATTTTCAAATTAAAAAGTCTGAAATCTTCCTGCGATACCGGCCGACACCAGAATCGGTCAAATTTTAATAAATTTAGAAAATTCTAAAAATGTATTTAGATAGAAAATGAAATTCTAAGAAATAACATAAAAGTAATTTTTGAAAATTCAATTCCATTTAAAAAATAAAAAAAATCTAGAAATCGGTCAGCGATGCCGACCGACACCGGTTTTGGAGATTTTGCAAAATAATTCTGAAAAATTTTAGAAAACCATGAAAACTCTAAATATTGGAAAACAGTGTTTGAAACTAAAATTGGTCAAATCGAACTATCAGAAAGATCAAATCGGGCGGTATGCCGGTATCGGGTTACCGGTCCAGGTCAGGACTGACTCTATGACTGAGAATTCAGATCCGATACCAAATAATATAAGTAATCACAACTCAAAAATAAATACTGAAAGAAAATTGGAGCAATACGGTCAAAAAAATTAGGACACGTATCTGGGTACGTATCCCGAGAACGAGGTGCTACACATCATTTACTTAACACTCTTTTTATTATAGGATGAAATTTCATTAAGCTGATGAAAACGACATGATGAATTACTAGAACATATTAATAATGTTCAATGACACAATTAGATGTATATGATACCTGAATAATCTCCTGAATGGCTAATCATATTATAAGCATATGGTCACATCGATTCAACATGGCTACATTTCAAACTCTACATGGGGCCTGTTTGGTTAAGGGTGAAAGTGAGGAAGCAAGGAAGTGAGGAAGTGGTAATAGTTTCCTTGGAACTTGAGAATTAGTTAGTAAGTTTTTCGGTGTTTGGATGTTGTTGGAAGTATGATTTGAAAAATATTATGTCTTTTTGGTATTTGGATGGTAATGTGAAAGCGAAAGTGGAAAGTTAACCACAAAGGTGACCGCAAAATAATATAAATAAAAATTAATTAAGAAAAATAAAAATTAGATTATAATTAGAATGCAAGTGAGATTTACATGATCAAAAAATTAACTATTTTGTGCTACAACTTATCACAAATGAGATTTACATCACCACAAAATTAACTGTAGCACTTTGAAAGTGAGGAAATGGTTGTATAAAAGAGAAAGAGAAAGAAAAGGGTTTTCTTATTTTCCTTTTCCGGTGTTTGGATAGATAGGGAAGTGAGCAATTATACTTCCTCATTTCCACCCATTTCCTTGCAACCAAACACGCCTATGGTTTAATTCACATGAAAACTAACCAACTTTTTCTTGAAGAGGTTATCCTTGAAACCTCATCTCATTAGAAGGAAATTATATTGAAAATCTCATTGTGGGACAAGGTCACACAGCAGCAGGAATTTGGGGGGTTAACTTTTAAGCTCGCAACCCAATTGTTGGGTCCAAACTATAAGGCAGGCTTGGCCCAACAGACATCCATAAATTGGTTTATTTATTCACTACAGCTTTTAGTGCTACAGCTTCTTCGGAAAAGTTTTAATAAACATAGGTGTAACATAAGAGTTTACATACACTTACGAAAATACACCATCGTATATCTATATCCATGTTCCAAATCATTGATTATCATCAACAAGTTCTAAAACTCATAGATCATAATCAGTGATTTAGATCATGATATGAATAGATTACGGTGTATTTTCACAAGTGTATGTAAACTCATATGATACACTCTATATGTATTAAAAACTCCCTTAGTTACAACTTCGGTTTAAAATTAACTAATAATTAATGTTCTATCCATTGTGCTAAAAATGCTGGTTCATGAAAGAAGATCATCCTTGAGATGAACAATGACTGATTGTTAGCTTGGTGCAGGGTTATCAAGCGACGAGCTACTTACGAGCAGTTAGTGTTGGCTCGGTAATTAATTAGCTCGTTTTATTTTGCTCCAGTTGTTCAAATTTACATTAAGAGGTGAGTTCAAACTAAACTTTCTCGCTTGTGTTTGCTCCAATAAACTCAATGTGTGATATTTTAGATGTACTTAACATGTATTTTCACACAAATTTATATTTACACATATTATTGTATGAGATACTTATATTAAGTTATGGAGCTTAATTATTACATTGATGATTTATCACCCTACGCAGTCATTACACGGATCGACATGCGTGGTTAGATCACCGTAGGGGTTGGAAGGAGGGTGAGAAGCCTCCCTCTTGAGGGTTCAGAGGCGGATCCCCCGGACCAAAATTACTTTGAGAAGTCTCCCTTACAGATCCTGAAGTGAGCGCAAAGCACTCATGGTAAAGACTTTGGGTGAGTTTGGAGTTTCAAATTGAGGGCAGGGTCAGAGTCTCACTCCAACGTAGCAACTTGGTATCACTTCAGAGAAGCACTCTGAAGCGACAGTGCAGAATAATGCCTTAGAGATGTTAAGATTTCTCCTTATTTTCGAGAGGAGATGATGGTCCAAGAAGATCCAACTTAATTGGAGAAGATGATGGCTTGAAGCAGAAGAAGAGAAGCAGATCAAGGAAGGTTAGTCGACTGTATAGTCGACTAAAAAGACTACTAGTCGACTGATCAAGAATATTAGTCGACTAGGACTGACACAAAGATAGATACAGAAAGGAGACAATATACAATAGTCGACTAATAAGTTTTATTAGTCTACTAATGGTCAATTAGGCAAAAGTATTAGTCGACTAATTAGAGTGTTTCTGCATGCGCAATTTTCTTTTCAGGTGCCCGTGAGTATCCCTTCTGGTGGAGTTCGAATAGGATGCAGGTTCTATTAAAAGAATGTTTGTTTTTTAAAGATTAAAGGATCTAGAATCCTTCTAGATCAAGAAGTTCTATTAAAAGAATGTTTGTTTTTTAAAGATTAAAGGATCTAGAATCCTTCTAGATCAAGAAGATCAACTCCTAATAGGATTGATCAAGATTCTTCAAGGATTCAAAGGCCAAGATCATCTCATAGTTCAAATAAGAGTTGTTTTGTAAAACCCTATAATAAAGGTTGTAACCAAGCATTGGTCTCAATCTAATCTTAAGGAGAAAAGGGTGGAGAACACTAAGGAGATCAGAAAGAAGCCAAGAAAGAGAGGAGCAAGGTGAAGGTATTTAGAGATAAGATAATACTCTTGTAATCTAGGTCTAGATTAAGAAAAAATGTAAATACTCTTATTGCATCAAGAGAAAGGTTAGATCTCTTTGTATTAAGCTATTAATAAAGCCTTCGCAAGTCTCTCCTCGTGAACGTAGGCCAACTTTGAGTCGAATCACGTTAAGTCCTCATGTTCTTTCTTATTACTCTTTTGTCTAGGTATTATTAGTTTGCTTTATAATAATTTTTCTTTTGCAAGTACTGATCATATTGTCAAGTTTCAAAAACGTCGATCCTGAGAGTAACAATTGGTGTTAAAGCGCCGATTTGTTACAACAATTAGTATCAGAGAATATCAATTTAGCAACAATTGGTATCAGAGTTAAATGTTGACGAAGGGTGACATATCGAAGCTAGGAAGTTCCACGATAAAGTTTGAGATCGAGAAGTTCAATGGTAAAAGAAACTTCGACTTATGGAAAAAGAAGGTGAACACGTTGTGATTACTATTCTAAGTCTACATTTTATTATCACATTTTTCTACCGATTTATGAATAAAATATTGTTTAAGCCGTATTTTGATCTCTTGTGCAAATAATGAATGAATAGGGGCAAAGTTACAATAAGAGCTTAATTAAACCCGTTTTGGGTAATTAATTCAGATTTCTTGGAGATCAAATAAGAGAGATTCTAGAAAATACATTGGATTTCAAAATTGAGGATGAATTTGGAGAAATACGAAACCAATATACACAAAATCAGATGTATAAAAAAGAATCTAGAAGCCAAAAGCATCTACGGCGAAAAGATCAGGGCCATTGGCCCTGATCAAGCCACGCATCAGCGGCTATTTCCGCGGATGTGCGGCAAAGTTAGGGCCAATGGCCCTGATTCTTGTCGCATGACATTGTCTCGTCAAACCCTAATTACTTTTCTTATAAATACCCATATTGGAGACCAGAATGAGGGAGAGAGCAGCAGACAACAATTTCTCTCCATAGTGCAGATTAATATAGTTCTTTTTTTCTTTGTATTTTTCTTTGTCTTTTTTAGATCATGTATCAGGGTTGAGAGTGATTTAGAAGAGAAAGAGAGAGTTGGTGTAATAGAGAATGACAATCTATAAAAGTTTCCTCCTTTTCTTTCATGGTTTCTTCTCTAACTTCTAACATGATTCTTAGTTAGTTTTCTTTCATGGCAATCTAATTGCTAACCACTAATCATCTAACCACTTACTTGATAATCTACATGAATTTAATAGCTTTTACAAGGCCTTGCTCTTGTAAGAGCCATTGATGGCTTATGATGATGGGTTCTAACTCCTAACTTCTAATAAGCTAACTTGTAATGTTTTTTATTTCATGCTTTTCTCTAACTGGTTTTGATAGATTAATAGTAGCTTGCACTTTGTCAATATAGTTTGGATGTGGAGAACAATCTTATGGACCATGCTTTGTAACGTCTCTTGAAGCCAAGGCTTAGTGATGGCCAAGGATCCCTGTGAAGCAACTATCACTAAGAGGTTAACATGATTAGTGGAGTACTTAGTAATTAGTAGCCATGAGTTTTCTTCTCCTTTTACTTTGTTTTAAAAACTGATTTCAAGACCACTTCTTATCGTTTTCATATCAATATTTTCATCGCTATCTCCTCCTACCACTCTAGTTTTCTTTTCTTTTTTTTCTCTTTATTAAATAAAGAAGAACTTGTTAACAATCACGCGACGAACTATTAATGCTTTATTGCCTCCCGTCCCTATAAATTCGACCCGTATAGCCTATGTGCTATAACAGAAGTATTAAGGAAGCCAAACCACCATAACATTTTAACTGATTTTACAAAATACTTAACTAATTTTACAAAATACATATTTTCGTGCACGCTTCCAAAAGATCATCAAAAAATGACGCCGTTGCCGGGAATGGAAACGGTTTGAACTCGCGCTTTTGTTAACATTTTCTTCTCTGTATTTATGTACATGTCAAAATTTTCAGAATCTAAGAACTGTAGAAGCCTAGAATCTCCTGTATCTACTTGCTCTAGAAAGCAAGGAGTCTGCTTGCCAAAATTTACCGTGCCCAAGCCTAGGAGCCTTGGAAACACTGCCAGTTCTGAGGCTCTGTGCTTCAATTTTTGTAGGGTCTTCCAAAGTTCATATTTGATGTATTCTGTTGCTAGATTTATGTTTTGATTGCCTGTTCACAACAATAATTAAACAACAAAATCGGTAATTGGATGAGTTAAAACAGTTTAGACATTTGCATCGTAGGCACCTATCAATTTCATTCCAATATACTGTATTTTGTTCTGTTACTGTGAGCTGGACTGTGGTATACATATTGCATTGCATATAGATTAGGATAAACACTAGGTGATTTACTTGCTCTGTGTGTTATTGTTGTCTACATTGCACAGTTGCACGAATCAGACTTAAGGGTATAACCTGATATAAGGTAAGGTGGGGAAGTCATTACCCTCTCTTAACCCAAAAATCACCTCCTCACTCACACAACCAATCCTAAATAAAACTTGATAGACGTTGGGCCCCAGGGACATCTCGGACTCATTAAGATATTAACCTTGGGAGGAAGTTGTTATTACCAGACTCTTATCATATCGGTATTCTAGAACTGGGGATTAAGAGGTTAAGTCTCGAAGATTTAATGATTTGGTGTAATTAAGGCCGTGGTTTACGCACGGTTATCTCCTACTGAATTTTGCTCGTACTTGGCCGATTAGCTTGTGGTCAGATACTGCAATATCTCTCTCCTGGATAATCGACCAGTTAGGAGTCGTCTAGGTCTAGGTCAATCATAGCATATGCTTGTTTTCTTTCTTTTGTTTGTTTGTTTTGTTTGTTTGCCTTTTGATTTTTGCTTTTTGTTTGTGTTTGTTTGTGAAATGGATTTTAACAATAATAATCTTCCAACTTTAATATGAATTCATATTTTACCCGATCTCATTTGACTCGGATAACTCTAAACCCGGCTTTGTACAATAGAACCAACTAATAGGCTGGATTGAATGTATTCGACTCAATATAACCCATACCTCCAATCTTATGACCAAAATTTTCAAAATAATTTTCACTCTTCACAGAGTCAATGGGGATTTACCTCTCCCGAATCTAATTTTAACCACCTTGTCCATTATATTTATTCCCCAATTGTGCTTCATATACTCCTTTTTTAAAACTACCGATTGAAGAAAAATTCAAATTGGACAAGAGTATAGAAGCCATAAAAGCCATGCTTGAGTCCCAATAACAATTTCCAAACATGCTCGAGTTACAATATTCATAATTTTTCCAACACCAAGCTTTATATGCTCCTTTTCTAGAACAACTGATAGAAGAAAACTCTGTGTTAGAAAAGAGTATAGAAGTTATGCAGGAAGCCGAGCGACAATTTCAAAACATGCTGGCCTCTCCATATCCACAAAAATTTCAAGATTCATATTCAGTCCCACCTTTTCAAAATAAGCGATCATTGGTCCTAGAAATGAATATGGAACTCTTACGTCAGTCTGAGCGACAATCTCAAATATATTGGAATCATAATTTCAACCAAAATTTCAATATTCATATATATCCTTTCCAGTCCCACCTCTTCAAAATGAACAACCATTGGTCCTGAAAATGAGTATGGAACTCTTGCGTGATCTGAATGACAATCTCAAAATCTGATTTACTCATAATTTCACCACAATTATCAAAACCAACTTTCACACTCCCCTTTTCATGAAAAACTAATTACACATAGTATGAAAGACATGATTCAGACCCAAAATGTTGTAATCCAGTCTATTGACAGAAAAAAATTGAGCAAATTGATCAATGCTTATAAAAATGAGGAAACTCTCTCTTATCAACCTTTGACCGATCCTCGAATCTCTAACTTTATCAATCTAACTTAAGAATCATGGCGTTTTGAGAACAAAGATTCAATTTCAGCACACCTATTTGAACTTAACCAACATCAAAATTTTGAGAACCATATTAACATTTTGGCAAGTTATCCCTTTTGTGAAATTGTACTTGAGTATGAATGTGATCTTGAACCTCAACTTGGTAATTCAATTTTATTTCCTGACTCAATATTGACTCTTGTACTTTTTTCAGATTTTTAATCAGTTTTTTGAGTCAGTATTGAATCCTGTACCCGTTCATCGTGAAAGTGAATCACCAATTTTTCAAGATCAACATACTGAACTTGACAGATACCATATTTTTGAGAGTCTTATTGACAAAGTGGCAAGTTTTTCATTTTCATGAAATTGAACTTAATCAGGAATGTGACCCCGATCCTCTTTTTGTGATCCAGTTCTAATTTTGAATCAATATTGACTCCCATTTTGTTACGCAATTTGAGCAATATTTTAGAGCCAGTTTTGATTCCCATGCCAATAATTCTTGAATTTGAATCACCAATCTTGCTAGGTCACATTCTATTATGGAGAAATAAATGTGAACTAGAGTTTCAACTTCGTGATTTGGATCCACTTTCTGAACAAATTTTGACTCCATAACTTTTACTTGATTTCTGTCAATTTTCTGATCGGTATTAGTTCCTCTACTTCTTGAGCCCAAATCAATTATTCCATATTTTGGGATAAAGGTATAGAAAATAATGACTCTGAAATTATTTTTAACAATTAGATATTTGATGGGGTAAAATTTCTAATAAAAATCATATATATATACAATCAATTGCTAGGTTATGTTAGAGAGGTCACCGGTAGGTTCCTGCGAACTCTACATTCTCTTGATTGGGCCACATTTTGTGCACCAATCAAACCTCCACCGGAACCACGCCTTGAGGTGAATTCTACTTCCCTCTTTATTTCATGCATTGATACATTCACGATGCATTGAAGACAATGCATTAAATAAGTGTGGGGGAGGGTCTATTAACATAGAGAGATTTTCTTTTTTTTTCATTTCTTTTAGAATTTTCTCTTTCGTATAGGATTTTTCCTTTCTTAACAAACTTTTTGAAAAAATAGAAAAGTTTGATTCATTTTTAAGAAAATTAGGTTGATTTTAGAAATTAGGGAAGCCTTGATTATGATTTCTTAATTTCAATTAAAATAAAAGATATTGTTTGATTTTTAGGATTAAGGAAGAGAGATTACAAAGATAGTTTGATCTTAAAATTTTTGCCTTAGAGATATATGCACTTATACATTAAGGGATTAAACAAAGACTTAAAATACCCTTATAAAGAAAAAATAAAAAAATAAATACTTGTCCTTTAATTAAGCTGGTTAATTGTGCCTTAGAAAGTATGATTAGTCACGCCTAATAGTGGTCAAAACAAATAAACTCTTTAGTTTTGTGGCCTTGTTTACTCAAGTCCTTAAACCCGAGAGATATTTTCTCATCTGGTACCCTAAGACCATTTGGTCTGCGAGTCAAAGGCTCGCTACATGGTAGACTAGAAAGCCTAATAAAATTAAAAGAAATATATATAAATATATAAAAAATAATGGTATCATAGTCCAAGTTAAATCCCAAAAATATACAAGCACATATTATTTAGGTTTTATGAAAGATCAAATAATCAATTTAGTCTGGATTTCTTAATCTAGATTGATAATAAGTCCTTAAATGGAGACTTAAATTAAGGATAAATAGTTTAGGTTAACTTAAAATCTTAGATCACTTAATTTTTGAAAAAAAAATTCAAAATTTTTTACTCTTTCAAAATGTGTTTTAAAAATACTAACATTTGTATTCTTTCTTTAAGGATTTTATAGGTGTAATCCGCTGAAAACTCTCAGTAGACTATAACTCCTTCTCTAGAGAAAACCTAAAAGTTTAAAGGCTTATTGCACAAGCTCAATGCAATCGCGTCACCTGCGAGAATAGTGTAATAACATTCTTAGTTTAGTTTTTTTTCTTGTTCTGCTTGGGGATGAGCAAAAGATAAATGTTGGAGTGTGATTAGTATCCAATTCTGCATTTTATTATCACTATTTCCTACCGATTTGTGAATAAAATACTGTTTAAAAACCCATATATTGGTCTCTTGTGCAGATAATGAATGAATAGGGGTAAAGTTACAATAAGAGCTTAATTAAACCCTTTTTGGGCAATTAATCTGGAATTCTAGGAGACCAAGTAAGAGAGCTTCTAAAAGATACATTGGATCATAAAATTGAGGATGAACCTGAAGAAATACGGATCTAATACACTCAAAATCAGACATATAAAGAAGATTCTAGAAGCCAGAAGCATCTAGAGCCAAAAGATCAGGGCCATTCGCCCTGATCAAGCTGGCGTCGTCTCGTCAGACCCTAATTGCTTTGCCTATAAATACCCATGTTGGAGACCAGAATAAGGGGGAGAGAAATAGGCTAAGCTTTCTCTCCATAGTGTAGATTAGTGTAATTTTTTTTTCTTTTTTGGTATTTTTTCTCTTTTTAGATCATGTATTATGGCTGAGAGTGATTCAGGAGAGAAAGAGAGAGTTGTGGTAATAGAGAGTGACAATCTATGAAAGATTCATCCTTTCCTTTCATAGTTTCTTCTCTAATTTCTAATATGATTCTTAGCTAGTTTTCTCTCATGATAATTTAACTTCTAACCACTAATCATCTAACCACTTACTTGATAATCCACATGAATCTAATAACCTCTACAATGTCTTGCTCTTGCAAGAGCCATTGATGGCTCGTGATGATGGGTTCTAACTCCTAACTTCTAACAAGCTAACTTGCAATATTTGTTTTATTTCATACTTGCTTCTAACCAGTTTTGATGGATTAATAATACCTTGCACCTTGTCAATGTGGTTTGAATATGGAGAACAATCTTATGGGTTATGCTTTGTAACGTCTCTTGAAGCCAAGGATTAGTGATGGCCAAAGATCCATGTGAGGTAACTATCACTAAAAGGTTAGCATGATTAGTAGAGTACTTAGTAGTTAGTAGCTATGAGTTTTTTTTCTCTTTTTACTCTGTTTTAAATGATTCCAAAATCACTTCTTTATCGTTTTCTTATCGATATTTTCATCGCCTTCTCCTCCTACCACTTCTAGTTTAATTTTCTTTTTCTTTTCTCTTTCTTAAACAAAGAAGAACTTGTTAACAATCATATAATGAGCTGTTAATGCTTCTATCACCTCCCATCCTTGTGGATTGAACCCTATAGCCTATAGGCTATAACGAAAGTATCAAGGAAACCAAAGCACCATAACATTTCATTGATTTTACAAAATACATATTTTCGTGCACGCTTCCAAAAGATCATCATGTTGTTGGTGTAACAAGGTCTTCATAAGACATTACAGGGTAAGTTATCAAAACTTGCAGGTATGTCAAACGAGAATTGAGAGGAGATGGATCCAAAGACAGCAAGTACAATCCAATTATGTCACGCATACGAGGTGATATACAATGTGATGGATGAAGAAACTGCTACAGGATTGTGGTCAAGGTTAGAAATATTGAATATGATGAAAAGCCTCTCCAACAAGCTGTATCTCAAGAAATAACTATATGGACTGTACATGACAAAGAGATAGCGGTGTTGGAGCATTTAAACTTCTTCAACAAGATCATCCGCAAGCTTTTAACTATTGATGTTAAGATCGACGAGGAGGACAAGGTGTTGATACTTCTCAGTTCGCTTGCTCAGTTATATGATCACATTGTTACTACCATGCTCTACGATAAGGAAAGTCTCATCTTAGAGGAGGTCACATCAACTTTCTTAACTAATGAGATTAAGAAAATGTCAAATCAAGGGGAGCAGACAGGATCGAGTTAAGTGGTCACAGGAAGGAAAGGGAGAGGAGAAGGAAAGAAAGGTTTGGGCTCATCAATGCGTGTCACTTTTGTCTCGTGGAAGGTCATTGAAAGATTGATTGCAAGCATCTGTTCGCCCAAAGGCTCATCACTCTAGTTTTGATGATGATTAACTCATGTAGTTATAATACTAATGATCTTGTGTTCATTTAGTTTCAGATATTCTACCAGGATCTTAGTCGGTGTTTAGCTTCAACAAAATATTTGAAGTCAAATTTTGAAGCTAGCACGTGTTGATTCAAGAGCTCGCACTTCAAGATCGCATCAATTACTCAAGAGAAGTCTAGCTCTTTGGATCAAGTTTTGGACCAAGTCAAGATGGAGAAGAAGATTTTCAAGAGAAGATTTTCAAGACTTGAGTCATGTTTGTAAGTGTTAAGATTGTTGGCCCAGAGGCCTTCCACTCTAGTTTTGTGATGATTAACTCATGTAGTTATAGTTTACTAATAATCTTGTGATATTTAGTTTCAGATATTTAATTAAGATATTAGTAGGTGATTAGCTTCAACAAAGGTGTTTTGGAGTTTTCACATGGTGATTCAAGAGCTCGAGCGTCAAGTTCATATCTAGCGCTCGTTGAAGTCAAGCTCGGTGGATCACGTTTGGATCTAGTCGGCTTGGAGACAAGAAGACCTCGGTTTGTTTTAGAATAGTTAGTTTAGATCCATTGTTAAAGATTAGATAGTATGGTATGCTCAAGTTCACAACACACACTTGTTTTAAGTTTCATGTTTATTGGTTTTGGTTTTCGGTTTAACCGATCTTGGTTTTCATGAATAGAATTGAATCAAAACAAGTTACATGGTTTAATGTATATTAAATTTGATCTATATACATGTATATTTCATATTCTTAGAAAAACATATTTTGATAACCTATTCATGTATTTGGGTTTTATATTTAAACAAAACTTATTTTTGAATTTAATGTCAAAAAATTGATATATATCTCTCTCATATATATTGGATTCTATCCATATACTATATACTTCAAAGTTGTTTAAATATCATATTTTTGTATTTACATGTGTTTTGGAAAAATCGGATTTCCATTTCAAAATTTTAAGTTTTGAAAAATACAGAATTTGATTTTAGGCAAAATTTTCAAGTCACAAAAATGGTTCAAAATGTTTGAAACATAGTTTGATTTTACTCAAACATGTTTGGATTTCAAAGATATAACAAGAACCTATTTTTGTAGAATTTTAAAGATTTTATGGGATTTATTTGATAATAAAAAGACTAGTTTTTCAGTCCTATAGTTGCCAGGCTGGCTGACTGCCGGTCGACCGTAGCAGTGAGCGGTCGACTGGGCCGGTCGACCAACGTACACAGAACGTGCACGCAGCCAAGCTGGGAGGTCGGTCGACCGGGTCGGTCGACCGCAAGAGAGCTCTGCTCTCTGGAAAGCCTCCGGTCGACCGGGCAGTGAGCTCTGCTCTCTGTAAACTAGCTCGGTCGACCGAGCGGTCAATCAGCCAGAGAGCCGTTGCTCTCTGGTTCTGGCACGGTCGATCAGGCGGTCGACCGGAGGGCTCAACAGTCAATTTTTTGACCATTGGCCGTCGACCGGAAGGCCAATCTGGGCCTTTTCTGCTGCCAACGGGCAGATTCCAAATGGGGTATAAAAATCCCCCCATTTGAGTTGTTTCTTAACAAGTTTTCAAGAGCAAAATTTTAGATCTTTTCAAGTATTGTAAGAGCAAATTTTTCAAAAGAGTTTTTGGGTTCAAAAGGTCAATCTTCATTTTGTTTTTAAAGTGTTTGATAATTTAAAGAAAATAGTCTTTTGGGAATTGATTTTTGGTCTAAAAATTCTATATCTATTTGGAGATTTTTCCAAGTGATTTTCTTTGTTCAAAACACTTTGTTTTCTCACACTTAAGCTTATCTACTATCCTATTTATTAGGATCTTTGTTTTGTGGGAAAAGAAATTGGTTTGTGATTTTTGTGATCACAAGTTGTAAACCCTCCTTTTTGTGATATCCCTCTTGTGTAGAGGTTGATTATTGGAGTGGTGGCTTTTTGCCCTATCCCTCTTGTGAGAGGTTGATTGGTTGTTTGGCTTTGTGCCCATCCCTTAAGTGTGAGGTGATTGTGTTTGAGTGGTTTTGTGCCTAGCCACTAAGTGTAGAGGTTGTGTTGTATTTAAGAGAGGAGTTGTGTACTCCCGGTTATTGTATTGCCCAAAATCCTCATTGGAGGTTTCCCTGTGTGGGAAGTCCTGTGTGGACAAGTTAGTGGAAATCCTTCTGTGTGAAGGCGGGGACGTAGAGCTGTGTGCTCGAACCTCGAAACATATTTTGGAATTTGCATTTGATCTACTTTCTCTAACTCTCTCTTTTATATTGTGCCTTGCATTGATTCATATTATCATATCATTCTTATATGCTTGGTTGTGTTTGTTTGTGTGCCTTACTTGTATTTAACCACGAGAGCTTCATATAGCACCTCAACTCTTATTCAGAGGAATCAAGAGGAGTTAGTCCAGAGCCCTTCACCGGGAATTCGGCTACACTCGTTGGTTATACTAAGTGTGTTCAATTAGTTTTAATTTTCCGCATTATTGTTCATAGATTAGCCGTACACCTATTCATCCCCCCTCTAGGTGTACTTTCAATTGGTATCAGAGCCTATGCTCCTGATATTAGGTTTAACCACCTAGGAGTGTGATCTTCGTTTTGCTAATCTATCATTTGTATTTGCACACTTATATTGTTTACACACACTCATGGATTGCTTGACACCTCTCGTGTTTGATGTTTTCAACATTGACATGTGAAAATTAGGATGTCCATGTACTTGAAAACCTTAGGCTTGTATGTTTTCCTTATCGCTATTAAGAAATCATATCTTGGTAATAGTAAGCATATAGAGGCCAATGCTCAAGCCCTTGAGGCACTTGGAAGCACGCTTAACAAAGAATATCTTATGATAGTTTCTAACTGTGATTCCGCCTTTGCAGTGTGGAACACTTTGACCTCCTCCAAGCTTCAAACGCCAACCATTGTGGAGGATGAATCTAGTGGAGAATCTGAGCAACAATGCTACATGGTTCAAGGGAATGACTCCCTTGAGGTATATTCAGAATCTCAATTAGATGATGATGATGCTAGTTCTTCTAGTAATGATTATATTAATGCCAATGCTTTGAATGAAGAACTCTCCATTGTTTATGAAAAATTGCCTGAAAAATATAATATTTTGAAAAAGAAGAGTTTTGGACTTAACAAAGAAAATAAGGATTTGTGTTCAAAACTAGATTTGATTTTGCAAGAGAAAGTGGAGATTTCTAATGAAAGGGATTCATTGAAATCCAAACTTGACCTTACTCTAAAAGAAAATGAAATTTTGAAAAGTAAAAATGATTGTGAAGATGTTTTGAAGAAAATAAAACTCTATCTTCAAAACTTGTTTTTATTTTAAAAGAAAATGATTCTTTGAAAAACAAAATTGATTTGATTTCTAAAGAATTGAAAGATTGCTTAAATGAAAATAAAACTTTGAAAAATGATTTAAACTCTCATGTTTGTCATGCTCGTGTAGCTTCATATTCACCTATTGCATGCACCTCTTCTTCCATGATTGAAAATGATATTTGTATGCTTATGAAGAGTGTGAATTGTTTGGGCTCCACTTTGAGCCATTGTGCTTTGAACCACTCATGTTTGAAATCTATGTTTCGAAAGAAACAAGTTCCTCCTATGCATGCACACAAATCACGGCATACACATGCTTCCCACGTTCACACCCATCACACAATGTATGCTCATGTGTACACATGTACACATTGTAGACGTAAGGGCCACCTTGCTAAGTTTTGTTATGATCGTATACATGATTCAAACTTAGCAACTAAATTTGTTTGGGTTAGGAAAGGAGCTAACCCCCATGGACCCAAAAGAGTGTGGGTACCAAAGACTACTCCTATTTTGATGTAGGTGTGGGCTCTCACATGACGTGAGAGTGATGGTGCCTTGAGGTGGATGCGTTCCGAGCTTAAAGAGGACTATTTGGATGCATCACTTTCAAGGGGAGTTTGGTGGGAGGACCACCATGGTTTGGAGACATAGAGATGTACCCGCATCAGTTTTGGTAACAATCTCTTACTCCTTATTTATATTTACATGCTTTTCATGTCATTGATTTTTAGCATGATTTGATGTTTCTTGATTATTATGTTAAATGCCATGATTATTAGACTTGGGATATGCATGATTAGTATTTGAGATCACCCATATTTAATATGGATTTATACTTTTGTGAGTCTCACATTTGTTTTAACTATTGTTTATATCAAGATCTAATGCATATTCATTTATCATAATGATCATATATATGTTTATAAGTTTTGTTTTAATTTCTATGTTTCATGTTTTGATTACTTGTCTAGATGTTAGTTTTCATTAAAACTTAGATATATAATTGTACAATTAGTGAGCCACAAATAGATTATTATGTGTTTGTGCTTAAACGATCATTTGTACTTATTAGATGTACTAGTATGTTTAGTTTTGATGATTCATACATTTTGACTTGTATTCCACATTTTTTACATGTTTTCGTGTTTATATTTAACTTCATGTATATGTCTATTTTGTCTAAACTAATAGTTATACATATACATCCATGAGCCACTTGTCTTCATGTATATACTCTTGTGGACTCGTTTATATTTGAATATGTATGTATACTCTAGTTTGTACAAAACGTACATATACCTTAAAGGAATTCTAGTTTTGATGATTTCATGTTTTTAAGGAATTTCATATTGAGCTTATTGCCTATTTCCATGACTATGTCCTTCACAAAACTTGTACACTCATATCACTTGATGTTTTTCCATAAGTATTATACGTGCTATATAGATTTTGAGTGACATTGGTTTAGTGATTTTCATATTTTATGAAATATATTCTTATTTTATTCCTTACTTGAAGGATTTCGTACTAGTTTACAATTTTATCTTATAACTAGTTCGTATTCTTCATATGGTAGAGTTTTCAAACGTGTTATATTATTTTCAAACTTATTTTTGAAAACTCCTACCCTTCCAAGGACGGCTGGTTGGGCGCATGCCTTGTATGCTCTTAATTGAAAATCTATTTAAACATGTGCATGAATGAGTGGTAGGAAATATGAGTTATACACTTGATTCTTATTATACTTTCAATTGGTATCATTAGATCTTTTCAATTGGTATCACTATTGACATTCTTTCTGTATACTCATATATATTTTTATATATGTATGCTTACACTTCAAATAGTATCAATTTCGATTGATATTCAATTTTTCATACATATATATATATATATATATATTTTATTTGTGCTTACTATATCTCTATATCTTTGAGCATAAATTTTGGTTATGTTAAGCTTGATTTCTTAAATGACTATTATATTTCAGTTGATTATGTTTCAATTGGTATCTTATACAAGCTTATGCATCATTTTGTTTGGAATTTCATAAAGAGGGAGAAAATTCACATTTCACTTTTTAATTGGTTTTGTTTACCTTTGGTATTTTACTCCCACACTTTATGTTGAAAAATGATTGAAAAATGAGATTGATTTTTTTGGTATCATATGCCCCAAATGAAAAATTACTTTCAATTGGTCCTAATTTTTACAATTGGTATCAAGATTACCTATATATTTACATCTTTCAATTGATATCAAATTTTTGGTTGATTTCTTCAACATGTTTTATTTACTTTCAATTGGTATAATATAGACATATTTACTTAAATTTATATTAAAAACATTTATTTTATGTACTTTCAATTTATTTATTTTCAATTGATATCATGATGCACTAAATTGATATATTTTTTTTCCAATTGATATCATAATGTTTTGATTTGATTTCACCCCTTGTAGATTTTTTTGTTTCAGACAAAAAGGGGGAGAACATTGTTTTATTGTTACTTTAACCCCTTTGTTGATGATTGACAAAAGGGGGGAGAAGTATTTGAGTTTGTATGCATGTTTATTGTTTATTTGTAAGTTTATATCAAAGTTTGTTTCATATTGGCATCAAGAGAGTTTGTTTGATGTTTTGATGTTTTGTTGATATTAGTATCAAGTTGTTTTGGTTTATTGGTGTCAAGAACTTTTGTTAAAATTTTTATTGTTGGTATCAAAAGCTTTTATTGATTATCTTTCAATTGATATCAAGAGTTTTTATTGATTGGTATCAAGAGTTTTTATTGCTTTTGTTGATAAAGCTTTCAATTGAAATTTTTATTGGTATCAAGAGCAATAATTTAAAGAACATGTTTATTTTAAGTTTATATTTTCAATTGGTATTTAAGAACATGTTTATTTTAAACAAAAGAAAAAGTAATTTATTTTAAAAATTTGGTATCAAGAGCATGTTTATTTCATTATGCATGTTTATGCATATTCATGTTTAAGATTCATTGCTTATCTTATTGTTTATTGCTATGCATGAGTTAAGGGGGAGCTTCTTTGAAGCTTAACTTTAATCCATGCATATATAACTCCATGAGTTTTGTCATCACCAAAAAGGGGAGATTGTTGGCCCAGAGGCCTTCCACTCTAGTTTTGATGATGATTAATTCATGTAGTTATAGTTTACTAATAATCTTGTGATATTTAGTTTCAGATATTTAATCAAGATATTAGTAGGTGATTAGCTTCAACAAAGGTGTTTTGGAGTTTTTACATGGTGATTCAAGAGCTCGAGCGTCAAAGTTCATATCTAGCACTCATTGAAGTCAAGCTCGATGGATCACGTTTGGATCGAGTCGGCTTGGAGACAAGAAGACCTCAGTTTATTTTAGAATAGTTAGTTTAGATCCATTGTTAAAGATTAGATAGTGTGGTATGCTCAAGTTCACAACACACACTTGTTTCAAGTTTCATGCTTATTGGTTTTGATTTTCGGTTTAACCGATCTTGGTTTTCATGAATAGAATTGAATCAACACAACTTTACATGGTTTAATGTATATTAGATTTGATCTATATACATGTATACTTCATATTCTTAGAAAAACTTATTTTGATAACCTATTCATGTATTTGGGTTTTGTATTTAAACAAAACTTATTTTTAGATTTAATGTTAAACATTGATATATATCTCTTTCATGTACATTGGATTCTATCCATATACTATATGCTTAAAAGTTGTTTAAATATCATGTTTTTGTATTTACATGTGTTTTGGAAAAATCAGATTTCCATTTCAAAAATCTAAGTTTTAGAAAATACAGAATTTGATTTTAGGCAAATTTTCTAAGTCACAAAAATGGTTCAAAATATTTGTAACATGGTTTGACTTTTACTCAAACATGTTTGGATTTCAAAGATATAACAAGAACCTATTTTTGTAGAATTTTAAAGATTTTAAGGGATTTATTTGATAATAAAAAGACTAGTTTTTCAGTCCCACAGTTGCCAGGCTGGCTGACTGCCGGTCGACCGGGCCGGTCGACCGTATTAGTGAGCGGTCGACCAGGCCGGTCGACCGACGTGCACAGAACGTGCACGCAGCCAAGCTAAGAGGCCGGTCGACCGGGTCGGTCGACCGCCAGAGAGCTCTGCTCTCTGGAAAGCCTCCGGTCGACCAGGTCGGTCGACAGGACAGAGAGCTCTGCTCTCTGTAAACCAGCTCGGTCGACTGGGCGGTCGACCGGTCAGAGAGTCGTTGCTCTCTAGTTCTTGCACGGTCGACCGGAGGGCTCAACAGTCGATTTTTGACCGTTGGCCGGTCGACCGGACGGTCGACCGGAAGGCCAATCTTGGCCTTTTCTGCTGCCAACGGGCAGATTCCAAATGGGGTATAAATATCCCCCCATTTGAGTTGTTTCTTAATAAGTTTTCAAGAGCAAAATTTTAGATCTTTTCAAGTGTTTTAAGAGCAAGTTTTCAAAAGAGTTTTTGGGTTCAAAAGATCAATCTTCATTTTGTTTTTAAAGTGTTTGATAATTCAAAGAAAATAGTCTTTTGGGAATTAATTTTTGTCTAAAAATTCTATATCTATTTAGAGATTTTCCCAAGTGATTTTCTTTATTCAAAACACTTTGTTTTCTCACACTTGAGCTTATCTACTATCCTATCTATTAGGATCTTTGTTTTTGGGAAAAGAAATTGGTTTGTGGTCTTTGTGATCACCAAGTTGTAAACCCTCCTTTTTGTGATATCCCTCTTGTGTAGAGGTTGATTATTGGAGTGGTGGCTTTGTGCCCTATCTCTCTAGTGAGAGGTTAATGGTTGTTTAACTTTGTGCCCATCCCTCAAGTGTGAGGTGATTGTATTTGAGTGGCTTTGTGCCTAGCCTTAAGTGTAGAGATTGTGTTGTATTTGAGAGAGGAGTTGTGTACTCCCGGTTATTGTATTGCCTAAAATCCTCATTGGAGGTTTCTCTGTGTGGGAAGTCCTGTGTGGAGGAGTTAGTGAAAATCCTTCTGTGTGAAGGCTGGGACGTAGAGCTGTGCGCTCGAACCTCGAAACATATCTTGCTGTTTGTGTTTGATTCACTTTCTCTAACTCTCTCTCTTATATTGTGCCTTGCATTGATTCATATTGTCATATCATTCTTATATGCTTGATTGTGTTTGTTTGTATGCCTTACTTGTGTTTAACCACGAGAGCTTCATATAGAGCCTCAACTCTTATTCAATGGAATCAAGAGGAGTTAGTCCAGAGCCCTTCATCGGGAATTCGGCTACACTCGTTGGTTACACTAAGTGTGTTGCAATTAGTTTTAATTTTCCGCATTATTGTTCATAGATTAGCCGTACACCTATTCACCCCCTCTAGGTGTACTTTCAAAGATTTTGTATTTTTAGATAAAATATAAAGGATAGATTAGTTGTGGATTGCTCAAGCTCGTATACATACACACAAAATTTATATGTGTTTTCAGAAGAAATAGTTTTAGTTTTTTGAAAATGTCATTTTGGTTTTGAGCTTCAAAGTATGTATCTTTATATTTCATGTATAGATTTCATCAAACAAGTTTACATGTTTTGATGTGTTTTTAATTTCAACCATACATATTGATGGTTCAAATGTTTAGCAAAACTTAGTTTGAAGCTTTTAAGTTTTATTATAGTCAAAACTTTATTTAGTGCTTATTGTCAAAAACATAGATATTTCATCTTATATGTGTATTGGATCATACCCATACAAACTATGTTTCAAATGTGTTTAAATATCTTATTTTTGTATTTGAACAAGTTTTGCAAAAACCGGTTTTCATTTTGAAGTTTGATTTTGGAAAAAAACAGTTTTTGTTTTAAGACAAAATTTGTATATATATAGTTCAACCTGTTTGTAATATGTGTTGATTTTTTATCATACATATTTGTACTTTAAAGTATTTCAATGAACTTATTTTTATGGATTTTTATGGGATTTTAATAAAAATTTAGGGTTTTAAAAAGATCAAGTTTTAATCTTGAAAACCCTGACCTAGGCTTCTGGCAGTCGACCGACCGGTCGACCGAACCAGAGGTCGGTCGACCAATGTACACAAAACGTGCACATAGCCCTGACTTGAGGGCCCGATCGACCGATCCAGAGAGTTTGCTCTCTGGATCTGGCCCCGATTGACTGAGCAGTCGACCGGGCAAAGAGCAGTGCTCTCGGTTCTTGCCTCGGTCGACTGATCGATCGACTGACAGGTAAAGACCTGGATGCGGTCGACCGGGAGGTCGACCGCTACCCCAACGGTCTGAAATATGACCGTTGGCCGGTCGACCGATAGGCCGTCTAGCCCCAACGGCTAGTTTTCTGCTCCCTTATAAAAGGGATGTTTTGGGTCAGTTTTGGTTAAGATTTTGGAGAAATTTTTGAGCCAGTTTTTCCACCTTCCACAGAGTTTTTCTCCACATATTTTTAGGCTAAAACTTCCATATCAAAAGGAGAGTTTTAAAGAGTGTTTTACTTGAGTTTTCAAAAGTATTTTCTTGAGTTTTTCCTCCACAAAACTATCTTGTTTTCTCACACAAACTTGAGCCTTCCATTGCTATATCCATCCTCTAGGGATCATTTGTTATGAGAGTGTTTTTGTAATCAAAGTATAGAGATCACCAAGATTTTATCTTTGTTTTTCAGGAGGCGAACTAGTGTGATCGCATTGTGTAAAGTTCTTAAGGGAGCTCATTGTAGAGGAGTGACCTCGGCAAGTTAGTGTGCTTGCGTGTGTTATTCTTGCTGGAACAAATGAGAAATTTGCGGGTCCAAGAGTTCTTGAAGGAGCTTGTTGTAGGTGTTGCAGCACCGAGTGATCTTGTGGGGCCGTTTTAGTGAAAATTCTTCATAGTGTTGAAGGCAGGGACGTAAAGCAAGTGTGCTCGAACCTCGAAACAAATCTCCCGTATTGCGATTGCTCATCTCTCTCTCACTTGTGTTTATATCTTGCATGAGTTTTTTTATTTATATCTATTACTTACTTGATATTACTTGTGCTTAATTGATATATGCTTGGGATTGTTTGCTCACTTGTATTTAACCAAGAGAGTCATAGTGGCACCTCAACTCTTAATTTAGAGGAATCTTAAGGAGATAGTTCAAAGCCCGTCACTGGAAATTCGGCTACACTCTTGTGTCATACTTTGTGTGTTTACAAAATAACTTTAGTTTACATAATTAGTTTTAATTTCGCATTAGTTTTGCAATTTATTAGCTTGTCAGTTATTCACCCCCTCTAGGTGACTTACAGCATCGGCAAAAGTGTTTGAAGAAGAAGAGGCAAGCTGCGGAGGCAGACGTAGCATTAAGCGGTGCAGAGGACACCGAAATATTAATGGATTCTTATGTTGAAGACAACACTTCTCAAGGTAAAGGCTGAATATTTGATTTGGATAGTACGATTCATGTATATTCCCTAAAAGAGTTGTTCAACTTCTTGGTGGCAATGTAGGAAGGGACTACCAAGATGGTGGATAGGTCGGCTTGCAAGGTCATCGACACTAGGACAGTCAAGATTACAAAAAGAGATGGTATGGTGCATGCTCTGGAGACGGTTCGATATGTCCCGGAGGCACGCTGCAGTTTAATATCCATAGGGGTGCTCGACGAAGAAGGATGCCAGATTCAAGTGCAACAAGGCGTCATCACAGTTAGCCAAGGAGACAAGGTAATCTTAGAAGGAGAGAAGTGTGAAGGGTTATACAAGCTGAAGTAAGAAACTCAGTTCGAGGTAGAGTTTCAAAGATAAGCTTGGAAGGGAGTTCTTCGAGAAATGGAGCTTCAAAGATGACTGCAACGGGACGTGAACCAGATCAAAGTGTTACGAAAAGGATAAAGGGTGCATTCGGGCAAGGCTCGAGATGGCTCAAGGCATGGCAGTAAATCAGCCAAAGGCCACGATAAAATGGGACAAGTGTTAAAGGCTTCACGACACGGTTACAACCAAGCAAAGAACTAAGGTATTAATCCAAATCTCAAGGTGCTTTACGAAAGACTTGAAAAGCAAGTCAATGCGGAGATTATTAGGATTTTACCTTATTTTAAAAAGGAGATGATGGTCCAAGAAGATTCAACTTGATTGGAGAAGATGATGGCTTAAGCAGAAGAAGAGATGTCAAATTCTCTTGGACCATGTAGCAAATGTTGTTTTAGTTGATGTCAAATCATCAGTATAGGTAACATTAAAATTAGCTCATCTCCTTTAATTGAAAATGTTGTTTTAGTTGATAGTCTAAAGCATAACCTCTTGAGTATTAGTCAACTTTATGATCGAGGTTTTAAAGTAGTTTTTGATGATTTGTCTTGCAAGTTTTAGATGGAAAATCTAATGAATGTGTTCTTTTCAGTTTTTGTAAAAATAATGTTTACATGATTGATATGTCAAATTTACAATGCAATACTACATGTTTAAATACTTTCAATGAAGATTCTTGGTTATGATATAGAAGACTGGGTCATGTTTCGTTTGACCATCTATCCAGAATTAACAATAAGGAAGTGATAAAAAGTATTCCTTGGTAGAAATTTGAAAAACACCGCATTTGTGATGCATGCCAACTTGAGAAACAAACCAAGTTCTCTTTCAAAACTACCAAGAATATCATGACATTAAGACCCTTGGAGTTAATTCACATTAATTTGTTTGGTCCAACTAAAACCAAAAGTCTAACTGGAAATCATTTTGCTTTTGTTCTGGTTAACGATTTTTCTCGTTTTATATAGATTTTGTTTTTAGAACACAAAGATCAAGCTTTTTCACATTTTCAAGTGTTCAAAAAAAGAGTTGAAAAAGAAAAAGATTTTATGCGTAAGAAGTGATAGAGGTGGTGAATTCATTAACCACTCCTCTATCACTTATTGTGAAGAAAATAGAATAAAAAATGAACTGTCATGTCCTAAAACTCCACAACAAAATGGAGTCATAGAAAGAAAGAATTGTACTCTTCAAGAAATGATTAGGACAATGATAAATACGGATTCCCTCAATATTTATGGGCCGAGGCCGTAAACATATCATGTTACATATCAAATAGAATTTATTTTTGTAAAAATACTTCAAAAACTTCATTTGAAATTTACTATTTGAGAAAACCTAATGTGTTTTATTTTAAAGTTTTTGGTAGTAAATGCTTTGTTTTAAACACTAAAGACAATTTAGAAAATTTTGATGCTAAATCATATGAAGCCATATTTGTTAGGTATTCAAATACTAGTAAAGCCTATAGAGTCTTTAATAGATCTACCTTGACTATTGAAGACTTTTATACATGTTAAGTTTGAGGAATCTAATGATTTTGTGAAGAATGTTGTAGAGATTGATTCCTTAGGTGAAGACACGGAGAGGGTAACCTTGAAAGACTTACCTATAGAAGAAGAAAAATCAAAGATTAATGAATAAGGTGAAGTTCAAGAGGTTGAAGTGGTTTGAAGTGGTGCCAACACAACCACTTTCGAAGGATTGAAGATTTGCCTTCAAATCATCTCAAGAATCTCATCATAGGTAATGTATCTAAGGGAGTAACTACTCGATCCAAACTCTAATATTTATGTGGCTATTTTGCATTTATTTCACATATTGAGCCCAAAAACATCCTTGAAGTCGAGGCCGATTCATATTGATTGCTTGCAATGCAAGAAGAGCTCAATCAATTTGAGCGCAATCAAGTCTGGCATCTTACTCCTAGACCTCATGATAGACCAACCATTGGTGTTAAATAAATTTTTAGGAATAAGTTGGATGAATCGAGTAATGTTATTAGAAATAAAGCTAGATTAGTGGCCTAAGGTTACACCCAAATCGAAGGTATTGATTTTTAGTAAACCTTTGCACCCGTAACACGGCTTGAAACCATACGGATAACACTTGTCTTTAATTCTTTTAAAGATTTCAAACTTTTTTAAATGGATGTCAAAAGTGCGTTTTTAAATGGTTTTATAGAAGAGGAAGTGTATGTTGAACAACCCCCCAGGTTTGTTGATTCTACACATCCGGACTTTATTTTCAAACTTGATAAAGCTTTATATGGTTTAAAACAAGCTCAAAGAGCTTGGTATGAAAGGCTTTTAACTTTTCTAACTTCAAATAATTTTGTTAAAAATAAAGTTGACACCACTTTGTTTACAAAACATGTAGATAGTGATATCCTAATTGTTCAAATTTATGTTGATGATATTATTTATATATCCACTAATGAAAAGCTTTGTAAAAAATTTGAATCATGCATGAAGAATGAGTTTGAGATATCTAGGATGGAGAGCTAAACTATTTCTTGCACTCCAAATCAAGCAAAAGAGTGATGGGATTTTCATCAATCAAGCCAAGTACACAAGAGAACTCGTCAAGAAATTTGGGCTTGAAGATGCAAAGCTAAGCAAGACTCTCATGGCCACTACTACAAAACTTGATAAAGATAAACAAGGTATAAATATAAAGATTAAACTTCATAAAAGCATCATTGGAAGTTTCATTTATTTAACGGCTAGTAGGCCAGATATTATGTTTAGTGTGTGTCTATGTGTTAGATTTAAATCTTATCCTAAAGAGTCTCACTTAATTACAGTAAAATGCATTATTAGATATCTTAAGAGTACTATATAAATAGGCTTGTCGTATCCTAAAATCGGACAATTTCTCATGACGAGTTATTCGAATGCCGACTATGTTGGTTGTAAAGTGGATAGGAAGAGCACTAGTGGTACTTGTCAATTTCTAAAAAATTGTTTTGTTTCATGATCTTCTAGGAAATAAAATTCTGTAACCCTCTCAACCACCGAGGCGGAGTATATTGCGATCGGGGCTTGTTATGCACAAGTCTTTTGGATGAAACATATTCTCCTTGACTATGATTTACATTATGACCATATTAAAATATTTTGTGATAATACTAGTACCATTCATATGACCAAAATGTAAATCAATATAGCAAGATAAAGCACATAGATATTCGATATCACTTTCTTAGAGATCACTATGAGAAAGACGATATTGAAGTTGATCATGTTTTCACCGATTTTTAACTTGCGGACATTATTACTAAATCACTAAATTATAATAGATTTTTATTTTTTGTGGTGATATAAATGTTTGTATTATGAATTCATAAGTTTTGAAATTGTATATGTATATTTAAAATCCTACACATGTATTTTTTCAAATTAATATCTCTTTTATGTTGATATCTTTTCCCTTTTTGATCCATGATAAAAAGGGGATAGATATTTGATGAGTTATTAAGATGTTTTGGTATTTTGTGAACTTCATGGATATCCATTTTCATGCGTATATGCAATGTCATGATATAATGTTTTTACTCATTGCATATTATTTTTGGAGGAATGAGGATTGGAAAGATGGAAGGATATATATGCATATTATTTAAAATTTGTGCCATCTTTATATATGCATATATGTGTGACTTGCTTATATTGTCCAATCCATTTAAAATCATAATATTTTCTTGTACCTGATAGATAGTATAATTTGAGGGGGGAGCTTTCCAAGCTCTTTTCTATCTTTTATCTTAAATAACTCATATGTTTTGTCATCATCAAAAAGGGGGGAGATTGTTAGCCGAATGTTACAATCACCCAGTTTTATGATTTTGATGATAGCAAAATATATGTGGTTATTTAATACTAATCAAGTTCAAGTATTTAAGTATATTTCAGGGTTCTAAGTATTCAAGGAGTTTTCTTCCTTTAAAGGAAAGTATTAAAGACTCAAGAAGATTCAAATAAGGGATTAAAGCTCAAAGCACTCGACGTCGCTAATGGAGAAGCCCGGTTGAATATCTTGTAGTCACCTAGAGCCTTTAAGATATTAGTTTATTAAAGTGGAGAATATAGTTGTGATGAGCAAGAAGTTACAGACACAAAATGCACGATTTAGAAAAATACAAGTTTTTTTAGTATTTTGTATGTTTGGTTTTGATACATGTCTCATAATTTTTTTCAAAATTTTATAACAAGTTTAAAACATGTATTTCATCATCTATACATTGATACATTACATATAAACAATACAAAATACTTTGAAAAATGTTTGAAACTCAAAAACTATCTAAAAAACTGTTTCAGGCCAAGTCGGTCGACCAGACCGGTGCCCATTTTGTTGGCCCAAAATTATAATCACCCGGTTCTATGATTTTGATAATAACAAAATATATGTGGTTATTTACACTAAAACAAGTTCAAGTGTTTAACTTTATCTCAGGGTTCTAAAGATTTAAGGAGTTTTCTTCCTCTAAAGGAAGGTGTTGGAGACTCAAGAAGACTCAAATACGGGATTAAAACTCAAAGCACTGAACGTCGCTAATGGAGAAGCCCGATTGACGATCTTGTAGTCACCTAGAGCCTTGTAAGATATTAGTTTGTTAAAGTGTAGAATATAGTAGTAATGCTCAAGAAGTTACACACATAAAATACACGATTTTGAAAAATATAAGTTTTGGTAGCATCGGTATTTTGCATGTTTGGTTTTGATATATGACTCATAATTTTTTCAAACATTTATAACAAGTTTAGAACACGTATTTCATCACCTATACATACCTACATTACCCTTAAACAAATACAAAATATTTTAAATTTTGTTTGATATTCAAAATCCATACATAAGAACTGTTTCAGGCTAGAACGGTCGACCGCCCGGTCGACCGATGCCTATTGCAGGCCAGAACGGTCGACTGGGTCTTTGGCCAAGGGGCATGCACATTTGTGCATGTTATCAGTCGACCGACCGGTTGACCGCTAACCTCTGTGGTTGACCGACTGAGAGACCCTAACTCTCAGTCGACCGGGTCAGTCGACCGACAGTTTAAATTTTTCTCTTTAAAATACCGAGCGGTCAATTACCCGGTCGACCATAGCCAACAACTCTTTTCTGAATGACCTGTCGGTCGACCGGTCGGTCGACCGACAAGCTGCCAGATGACCATAACGGCTAGTTTTTGAATCTATTTTGTTTTTTGTGAATTCCAACAGGCATTTTTGGTTTCCAAGTGTCTAAACACACCCCAAATGACCTAGTATAATTTATAAATGATATTTATTCATTGCCTATATATATAGGTTATTGGTTTTCTTTTTAGACAAGAAAAAATGTACAAGTTTATAAGTTTTCAAGTTTGTTTATAAAGAGAAAAGTTTTTCTAGCTTTCAATCCCAAGTTCTTTCTTTTCAAAATTATTTTTCAGTTGGTTTTAAAACTCCTTTATTCTTTCTAACTAAATTGCATCTCTCACTTAATTTCTTGAGCAACACTTCATAATCTACTCTATAGGAAGTTGTAAGAGAGAGTGTCTGTGATCTTGTTAGATCACCAAGTGCTTTGTAATCTCAGTTGGCTATGTGCTACCTCTTGTGTAGAGGGTTGGGTTGGTGGGGTTGTGTACTCCAGTCTTGTGTAGACCAAATTATAATTCCTTTGTGTAAGGTCCCTTTGTGGAAGATCCCTTAGAGGATAGTGAAATCCTTCAAAGTGATGAAGGCGGGGATGTAGAGCAGTAGCTCGAACCTCAGAACAAATTCCTTTGTGTTTGTGATTGCTTGTGTTTTGATCTCTTTTGTTTTTTATTTTTCATACTTGTGTAATTGTTCATCTTGTATTCTATAATTGCTTTCATTCCATCACTTTCATTACTGATCTATACTCATCTAAACAAAGAGGCAATTGAGCACCTCAACTCATTATCTAGAGGAATCAAAGAGGAGAAGTTCTAGAGCCCTTCACGGGAAATTTGACTTCAATTCTTATTTTGAGTGACTATTTGCATAACTCATAATAAGTAGTTTTAAAATTGCATTTGATTAGCAAAACACCTATTCACCCCCTCTAAGTGTATTTCAATTGGTATCAGAGCCTTGGTCTCTAGTTTTTGGCTTAACAACCATAGAAAGATCTTAATTGCTAATCTCTTCTTTCACAAATTCATCTTCATCCACTTTAGTAAAGATGATCGAAGATATTAAGACCCCTCCCAAGTTTGATGGCCTTAACTTTCCAATATGAAAGGTTAAGATGACTGTATTTTTGCAATCCTTAGGAAGCCGGATTGCAAAAGCGATAACTAAACCCTTTAGTGTACCCATTGGTCATGAGGACACTTGGTCCGACATTGCCACTAAGACGTTTGATACAAACACTAAAGCACACTATGCCTTACTTTAAGTTTTGAACGATGACGATATTGCCAGGGTCATCCATTGCAAATTCGCCTACGAGATTTTGACACACCTAGTAGTCACACATGAAGGAACGTCACAAGTTATGAGAGCAAAAATTGATCTCTTACGTTCCCAATATGAAAATTTCACCATGCATGAATATAACACCATTAATGACATGGTAACAAGATTTACTAAAATAACTAATGGTCTTGCTTCTTTAGGTGATACTATTGACAATGATCAAAAAGTAAGGAAGGTCATTTGGTCACTTCTACCCTCATGGGAAGTTAAGGCTACTATAGTAAAGGAGCTAAACGAAAAATAAGATAGAGAGCTCATCGGTCTTATAGGAAACCTTAAGACCCATGAAATGGAGAGGAAGGCAGGGGAAGAGATGGCATCACAAAAAAAGAAAGTGATCGCTTTTAAATCCACTCCCACCATCTCTGACGATGATGATAAAGAAGAGGATGATGAAGAATTTGAAAACACCTAGAGGGGGGGTAAATAGGTGTAAATGCTAATCTAACAATCTTTTTAAAACAAGTATGAATGAATGATGCAACGATCTCCCAAAACAAGACTAAGAGCCGAATACCCGATGAAGGGCTCTGAACTCCTTCCTCGTGATTCCTCTAGATAAGAGTTAGAGGTGCGTATTGCAATCTTGTTGTATGAGAATTGATCGACAAGTTAGCAAGAAATAAATTTGAAGCAATAATGAAATGCACACAAGATATATCACAAGGTATGAAAGAATAGCAATATCACAAGCAAGAAAGTAAGAGCAATAGAGAGCAAAGAGAAAATCAATCGCAAACACAAAGTATTTGTTTCGAGGTTCGAGCCACCGCTCTACTCGCCGCCTTCACCGCCGTGAAGGGTTTCCACTATCCACCGAGGACTTTACAAGGTCTACCGAAGACCGGAGTATCAAACTCCACCACTTACAAACCTCTACCGAAGAGGTATCTCAACAAGAACAAGAAGAAGGAACAAGTAGCCAAGTGATCACCAAAAGGATCACAAACTTCTTACAAACTTTCTCTTTACAACTTCCTTATAGAATGAGAATGGGATTTTTGGCTCTAGAAGTGTAGTGAGAAAAACAAACTCAGTTGTAAATGAAACTTGCTTGAGAACACAACTGAAAAACAATAGCCAAGAATGCAAGAGAGAATTGAGAGCTTTGAAACTTTTTCTTTCTTTTGAAAACTTGTAAACTAGGGATTTTTCTTGGTGATTTTGCAAGAGACCAATCCCCACTATTTATAGGGAGAGGAAGGGATTAAAACACATTTAAATTAAGTTTATTTGATCAGAAAATAACCCCCAAAAAGTCAGAAAAATCCTGCCACAAAACAGGGTGAAAATCAAAATTCAAATTTTCACCAAAGAGGAAAGAGTCGTTGGCAGCTAGCAGGCTTATCGGTCGACCGGTCCGGTCGACCGGCAGCCTTGTCGGCAACTAGCCATTGGGCTCGGGTCGACCGGCCGGTCGACCGTCCGCAAAGGGCAAACACAGTTTTGTACTGACGGTCGACCGCTCGGTCGACCGACAAAAAACAGAGAGCAAGCTGTTTTAGGTCGGTCGACCGACAGACGTGCACAAGCGTGCACGTCCTGGACACAGGTCTCGGTCGACCGGTCGGTCAACCGGCCTGGCCTGGAATACAGCCGGCCGATCGATCCGGTCGACTGCCAGGCCAGAAACAGTTTATAAAATGGGAATTTTTCTGGACTTGGGAAAATTTTCAAAATAATTTTGTAGGGATATATGGCTAAGTATCATGCTGAAAAGATAGATATACATGATATAAACAAGATATAAAATTTTGTAAAAATTTGAGACATGTATATTTATCAAGGCATGGACTTAAAACAAATACCAAAAATAAAAACTATATTTTGAAGGCGGTGTGTGTGTAGAGCCAATTTTCCACAACCTTAGACTTTAACAAACTAATTCTTACATAGGTTCTAGGTGACTACAAAGTATTCAAGTGGGCTTCTTCATATGATCTTGCAAAGCTTGATTCTTGAACCCGAAATGAACCGACTTGAGTCAAAACAACCTTCCTTTAGGGAAGAAAACTCCATGAATCTTTAGAACCCTGAAACACACTTAAACAATAAACATGATTAGTACAAATAACTATATATATTTTGGAATCATCAAAACTCAATAAAACGAGCGATTGTAACCTTGGGCCAACAGAATTCTCCCTCCTAGTGAAAAATGTGAGGATGATGTATAACAAGGCCAAGTTTAACAATCAAAGAAGGTGGTAAGGAAAAGAAGACAAGAAGGTCATAAGCTTCAATTGCCGGAAGTCGGGCCATATGGTTGCGGATTGTTCGAAGACCAAAAGTAAACCTTTAACCTCTAAAGAGGACCAAAAGTAAACGATGAATGAATTGGATGAGGCTTTTGAAGCGTTGTCTAACAACTATAATTTTCTTAAAAAGAAGTATTTAAAAGTAAAAAGGAAAATGAAACCCTTCAAAATAAAATTATTATTCTTTCTAAAGTAAAAGATGATTTATCTTTCACACTGTTATCCGCACAAAAAGATTTTGATGCATATAAAATTTCATGTGAAGCAGAATTTTCATTAATTAATAAAAGTGAGATTTCTATTCTAAAAAATAAAATTAATTTTTTAGGAGACGTAATAAAAAATGTGAGTTTGATAAAGCTAGATTGGAGGCAATATTTCCTAAGAAACATACTCCAAAAAAACATATTCATACTACACATGCTCATTATACCACACATACCCACACTCCTAAATCACAACATATGCATACACATCATGCTAGACACATTATACACACCAAGCATGTTCATACCTCACACTCCCATCTTACTTTTATTTATGGAAGAGTTTATTCATGCACTTATTGTGACCGAAAAGGACACAACCAAATTTTATTTTGATAAAATAAATGCTTCTAGTGAACACATTTGGATTCAAAATGCTAATATTAAAGGATCCAAGAAAATTTGGGTACCAAAATCAACCAATTTGTTACTTGATATAGGTACACACCAAGGCTCCAAGATGTAGAGAGCGGTAGTATCTTGATAGCGGTTGCTCAACGCATATGACGTGGGATATCAACAATTTTGCGACCCCATCAAGATACCATGAAAGTGGCCCCGTCACCTACGGAGATGATTCCAAAGGAAAATTATCGGTATAGGTAACATTAAAATTGACTCATCTCCTTTAATTGAAAATGTTGTTTTAGTTGACGGTCTCAAGCATAACCTCTTGAGTATTAGTCAACTTTGTAATAGAGGTTTCAAAGTGATTTTGATGATTTAACTTGCAATATTTTAGATAGACAAACTAATGCATGTGTACTTTTCAGTTTTTGTGAAAATAACGTGTACATGAATGATATGTCAAATTTTTAATGCAATGATACATTTTTAAATGCCCTTAATGAAGACTCTTGGTTATGGCATAGGAGACTAAGTCATGTTTCATTTGACCTTCTATCTAAAATCAACAATAAGAAAGTGGTGAAAGGTATTCCTTATTTGAAATTTGAGAAGGCCGCATTCGCGATGTGTGCCAACTGGAAAACAAACCAAGTTCTCTTTCAAAACAATCAAGGATATCATGACATCAAGACTCTTGGAGTTAATTCACATGGATTTATTTGGTCCAATAAAACCAAAAGTCTAAGTGAAAATTATTTAATCTTTGTTTTGGTTGATGATTTTTCTTGTTATACATGGGTTTTCTTTTTAGAACACAAAGATCAAGTCTTTTCACATTTTTAAGTGTTTAGGAAAAAAGTTGAAAAAGAAAAAGATTTTTTGATTTTGTGTATAAAAAGTGATAGAGGTGGTAAATTCATTAACCACTCCTTTATCATCTATTGTAAAGAATATGGAATCAAATATGAACTATCATGTCCTAGAACTCCACAACAAAATGGAATCGTTGAAAGGAAGAATCGTACTCTTCAAGAAATGGTTCGGATAATGATAAATGAATACAGACTCCCAATACTTATAGACGGATGCCGTAAACACATCATGTTACATCTCAAATAGAATTTATTTTTATAAAATACTTCTAAAACTTCTGTTGGCCCAGAGGCCTTCCACTCTAGTTTTGATGATGATTAACTCATGTAGTTATGTGTACTAATAATCTTGTAATTTTAGTTTCAGATCATTAATCAAGTTATTAGTAGGTGATTAGCTTCAACAAGATGATTTGGAAGCTTTCACATGTTGATTCAAGAGCCCGAGCGTCAAAGATCATATATAGCACTTGCTCGGTGGATCAAAGAGTTTTGGATCGAGTCGGCTTGGAGATTGCGCTCTACAAGAAGACTTCGGTACCTAGTTTAGTTTTGTGTTTAGATCCAAATTATAAAGATTAGAATAGTATGATATGCTCAAGTTCACAAAACACACACGTTTCATGTTTGGAATATTGGTTTTCGATTTTTCCGTTTTTTAGTTTAACCGATCTTGGTTTTCATGAATAGATAGATCAAAACAAGTTTATATAGTTTAATGTGTATTAGATTTGTTCTATATACATGCATGCTTAACTTTCTAAACAAACTTAGTTTTGACTTACTTATTCATGTGTTTTATGTTTTGGTATTTTTAACAAAACATATTTTGGAATTAATGTCAAAAACATGGATATATATATGTTTCATGTATAAAGGATTATATCCATATACATCATGCCTAAATGTTGTTTAAATATCATGTTTTTGTATTTGGATGAGTTTTGGACAAAACGTATTTTCTATTCAAAAATTCAAGTTTCAGAAAATACAGTTTTTGGTTTTTGGCAAAATTTCTATAACACAAAAATAGTTCAAAATGTTTGAGATTTGTGTTTAACTTTTTAACACAAGTTTGTATTTTAATGAAAAATGATAAAACTATTTTTGTGAATTTTTAGAGATTTAATGGGAATTTTTAGATTAAAATTACATGTTTTTGCTGACCAGAACAATCTCTGCCAGGCTAGGTCGGTCGACCGCACGGGTCGACCGCACCAAGTAGCCGGTCGACCGTATCAGTCGACCGACGTGCACGGATACGTGCACGCTGGCTGCCACATGGTCCGGTCGACCGCACGGGCAACCGACTGCATGCAGGCAACTCTCTGTTTGTTTCGATCGACCGGGCGATCGACCGGTAGCTGGCAACGGTCAAAATGTGACCGTTGGCGGTCGATCGCACGGTCGACCGGTAGGTCATTTTTGGCAGGATCTGCTGCCAACGGTTATATTTTTCTGGGGGCTATAAATACCCCATTAATGGCCAGTTTTCTATAAGATTTTTTGTGCGAATTTTTCCTTACTCTCTAGTGTTTTCACAGCAATCAAAAGAAGTTTTTGGGCTTTAAATTGATCAATCTATTTGGTGTTTTTGCTAGGGTTTGGAAGATCAAGAAAGGGTTTTTGGGAAAAGATTTTGATTCAACTTCTATATCTTGGTTTCAGTTTTTCCCAAGGATTTTCTTTGTGATTTTGATTTCCATTCCATTGGTTTTTCTCCACACTTGAGCTACATCTACTTTCTTATTCTATAGGATCTTTGTGTGGGAGAAAGAGATTGTTTGTGGTTGTTGTTTAGACCACCAAGTTGTAAACCCAATCTTTTCTTGGCTTTGTGCCTTTGGGTTGTATCCCTCAAGTTGTGAGGTGATCCTTGTATTGGTTTGTGCTAATCCCTCAAGTTGTGAGGTGATTGTTGTTGGCTTGGAGTTGTGCCTCAAGGAGGAGGTGAGTTTGTAAGGAGAGGAGTTGGGTACTCCTTGTAATTGTGATTGCCCCAAATCCTCGGTGGAGGTTCCCTTTGTGGGAGCCTTTGTGGACAAGCTAGTGGACTTAAAATCCTTCTGGGTGAAGGCGGGGATGTAGAGCTGGGTGCTCGAACCTCGAAACATATCTTATTGTTTGCGCTTGATCCCTTGGCTCTTACTCTCTCTTTACTTTGTGCCTTGCATCTATTCATATTGTTCATTCATAATCACTTGCTTGGCTTGTTTGAGTGTGCATCTCTTGTTAATTGCAATTAGTTTTTAAATTTCGCATTAAGTTCATTAGATTAGCATAATCACCTATTCACCCTCCTCTAGGTGATTTTCAATTGGTATCAGAGCCTCCGCTCCAGATATTTAGGTTTAACCACCTAGGAGTGAGATCTTGGTTTGCTAATTTTCATTTGCATTGTTCATTTGCACACATATAGTTGCACTCATGGATAGCCCTCCTATGTTTGACTTTTTTAGACTTGATGTTTGGAAGGCCAATATGAGTAGCCATTTGAAAAGATTAGGACATCTAGTTTATCAAGCCAACACTCAAGAATCCTACCCAAATCATAGCAAGCATAAAAAGGCAAATGCATTAGCATTTAAAACAATTAGAGCATCTCTTAATGAAGATCTTTTATATGTGTTTGATCGTTATGACTCGGCTTTTGCAGTTTGGAGTATATTGACGTCCCCGAGCTACCCGTGATTATCAACAAGTTGAGGAGATCTAGGAAGAGACAAGTCCGACGAGCATTGCCTCATGGTCTAAGGGAAAGACTCCCTTGAGATACAATCGGATTCTCAACTAGATGATTGCTCTAGTTCCTATTGCGATGGTTGTTTAGAAGCTCAAACCTTAAATATGGAACTTGCCACAAAGCTTGAAAATTTTTTGGAAAAACATAATCTTTTGAAAAAGGATCATTTTGAACTAAAAGAAGAAATGAAGGATTTATGCTCAACTTTTGAATCGGTTTTGCAAGAGAAGGAAGAGATTACTAGTGAACGTGACTCACTAAGATCTCAACTAGACCTTGCCCTAGAAGAGATTGATGTTTTGAAAAGCAAAAATGATTGTGATGATGTTGTGAAAAACAATGAGGTTTTATCTTCTAAATTGGATTTTGTTTTAAAAGATAACCTTGTTTTGAAAAATGAAATTGATTTCATTACAAAAGAATTGGATTTAGTTTAAAGAAAAATGAATCTTTGAAAATTGATATTGATTCTCATGTGTGCCATGCTAGTGTAGCTTCTTCTTCTAGCACACCTATTGCATGCTCCACTTTATCTTCAAGTATTGAAAAAGATATAAATGTTTTGAAGAAAAGTGTTGATTGTTTGGGCTCCACTTTGAGCCAATTTGCTTTGAATCATACACGCTTGGAAACCTTGGTTCGTAAGAAACAAGGTCCATCTTTGCATGCACACCCATCACGGCATACACATTCTCATCACGGACACAACCATAACATGTATGCTCATGTGTACACTTGTACACATTGTGGTCGAAAAGGCCACCTTGCTAGATTTTGCTATGATCGTTTACATATTGAAAATTTAGCAAATAATCTTGTTTGGGTTAGGAGAGATACTAACCCCTATGGACTCAAAAGAAAATGGGTACCAAAGACCACCCCTAAAATATTTGATGTAGGTGTGGGCTCTCGCATCACGTGAGAGTAGCGGTGCCTTGGAGTGGATGCATTCCGTGCTTAAGAGAAAACAAATTTGGATGCATCACTTTCAAGGGGAGTTTGGTAGAGAAGACCACCATTGGTTTGGAGAACTAGAGAGGTGCCTTCATCGGTTTTGGTATCGATCTCTAACTCCTGTTTCTATTATGCATGTTTTTCATGTTCATCAATTATAGCATGTCTTGTTTTATTATTCATTATGCTTATGTCATATTGATTAGATTAGTGTTATACATGTTTAGTTACTTGAGACACCCATATTTTATATGGATCTATATTTAGTGTTCTCACCTTATTTAAACTAATATGTATGCCCTAGATCTAATGTACATGCATATACATAATGACCATATGAATGTTTATGATTCTTGTTTTGATATCTCATGTTTTTGATGTTTAGAGTATATTATGTTAAATGCCATGTTCTTAGATCATTGGCATGCATGTATAGTTTTTGAGATCACCCATGTTTAGATGGACCCATTTGTTGTGTTCTCAGTATTGTTTGGCTATTATGTATATCTTGATTCTAATAGCATGTGGATTTACATAATGATCATGTTTATGATTTTCATGTTGATTTATATCCCGTTTTATACTTAATGATTTGATTACTTGTTTAGATGTTAGTTTTCATTAAGACTAGAATTTATATTTGTACATATAGTGGGAAACAAATAAATCTATATATGTTTGAGCTTGAATGCTTATTTGAACCCATTAGATGTGCTAGTATAGTCTAGTTTTGATAATTCATACATTTTAAACTTGTATTCCTACTTTCGGATTTGTTTTATGAACATGTGTTTCTATTTCATGTATATGTCTATTTTGCCAAACTTTAAGATATACATGTATACCCCTTGAGTCATTTGCCTTTCATGCAAATCTATATATATGGACTCAAATTGTGTTTAGGGATATGTATGTATACCTCTTGTGTTGACAAATCATATATATACCTTGAAATGAAATTTGTTTTGGTGAAAATTTAGTTTTTCTTGATTTCGTGTTTATTTGTTTAACTTCATGTATATGTCTATTTTATCCAAATTATTATTATACATATACATCCTTTTGAGCCACGTGCCTTCATGCATATATCTTTGTGGACTCGTTGTGTTTGGATATGTATGTACACTTTAATTTGTATAGGACATACATATACCTTGAAGATTAAATAAGTTTTTGATGATTTTCTTGTTTTAAAGGAATATTGAGCTTAATGTCCATCTTTCATGATTATGTTCTTCACATTGTATTTGTACACTCACATTTATTGTTTACTCATGTGTTTGTTTTCATGAGTCATATATATGCTTAATTGAATTAGAGTGTTGATTATCATGTGGATTTCATGTTTATGAAAATTAATTTTGTTTTATTCCTTACTTGAAGGATTTCATACTAGTTTACAAATTTTTCATATAACTAGTTACGGTATTCTTCATTTTGGTAGAGTTTTCAAACACACTTCAATTTTCAAACCTATTTTTTAAAACCCCTACCATCAATGGGAGGTTGGATGGGAGATCATGTTCATGTATGCTTTAAAATGAAAATCATTTAAAACTTGAACCATGATTGGGTGGTAGATATATGAGATATACACTTGATCTTATTGTTATTTCAATTGGTATCATTGAAATTCTTTCAATTGGTATCAATTTTGATCCTCTTATATACTCATGAATTGTTTTATGTAAGTGAATTGAAAGCATACGTTCATATAACACATAGTATTAGTTTTCAATTCCAAGAATATCAATTTCAATTGGTATCTATTTTCCATACATATATATATGTTTGTGTTTATGCTAAGCTTGAGCTTCAATTTTGTTTCAATTGATTACTTTTAAATTGGTATCAAGCCTACGCATTGTTTTAGTTGGTATTTCATAAAGGGGGAGAAAATTCGATTTTCACATTTCAATTGGTATTTGTTTTCCACTCCCATACTTTATGATTGAAAATTCAAATTTGGTATCACATGTTCAAATGAAAAATATTTACAATTGGTATCAAAATTTTTGTTTAGACATTCAAAATTTATTATGTTTAATTTCAATTGGTATCAAGATTTTCATGTGTTTTGCTTAAAATTGGTATCAATTTTTTTTTTTGTTTCCTTTCAATTGGTATCAAGATGCTATTCTTTGACATATTTTCAATTGGTACCATTAATTGATTGTCACCCCTATTTGGTTTTTGTTTTTGTTTTAGACAAAAAGGGGGAGAACATTGTTTTTATTAACCCTTTTGTTGATTCATTGTTTCGAACAAAAAGGGGAGAAAAATTTATTGATTTAGTTTTGCTTTTACCCTTTATTGATGATTGATTCTTTGTATTAAAAAGGGGAGAAGATTTCGTTTTGTTTTGATTTTTGCCCCTTTGTTGATGATTGACAAAAAGGGGGAGAATTATTTGAGAGTTTAACATGCATATATGAACACAAACAAACTCAAAATCAATGCATGATTAGTACATGATTTTTATATATGTATGTTTATGTTTTGCATATATTAAGTTTAATTTAGTTTAATTTTAATTGGTTTCTAGAGCATGTTTTGTTTTTAAACATTTCATTGGTATCTAGAACCTTTTATTGTTTATGCATATACATGTGCATTTATGTTTTAAGAGCCTTCATTGCATATTCATTATGTTTATTTGTTTATGCATGAGTTAAGGGGGAGCTTCTTTGAAGCTTAACTTTAATCCATGCATATATAACTCCATGAGTTTTGTCATCATCAAAAAGGGGGAGATTGTTGGCCCAGAGGCCTTCCACTCTAGTTTTGATGATGATTAACTCATGTAGTTATGTGTACTAATAATCATGTGATTTTAGTTTCAGATCATTAATCAAGTTATTAGTAGGTGATTAGCTTCAACAAGATGATTTGGAAGCTTTCACAGTTGATTCAAGAGCCCGAGCGTCAAAGATCATATATAGCACTTGCTCGGTGATCAAAGAGTTTTGGATCGAGTCGGCTTGGAGATTGCGCTCTACAAGAAGACTTCGGTACCTAGTTTAGTTTTGTGTTTAGATCCAAATTGTAAAGATTAGAATAGTATGATATGCTCAAGTTCACAAAACACACACGTTTCATGTTTGGAATATTGGTTTTCGGTTTTTCCGTTTTTTAGTTTAACCGACCTTGGTTTTCATGAATAGATAGATCAAAACAAGTTTATATGGTTTAATGTATATTAGATTTATTCTATATACATGCATGCTTAACTTCCTAGACAAACTTAGTTTTGACTTACTTATTCATGTGTTTTATGTTTTGGTATTTTTAACAAAACATATTTTGGAATTAATGTCAAAACATGGATATATATATGTTTCATGTATATAGGATTATATCCATATACATCATGCCTAAATGTTGTTTAAATATCATGTTTTTGTATTTGGATGAGTTTTGGACAAAACATATTTTCTATTCAAAAATCCAAGTTTCAGAAAATACAGTTTTTGGTTTTTGGCAAAATTTCTATAACACAAAATAGTTCAAAATGTTTGAGATTTGTGTTAAACTTTTTAACACAAGTTTGAATTTCAATGAAAAATGATAAAATTATTTTTGTGGATTTTTAGAGATTTAATGGGAATTTTTAGGATTAAAAATTACATGTTTTTACTGACCAGAACAGTCTCTGCCAGGCTAAGTCGGTCGACCGCACAGGTCAACCGCACCAAGTAGCCGGTCGACCGTATCAGTCGACCGACGTGTACGGATACGTGCACGCTGGCTGCCACATGGTCCGGTCGACCGCACGGGCGACCGACTGCATGCAGGCAACTCTCTGTTTGTTTCGGTCGACCGGGCGGTTGACCGGTAGCTGGCAACGGTCAAAATGTGACCGTTGGCCGGTCGACCGCACGGTCGACCGGTAGGTCATTTTTGGCAGGATCTGCTGCCAACGGCTATATTTTTCTGGGGGCTATAAATACCCCATTATGGCCAGTTTTCTATAAGATTTTTTGTGCGAATTTTTCCTTACTCTCTAGTGTTTTCACAGCAATCAAAAGAAGTTTTTAGGCTTTAAATTGATCAATCTATTTGGTGTTTTTGCTAGGGTTTGGAAGATCAAGAAAGGGTTTTTGGAAAAAGATTTTGATTCAACTTCTATATCTTGGTTTCAGTTTTTCCCAAGGATTTTCTTTGTGATTTTGATTTCCATTCCATTGGTTTTTCTCCACACTTGAGCTACATCTACTTTCTTATTCTATAGGATCTTTGTGTGGGAGAAAGAGATTGTTTGTGGTTGTTGTTTAGACCACCAAGTTGTAAACCCAATCTTTTCTTGGCTTTGTGCCTTTGGGTTGTATCCCTCAAGTTGTGAGGTAATCCTTATATTGGTTTGTGCTAATCCCTCAAGTTGTGAGATGATTGTTGTTGGCTTGGAGTTGTGCCTCAAGGAGGAGGTTGAGTTTGTAAGGAGAGGAGTTGGGTACTCCTTGTAATTGTGATTGCCCCAAATCCTCGGTGGAGGTTCCCTTTGTGGGAGCCCTTTGTGGACAAGCTAGTGGACTTAAAATCCTTCTGGGTGAAGGCGGGGATGTAGAGCTGGGTGCTCGAACCTCGAAACATATCTTGTTGTTTGCGCTTGATCCCTTGGCTCTTACTCTCTCTCTCTCTTTACTTTGTGCCTTGCATCTATTCATATTGTTCATTCATAATCACTTGCTTGGCTTGTTTGAGTGTGCATCTCTTGTTAATTGCAATTAGTTTTTAAATTTCGCATTAAGTTCATTAAATTAGCATAATCACCTATTCACACACCCCCCCTCTAGGTGATTTTCAACTTCATTTGAAATTTACTATTTGAGAAAACCTAATGTTCCTTACTTTAAGTTTTTGGTTGTAAATGCATTGTTTTAAACACTAAAGACAATTTAGGAAAATTTGATGTTAAATCGTATGAAGCCATATTCGTTGGGTATTCAAATACTAACAAGTCCTATAGAGTCTTCAATAGATCTACTTTGATTATTGAAGAATCTATACATGTCAACTTTGAGGAATTTAATGCTTTTGTGAAGAATATTGTAGAGATTGATTTCTTAGGTGAAGACATAGAGAAGATAACCTTGAAGGACTCACTTATAGAAGAATAAAAGCCAAAGATTGATATACAAGGTGAAGTTTAAGAGATTGAAGTGGAGCCAACACAACCACTTTCAAAGGAATAGAGATTTGCTTCAAATCATCCCAAGGACCTCATCATAGACGATGTATCTAAGGGTGTAACTATTTGATCCAAAATCCATGATTTATGTGGGCAATTTGCTTTTATTTCACACAATAAGCCCAAAAACATCATCAAAGCCGAGGCCGAGTCATATTAATTGCTTGCAATGTAAGAAGAGCTCAATCAATTTGAGCGCAACCAAGTTTGGCATCTTATTCCTAGACTCCATGATAGACCAACTATTGGTACTAAATAGATTTTTAGGAATGAGTTGGATGAGACGGGTAATGTTATTAGAAATAAAGCTAGGTAGTGGCCCAAGGTTACATCCAAATCGAAGGTATCAATTTTGAGGAAACCTTTGCACCCGTAGTACGGCTTAAAGCCATACGAATGACGCTTGCCTTTACTTCTTATAAAGATGTTAAACTTTTTCCAAATGGATGTCAAAAGTGTATTTTTAAATGGTTTTATAGAAGAGGAAGTGTATGTTGAATAACACCCTGGGTTTGTTGATTCTACACATCCGTATTTTGTGTACAAACTTGATAAAATTTTATATGGTTTAAAACAAGCTCCAAGGGCTTGGCATGAAAGACTTTCAACTTTTCTAATTTTAAACGATTTTGTCTAAATAAAGTTGACACCACTTTGTTTAAAAAGCATGTAGATAGTGATATCCTAATTGTTCAAATCTATGTTGGTGATATTATTTTTGGATCCACTAATGAAAAGCTTTGTAAAAAATTTGGATCATACATGAAGAATGAGTTTGAGATGTCTATGATGGGAGAGCTAAACTACTTTCTTAGCCTCCAAATCAAGCAAACGAATGATGGGATCTTCATAAATCAAGCCACGTATACAAGAGAACTCATCAAGAGATTTGGATTTGAAGATGCAAAATTAAGCAAGACTCCCATGGCCACTACTACTAAGCTTGACAAAGACGAACAAGGTATAAATGTAGACATTAAACTTAGAAGTATGATTGATAGTTTACTTTATTTGATGCCTAGTAGGCTGAATATTATGTTTAGTGTGTGTCTATGTGCTAGATTTCAATCTTGTCCTAAAGAGTCTCACTTAATCGCGGTAAAGCGCATTATTAGATATCTTAAGGGCACTATTGGAACGGGCTTGTGGCAGCCGAAAATCGAACAATTTTTCATGATGAGTTATTCGAATACCGACTATGTTGGTTGTAGAGTGGATAGGAAGAGCACTAGTGGTACTTGTTAATTTCTAGAAAATTGCCTTATTTCATGGTCATCCAAGAAACAAAATTCAGTAGCCCTCTCGTTGGCCCAGAGTCCAATCACTCTAATTTTGATGATGATTAACTCATGTAGTTAAAGTTTACTAATAATCTTGTGTTTAAATAGTTTCAGTGATTGCCAAGATATTAGCAGTTGTTTAGCTTCAACAAAGGAGTTTTGGAGCTTTCACATGTAGATTCAAGAGCTCGCGCGTCAAGATCGCATCTAGTACTCGAGTGGAGTCAAGCTTGTGGATCGTGTTTGGATCGAGTCGACTTGGAGAAGGAGTTCTACAAGAAGACCTCAATTTGTTTAATTTGTGTTTAGATCTTCTGTAAAGGTAGATAGTGCTGATATACTCAAGTTCACATACACACACAAGTTTAAAGTTTATTGGTTTTGGTTTTTGGTTTAACCGGTTTTAGATTTCTTATCAAAAACATAGATATATATATATATATATATATATATATATATATATATATATATATATATATATATATATATATATATATCCTATATGTATATTAGATTCTATCCATATACGTATGATTCAAAGTTGTTTCAATATCATGTTTTTGTATTCATATGAGTTTTGGAGAAAACGTTTTCCATTTCAAAAATTTATGTTCTGAAAAATACAGATTTTGTATTTAAGCCAAATTTTAATATCACAAAAATGGTTCAAATAGTTTGTAATATGTGTTGATTTTAGTCACACATATTTTTACTTCAAATATCTTACAAGAACTTATTTTTGTAGATTTTATGTGTATTTTATGAGATTTTTTAGAAGTTAAAAAGATTAAGTTTTAATCCCTATAACTTGTTTGACCTGGCCTTCTGCCGGTCGACCGGACGGTCGACCGAAGCAGAAATTGGTCAACTGGACCGGTCGACCGATGTGCACATGTCACGGGCGGATTCTTTTGACTTCGAACCACTCGAACCCGTGTGGTACTTAACTCGCTCTTTCTCCTTAGAAGCGAAGCTAAGTCAGCCTAACCCTCACACTCACTCACTCAAGAGAGATAGAACACTTAGAGAAGAAGCTAAGTCAGCCTAATCCACCCGTGACACACAAACATGCACGGCCAAATGGCTTGAGGGCCAATCGACCGTCAAGAGAGCTTTGCTCTCTGGATTTGGCCCCGGTCGACCGGGCGGCCGACCAGCCAGAGAGCAGAAGGTTCTAGCCTCGGTAGACCGCAGTCGACTGATAGGTCAAAGCCTGGGATCGGTCGACCGGACGGTCGACCGGACGGTCGACCGGCAGGCTGCAACGGCCATAAATATGACTGTTGGCCGGTCGACCGGCTGGTCGCAAGCAGACTTTTCTGTTGCCTTTGACCTAACGGTTAGTTTTTGGAATGGGTTATAAATACCCATCCCTTCGCGCTGTTTTGATTAAGAATTTCAAGAGCAAAAATTCGTATCTTTCTTAGTGTTTTAGCAACAAGTTTTCAAAGAATTTTTGGGTTAAAAAGATTTATCTTTATTTGTTTTAAAGTGTTGGAAATTCAAAAAAATTGAGTCTTGGAAAATTGTTTTGATCTTCATTTCTATTTCATTCTAGAGTTTTCCCAAGTGTTTTTCTTTGTGATGTGTTTTCCAAACAATTTATTTTCTCACACTTGAGCTATCATATCTATCCTATTTATAGGATCTTCTTTTGTGGGGAAAATTGGTTTATGGTTTATTGAGACCACCAAGTGTTGTAATCTCCTTACTTTGAGTTTATGGGATCTCTCTTATGTAAGAGGTGATTGTGTAGGAATTTGAGTTTGTTGGTATCCCTTTAAGTATAGAGGTGATTGAGGTGTTGTTTGGCTTAGTGCCCTATCCCTCTAAGTGTAGAGGTGATTGTTGTTGTTGGCTTTGTGCCTATCCCTCTATTGAGAGGTTGATCTTGTGTGGCTTTGTGTCCTTGCCTCTTATGTAGAGGTTGCTATTATTTGAGAAAGGAGTTGTGTACTCTAAGTTTGTATTACCCAAATTCTCAGTGGAGGTTCCCTATGTGGGAAGTCATGTGTGGATGTATAGTGGAAATCCTTCTGTGTGAAGGTGGGGTCGTAGAGCAGTAGCTCGAACCTCGAAACATATCTTGGTGTTTGCGATTGATCCACTATCTCTAAACTCTCTCTTTACACCTTGTATTATTTCATATTGTTCATATCATACTTATATGCTTGGTATTGTTTGTGTGCCCATACTAGTGTTGAACCAAGAGAGCTTCATATAACACCTCAACTCTTATTTAGAGAAATTTAGAGGAGATAGTCAGAGTCCTTCACTGGGAATTCGGCTACACTCTTTGGCTACACTTAGTATGTTGAAATTAGTTTTTAATGCCGCATCATTTGTCATTAGATAGCCATACACCTATTCACCCCCTCTTGGTGTATTTTCAATTGGTATCAGAGCCTATACTCCTGATATTAGGTTTAACCACCTAGGAGTGAGATCTTGGTTAGCTAATCTACATTTTCATTTGCACACATATAATTTATACACTCATGGACTTCATGACCCCTCCCATGTATGATACTTCCAACATTGATGTTTGGAAAGTTAAGATGTCCATGTTCCTTAAAATCCTAGGAATGCATGTTTACCTTGCTACTACCAAGAAATCTTATCATGGTTACAACAAGCATATAGAAGCCAATGCACAAGTCCTAGATGCATTAAAACAACATTAAGTAAAGAATATTTGTCTATGGTTTCTCATTGTCATTCCGCTTTTACAGTATGGAACACTTTTACCTCTCCCAAGTCCAAACGACGAAATATGTGAAGGAGGAATCTAGTGGAGATAAGTCCGACCAACCTTGCTACATGGTCCAAGAAAATGACTCCCTTGAGGTAAACTCGGACACCTATCTAGATGATTGTGCTAGTTCTTCAGGTAATAATTATGTTGATGCTGATGCATTAAATGAAAAACTATCTATTATTTGTGAAAACTTGTTAGAGAAAATATAAACTTTTGAAAAAGAAAAGTCTTAAATTAAATAAAGAAAATAAGAATTTGTTTTTAATATTTGATTTGGCTTTGCAAGAGAATGTTGAAATTTCAAATGAAAGAGACTCATTGAAATCCCAACTTGAACTTGCTCTGAATGAAAACAAAATTTTAAAAAGTAAAAATGATTGTAATAATGTTTTAAGAAAAATGAGGTTTTATCCTCAAAACTTGATTTTATTATAAAAGAAAATGATTCTTTGAAAAACAAATTTTTTTCTATTTCAAAAGAACTAGATTTAGTTTCAAAAGGAAATAAAAATTTGAAAAATGATTTGTCTTCCCATGTTTGTCATCCTAATATAGATTTATCTTCTATTAATAAACATTTTATATGCGCCACTTTGTCTTCAAGTATTAAAAATGATATATGTATGTTGAAGAAAAGTGTAGACTATTTGGGCTCCACTTTGAGCCAATGTGTCATGAACCATACGGTTGGAATCTATGTTTCACAAGAAACATGCTCCTCATATGCATGCACACAACCATGGATACACATGCTTCTCACGTTCACAGACATGACACTATGCATGCTCATGTGTAGACTTGAACAAATTGTGGACGTAAGGGCCACCTTGTAAAATTTGTTATGATAGATTAAATGATTCAAATTTTACATAGATTTGTTTGGGTTAGGAAAGATTCTAACCTCCATGGACCCAATAGAGTATGGGTACCAAAAGCCACTCCTATTTTATTTGATGTAGGTATGGGCTCTTGCTTGACGTGAGAGTAATGGTGCCTTGATTGTGGATGTGTTCCGAGCTAAATGGTGACAATTTTGGATGCATCACTTTCAAGGGATGTTTGGTGGGAGGACCACCATGGTTTGGAGATTTAGAGATTAGTCTTATTGGTTTTGGTAACTATTTCTAACTCCCATTTAGTTTACATTCTTTCATATTGTTGATTTTAAGCATATTTTAGTTTTTTATGATTATTATATTAAATGCCATGTTTATTAGACTAGTGATATGCATATGTAGTCTTTGAGATACACCCATATTTATATGGACTTATATTTTTGTATTCTCACTTTAGTTTAACTATTGTGTATATCATAGCTTTAAGACATGTGTATTTACTTAATGATCATGTTTGTTTATGGTTTTGCACTTCATGTTTTGATTACATGTTTAAATGTAGTCTTTTTATTAAAACTTGTGTATATACGTGTACAACTATTGAGCCACATTTGATTATTATATGTTTATACTATGTTGCTCATTTGTACTCATTAGATGTACTAATATAACCTAGTTTTGATGATTCATGCATTTTGACTTGTATTCTCTATTTTTCGTACATGTTTTTCATGATCATGTGTTTAGCTTCATGTATATGTTAATTTTGTTTAAAACTTTAGATATATATGTATACCCTTGAGTCACTTGCTTTTCATGCAAATTCTATTATGGACTCATTTGTATTTGGGATATGTATGTATACTTTTAGTTTTAACTAAACATACATATACCTTGAAGTATACTTAGTTTTGATAATTTTCATGTTTTTGAGAAGGAATTTCATATGAGCTTCATTGCCTATTTTCATAATTATGCTTTTCACATAAGTCTTATATGTGCTTTATAGACTTTGAGTGACAATTGTTAAGTGATTTTCATGTTTTTATGGATTCATTCTTATTTTATTCCTTACTTGAAGGACTTCGTACTAGTTTACAAGATTATCATAAACTAGTTGTGTAATTTTTTATTTTGGAAGATATTTTCAATTATGCTAAAATTATTTTCAAATTCATATTTTTGAAAACCCCTTCCTTCTAAGGGCGGATAGATGGGCGACCATGCCTTGTATGCTCAAACTGAATATCCTTTTAACATGTGCATGAATAGAATGGTAGTTATGAGGTATACACTTGATCCTCATTATATTTTCAATTGGTATCACAATTGATATTTTTATGTTTGTATATTCATATTTGTGTTTTCTATATGTATGCTTCAAACTTCAAATAGTATCAATTTCGATTGGTATTTATATTTTCATACATATATATATATATATATATGATTTGATTGTGCTTACAACATCTTTACATCTTAAAGCACAAATTATGTTATGCTAAGCTTGATTACTCTTTAATATCAATTATTTTTCAATTAGTATCTTATACAAGTTTATGGATTGTTTTTATTAGTATTTCATAAAGGGGAGAAAAATTCGTGTTTTATCTTTCAATCGGTTTTATTTTCAATTGGTATCTTACTCTCATTCTTTATGATGAAAAATATTTTATTTTAGCATATCTAACATTTTTAATATTGGTATCACTAATCTTAAACTGGCATTATTTTCAATTTGATATCCTTATTGTAAAATGAGTTATGTTTACCAAAAATTGGTTTTTACTTTCAATTGGTATCAAAAATTTATAATATATATTTCAATTGGTATAAAAAACATACAATGTTACAATGTTTCATTTTCTATTTGTATCAAAAATTTACAAGATATTTTCAATTGGTATCTTTTGGTATCTTAAAAATTTTGTTTATTTCAATTGGTATCATAAATTGATATCATAATTTTTCGATATATAACTTTATCATAAATTGGTATATTTTCAATTGGTATCTTAATATATTGTTTGATCTATTTTCGCCCCTTTGTTGATGAATTGACAAAAAGGGGGAGAAGTATTTGATGAGTTTATATATGCATGTTTATTTTATTTCCTCGTTTATGTAAAAAAGGGGGAAAAGAATTTGGTAAATTTATGCATGTTTATTACCATTTATGCATATATGTGTTCTTTGGTTTATGCATTCATTGAATATCTTTATTGTTTATTGCTATGTATGAGTTAAGGGGGAGCTTCTATGAAGCTTAACTTTAATCCATATATATATATAACTCCATGAGTTTTATCATTATCAAAAAGGGGGAGATTGTTAGCCCAGAGGCCCATCACTCTAGTTTTGATATGATTAACTCATGTAGTTATAGTTTACTAATAATCTTGTGTTAAATAGTTTCAGTGATTGACCAAGATATTAGTAAATGTTTAACTTCACGAAAAAGTTTTGGAGCTTTCACATGTAGATTCAAGAGTTGCGCGTCAAGATCGCATCTAGCACTCGGTTGGAGTCATGCTCGTTGGATCGTGTTTGGATCGAGTCAACTTGGAGAAGGAGTTCTAATAGAAGACCTCGGTTTGTTTAGTTTGTATTTAGATTTTGTGTAAACGTAGATAGTGTTGATAACTTAAGTTCACATATACATACAAGTTTAAAGTTTATTGGTTTTGGTTTTCGGTTTAACCAGTTTTAGATTTCCTATCAAAAACACAGATATATATATATATCTTATATGTAAATTGAATTCTATCGATATACAATATGCTTCAAAGTTATTTCAATATCATATTTTTGTATCCATATGAGTTTTGGAGAAAACGTTTTTCCATTTCAAAAATTCAAGTTTTGAAAAATACAGATTTTGTGTTTAACCCAAATTTTAATATCACAAAAACGGTTCAAATAGTTTATAATATGTGTTGATTTTTAGTCACACATATTTGTACTTCAAAGATCTCACAAGAACTTATTTTTGTGGATTTTATGTGTATTTTATGGGATTTTTTAGAAGTTAAAAAGACCAAATTTTAATCCTATATCTTGTTTGACCTGGCCTTCTGTCAGTCGACCGTCCGGTCGACCGAGGCAGAAGTCGGTCGACTGGACCGGTCAACCGATATGCACAAACATGAACGGCCAAATGGCTTGAGGGCCGGTCGACCGGGCGATCGATCATCCAGAGAGCTTTGCTCTCTGGATTTAGCCCCGATCGACCGGCCGGTCGACCGACCGGCCGGTCGACCGAAAGCAGACTTTTCTGCTGCGTTTGACCCAATGACTAGTTTTTAAAATGGGTTATAAATACCCATCTCTCTGGGCTGTTTTGATTAAGAATTTTAAAAGCAAAAATTCCTATTTTTCTTAGTGTTTTAGCAATAAGTTTTCAAAGGGTTTTTGAGTTAAAAAGATTTATCTTTATTTGTTTTAAAGTGTTAGAAATTCAAAGAAAAAAAGAGTCTTTGGGAAATTATTTTGATCTTCATTTCTATTTTATTCTAGAGTTTTTCCTTAGTGTTTTTCTTTGTGACTTATTTTTCAAACACTTTATTTTCTCACACTTGAGCTATCTTATCTATCATATCTATGGATCTTGTTTAGTGGGAAAAATTGGTTTGTGGTTTATTGAGACCACCAAGCGTTGTAATCTCTTTGCTTTAGGTTTGTGGGTATCCCTCTTGTGTAAGAGGTGATTGTAGAGAAGTTTGAGTTTGTTGGGATCCCTCTGAGTGTAGAGGTGATTGAGGTGTTGTTTTGCTTAGTGCCCTATCCCTCTAAGTATAGAGGTGATTGTTGTTGTTGGCTTTGCGCCTATCCCTCTATTGAGAGATTGATCTTGTGTGGCTTAGTGCCTTACCTCTTGTGTAGAGGTTGTTATTGTTTGAGAAAGGAGTTGTGTACTCCAAGTTTGTATTACTCAAATCCTTAGTGGAGGTTCCCTGTGTGGGAAGTCCTGTGTGGACGTATGTGGAAATCCTTCTGTGTGAAGGCGGGGACGTAGAGCAGTGGCTCGAACCATGAAACATATCTTGGTGTTTGCGATTGATCCACTATCTTTAAACTCTCTCTTTAAACCTTGCATTATTTCATATTGTTCATATCATACTTATATACTTGGTATTGTTTATGTGCCCATACTAGTGTTGAACCAAGAGAGCTTCATATAGCACCTCAACTCTTATTTAGAGAAATTTAGAGGAAATAGTTCAGAGGCCTTCATCAGGAATTCGACTACACTCTTTGGTTACACTTAGTGTATTGCAATTAGTTTTTAATTCCTCATCATTTGTCATTAGATTAGCTATATACCTATTCACCCCCTCTAGGTATATTTTCACCTCTCAACCACTGAGGCAGAGTATGTTACAGCCGGGGCTTGTTGTGTAGAAATCCTATGGATGAAACATACTCTCCTTGACTATGACTTGCATTATGACCATATTAAAATATTTTGTGATAATACTAGCACCATTCATATGAAAAAAAATGTAAATCAATATAAAAAGACTAAGCACATAGATATTCGATATCACTTTCTTAGAGATCACTATGAGAAAGACAATATTGAAATTGATTATATTTTCACAAATTTTTAACTTGCGAATATTTTTACTAAACCACTAGATTATAATAGATTTTCATTCATTTGTGGTGAGTTAAATGTTTGTATTATGATTCATAAGTTTTGAATGTTTTCAATTTTTTTATATTTTTCAAATTAATATCTCTTTTATGTTGATGTCATTAGCCCTTTTGATGCATGACAAAAAGGGAGGAGATATTTGAGTTATTAAGTTTTTTTTGGTATTCTATATCCATTCTTTTTACCATGCTTATATATTAGTTGGAGGAAGGAGGATTGGAAGGATGCTAGGCTATATATGCATATTATTCTATATTGATATCATTTTTATATTGCATATATGTGTGACTTGCTTACATTGTCAAACCCATTTAAAGTCATAATGTTTTCTTGTACTTGATAGATAGCATAACTTGAGGGGGAGCTTTTCAATCTCTTTCATATCCTTTATCTTAAATAACTCACATGTTTTGTTATCATCAAAAATGGGGAGATTATTGTCCCAAGGTTACAATCACCGAGTTTTATGATTTTGATGATAACAAAAATATGTGGTTATTTATACTAATCAAGTTAAAGTGTTTAAGTTTATCTCAGGGTTTTAAGGATCCAAGGAGTTTTCTTCCTCTAAAGGAAGGTGTTGACTCAAGAAGACTGAAATACGGAATCAAAACTCAAAGTACTCAACGTCGCTAATGAAGAATGTTGGCCCAAAGGCCCATCACTCTAGTTTTGATGATGATCAACTCATGTAGTTATGTTTACTATTGATCTTGTGTTTAATTAGTGACAGATTTGTTATCAAGATCTTAGTAGGTGTGGAGCTTCAACAAAGGATTTTAAGACATATTTGGAGCTAGCACCGGTTGATTCACGAGCCTATGCATCAAGATCACATCAAGTACTCAAGAGGAGTCGAGCTCGTTGGATCGTGTTTGGACCAAGTCAAGATGATGAGAAGACTTCAAGGGAAGATTTCAAAATCAAGACTTGTGTCTAGGTATAAGATTTTTGTTTTTAGATAAAATGTAAAGGATAGAGTAGTTGGTGGATTGCTCAAGTATATATCACACACACACTCTTGATAGTTTTGTTTTTACAAAAGATTTTCATTTTGGAAAATACATGTTTGGATTTTGGTTTTCATGTTTACATATCTTTTAACCAAAATCAAGTTTAGAGCTTAATGTCAAAAACTTAGATATTTCTTCTTATTTGTGTAATGGATCATATCCATACACACTATGCTTTAATGAGTTCAAAATATCTAGTTTTTATTTAAAGGAGTTTTGGAAAAACAAGATTTTGGAAAATACAAGTTTTCAATTGAGCCAATATTTTCATATTACAAAAATAGTCCAAATCTTTTATAACATGCCTTGATTTTGTGCAAGCATGTTTGTTTATCAAAGAATATTGGTAAAACTATTTTTGTAGATTTTTAAGTATTTTATGGGATTTTATTTCAACCAAAAGACTTAGTTTTAAATCCCAGAAAAACTGTTTTAAGGTTTCAGCTAGTTGACTTACCACCTTGATAGTCGACTAACTCTGAAGTCGGTCGACCGGCTCGGTCGACCGACGTGCACGGACGTGCACGCCTTGACCTGGCAGATGGCCGGTCTGCCGACCCTGTCGACCGGAACTGAGAGCAGTGCTCTCTGTTCTTTTGGGTCAACCGGGCGGTCGACCGGAGGCTCCAACGGTCGGATTCTTGACCGTTGGCGGTCGACCGGGCGGTCGACCGACAGGTCTGACAGACCCCAACGGCTAGTTTTTGACAGCCTATAAATTTGGGGGTTTGGTCATTGTTTTAAAAAAAGATTTTAGGAGAGCTTTGAGCCAGTTTTTCCCATCTTTTAAAAGAGTTTTCTCTACATATTTGAGAGCAAATATTTCCTATCTAAAGGGAAGATTTTATTCAAGAGTGTTTAAAAGAGATTCTTTGAGTTTTTCCTCCACCATTCTCATCCTTGTTTTCTCACACAACACTTGAGCTATCCATTGCTATATCTACCCTATAGGGAGTGTTATTGTGAGAGGATTTTAGGTGATCAAGAGTTGTGATCACCAAAGTTCTACTTTATTCCTTTGAGGAGGCGGACGGTTGTGTTCGCATTGTTTCGGGTCCTAGTGGGGACTCGGTGGTTTCGAGTTCGTGTGTGAACTCCGTGTTTGAGGTGCGGCCTCGGCAAGCTTGTGGGGCTTGCGTGTGTACGGGACTAAGGAGTCCGAGGGCTTGTAGGTGTTGCGGCACCGAGGAGAGATCCATTGGGATCTTGCATAGTGGAAATCCTTCGTGTGTCGAAGGCGGGGATGTAGAGCAAGTGTGCTCGAACCTCGAAACAAACCCTTTGTGTTTGCGATTGCTCTCTCTCTCTCTCTTTGTCTCTTGTTATATCTTGCATGCTTTATTGTCTATCTTTATATGCTTGATATATTCATTGGGCTTAAGTGATATATACATGCTTGGGTTGTTTGCTAACACTTGTATTTAACCAAGAGAGCCAACGCGGCACCTCAACCCATTCAAGGGGAATCTAGAGGAGTTTGTCCAGAGCCCTTCACGGGGAATTCGGCAACACTCTTGTGTTATACGTGGTGTTTAGTGTAAAAGTTTTATTTGGTCATAATTGTTTTTAGCTTCCGCATTATTTGGCATTAAGTGACCATTAGATTAGCCATCACTTATTCACCCCCCCTCTAGGTGAACCTTCAATTGGTATCAGAGCTTGGTACTCTGATTTGGGTCTAACAACCTAGAGCTAAAGATCCTCATTTTTAGGCTAATCACAATATTTTGTACACACACCATGGACTTCATGTCACCACCCATGTTTGACATTGTTAACATCCATATATGGAAGGTGAAGATGTCCTTGTACCTCAAAGCCCTAGGCTATCATGTTTATCTTGCCATCACTAATAATGATTATTGTTTATATGGTAAGAATATTGAGGCTAATGCAAAAGCCCTTAATGCTTTAAAGTCTACCCTAGATGATGTTTATTTATTTAGAGTTTCTAACTTTGATTCGGCTTTTGTAGTATGGAATACCCTCATCTCCCTTGGCGAAAATGATCAATACTATGCGGGGAGCGATTCGGACGTTGGAAGCAACACCTCCAACTTGTGCTACATGGTCCAAGGGGATAACCCCCTTGAGGTAACTACCGAATCTGAGGATGAGGACATGTCATATGATGAGCTTACCACTTTTTGTCAACTCCTACTTGAGAAATATGACATGATTAAAAAGGAAAATAAAAATTTGAAAAAGAAATTTGAGTGCATGCATATAGAACATGATTCATTTAGAAATAATATTGCATGTTTAGAAAAAGAAAATGAAATTTTGAAAAATGAGAATGTTTCCCTCATGTCTAAATTGAATGATCTTTGTGAAGGAAACACAAGTTTGAAAAATGAAATTATTTTGGTGGGAAAACAAAAGGAAATTATTTTGCAAGAAAATAAATCTTTAAAAGAAAATTTGTTGAAAAGAAAAAGAAAATGTTTTTCAAAAGAAAAAGGAAAATGATTCTATATCTCACCATGCTTTACATGCCACCACTAGTGAGATTAATGTTTTGAAAAATAAAATGGATTGTTTAAGTTCAACTTTGAACTCGTGTGCATTCAACCATTTTAGATTGGAATCCTTGTTTCAAAAGAAACAAGTTCCCCATGTTCATGCACACTCACATCATGCATTTGCTTATGTTACACAACACGATCACAAACATTCACATAAGCATCCTAAGGTGTACACATGTACACATTTTGGCCGCAAAGGCCATTTAGCAAAATTTTGTTTTGACAAGTTGCATGTTTTAAATTTTGCTAATAAAAATGTTTGGGTTCCTTACAAGACTAACCCCAAAGGACCCAAGAAAATATGGGTACCAAAACCCCCACCCCATGTTTTTGATGTAGGTGAGGGATCTCTCAAGATGTGAGAGATTTGGTGCCTTGATGGTGGATGCAAATGGATATGATGGACACACTTATTGATGCATCACTATCAAGAAGTTTTGGTGGGATGACCACCATGTTTGGAGCTTTGGAGTTGGTAACAATTTCTAAACTCCTACTTTTCATTTACATGCTTATTCTTTTGTAATATCATATAGCATGTTCATGTTTTTATGCTTCATGTGGTAAATATTAGTTTAAATGTAGTTTTTATCAAAACTTGAATTTATACATGTACAAATAGTGAGTTACACGTGATTTATATATGTTTGCACTTCATGCTCATTTGTACCCACTGTATGCACATGTATAGCCTAGTTTTGATGATTTCCTCATTTACACTTGTTTTGCCTATTTTCATGTTTTACTTCATGTATATGCAATTTTTCAAATCTAATAATATACATGTATACCCGTGAGTCTCTTGCCTTCATGCAAATATATTTGATAGACTCTTTTATATTTGGGATATGTATGTGTATTGTTAGTTTTGGATAAATCATACATATACCATGAAGATTAGTGTTTTAATGAAAAATGAATTTTCATGTTTGTTTGATAAAAATGATTTTAAAAAAAAATGATACTCACACTTTTTGAGCTTCAATGTCTATTTTCATGAAAATGCTATTTACATGACTTTTGAACACTCACACTTCATTTATTTTGTCATGACTTTGTTTCATGAACATATTTTTGAGCTTCATAGATCGAGTGTCAATTCTTGTATTTGGTATGATTCATGAAATATATGCTTTGATTTCATGTTTTGAAGGATCTTTAACTAGTTTTTCAAAATTATTTTAACTAGTTATTGTTCTTCATTTGGTAGTGATTTTCAATGCTAAAATATTTTCAAATCTAATTTTTGAAAACCCCTACCATCTATGGGAGGATGGATGGGAGATCATGTTCATGTATGCTTTAAAATGAAAATCATTTAAAACTTGAACCATGATTGGGTGGTAGTTTTATAAGATATACACTTGATCTTATTATTATTTCAATTGGTATCATTGGATTCTTTCAATTGGTATCTAAATTGATAATTTTTGTATATACTCATATTTTGTTTTCTTATATATGTATGTATCAATTTAAATTGGTATACTCATTTCATACATATATATATGATTTTCATGTGCTTAACTTACAATTGGTTCACATTTTTAAAAGCACAAAGTTTATGATGAAAAATAAATTTTTGATCATTATGTTTACTATTGGTATCAATATGTTTCAACTTCATATTTGTTAAATTTCAATTGGTATTAATATGATTTACAATAATGATTATTTTCAATTTGGTATCTTAAAATTTGTTTGTTTTACAAAAGCTCTGATACCTTTAAAAATTTTGTTTAAGAAAAATTAAAAAAAAACATTTTTTTTGATTTGTATTTCTTATATGCAAGGAGAGCTTAACATCTCTTCTACATATAGATTCATATTGAGTGTATTGTGTATTGAAGAGCTTGACAATCTCTTCTTTATGTGGTACACGTGTGTAGGGGGAGCTTCACATCTCCTCTTATGCATTACATAATATGTGTTATGTGAATTGGGCTTGTCATCCCTTCTTCATGTAATGCATATGTGTAGGGAAGCTAACTTAACGTCTTCCTCCTCAAGAATGTATATCGCATATAACCTTTTATTAATATATTTAATTTGACCCCTTATTGATCTCTTTGTTATGACAAAAAGGGGGAGAAAGATTTGATGATTTTATTTTTACCTTAAACCCTTTGTTGATGATTGACAAAAAGGGGGAGAGGTATTTGCTATATATGCATGTTTTTATTAAAGGACTTATGTTTATGCATATATGTTTTGTTTTGCAAATAGGAGAAAAAGAATTTGATTTTGTTTTATCTCCTTGATTTGCATACATGTCATGTGCTTCATTTCCATATTATATTGTTTATTTGTTATGCATGAGTTAAGGGGGAGCTTCTTTGAAGCTTCACTTTAATCCATGCATATATAACTTTATGAGTTTTGTCATCATCAAAAAGGGGGAGATTGTTGGCCCAAAGGCCCATCACTCTAGTTTTGATGATGATCAACTCATGTAGTTATGTTTACTAATGATCTTGTGTTTAATTAGTGACAGATTTGTTATCAAGATCTTAGTAGGTGTGGAGCTTCAACAAAGGATTTTAAGACATATTTGGAGCTAGCACCGGTTGATTCACGAGCTTATGCATCAAGATCACATCAAGTACTCAAGAGGAGTCGAGCTTGTTGGATCGTGTTTGGACCAAGTCAAGATGAAGAGAAGACTTCAAGGGAAGACTTTAAGATCAAGACTTGTGTCTAGGTATAAGATTTTTGTTTTTAGATAAAATGTAAAGGATAGAGTAGTTGGTAGATTGCTCAAGTATATATCACACACACACTCTTGATAGTTTTGTTTTTACAAAAGATTTTCATTTTGCAAAATACATGTTTGGATTTTGGTTTTCATGTTTACATATCTTTTAACCAAAATTAAGTTTAGAGCTTAATGTCAAAAACTTAGATATTTCTTCTTATTTGTGTAATGGATCATATCCATACACACTATGCTTTAATGAGTTCAAAATATCTAGTTTTATTTAAAGGAGTTTTGGAAAAACAAGATTTTGGAAAATACAAGTTTTCAATTGAGCCAATATTTTCATATTACAAAAATAGTCCAAATCTTTTATAACATGCCTTGATTTTGTGCAAGCATGTTTGTTTATCAAAGAATATTGGTAAAACTATTTTTGTAGATTTTTAAGTACTTTATGGGATTTTATTTCAACCAAAAGACTTAGTTTTAAATCCCAGAAAAACTGTTTTCAGGCTTCAGCTAGTCGACTTACCACCTTGATAGTCGACTAACTCTGAAGTCGGTCGACCGGCTCGGTCGACCGACGTGCACGGACGTGCACGCCTTGACCTGGCAGATGGCCGGTCTGCCGACCCTGTCGACCGGAACTGAGAGCAGTGCTCTCTGTTCTTTTGGGTCGACCGGGCAGTCGACCGGAGGCTCCAATGGTCGGATTCTTGACTGTTGGCGGTCGACCGGGCGGTCGACCGATAGGTCTGACAGACCCCAACGGCTAGTTTTTGACAGCCTATAAATTTGGGGGTTTGGTCATTGTTTTAAAAAAAGATTTTAGGAGAGCTTTGAGCCAGTTTTTCCCATCCTTTTAAAAGAGTTTTCTCCACATATTTGAGAGCAAATATTTCCTATCTAAAGGAAAGATTTTATTCAAGAGTGTTTAAAAGAGATTCTTTAAGTTTTTCCTCCACCATTCTCATCCTTGTTTTCTCACACAACACTTGAGCTATCCATTGCTATATCTACCCTATAGGGAGTGTTATTGTGAGAGGATTTTAGGTGATCAAGAGTTGTGATCACCAAAGTTCTACTTTGTTCCTTTGAGGAGGCGGACGGTTGTGTTCGCATTGTTTCAGGTCCTAGTGGGGACTCGGTGGTTTCGAGTTCGTGTGTGAACTCCGTGTTTGAGGTGCGGCCTCGGCAAGCTTGTGGGGCTTGCGTGTGTACGGGACTAGGGAGTCCGAGGGCTTGTAGGTGTTGCGGCACCGAGGAGAGATCCATTGGGATCTTGCATAGTGGAAATCCTTCGTGTGTCGAAGGCGGGGATGTAGAGCAAGTGTGCTCGAACCTCGAAACAAACCCTTTGTGTTTGCGATTGCTCTCTCTCTCTCTCTCTTTGTCTCTTGTTATATCTTGCATGCTTTATTGTCTATCTTTATATGCTTGATATATTCATTGTGCTTAAGTGATATATACATGCTTGGGTTGTTTGCTAACACTTGTATTTAACCAAGAGAGCCAACGCGGCACCTCAACCCATTCAAGGGAATCTAGAGGAGTTTGTCCAGAGCCCTTCACGGGAAATTCGGCAACACTCTTGTGTTATACGTGGTGTTTAGTGTAAAAGTTTTATTTGGTCATAATTGTTTTTAGTTTCCGCATTATTTGGCATTAAGTGACCATTAGATTAGCCATCACCTATTCACCTCCCCTCTAGGTGAACCTTCAAAGAAGCCCTGTTGAAGATCTTGTCGTCATCTAAAGCCTCGTAAGATATTAGTTTGTTAAAATGTAGAATATAGTAATAATGCTCAATAAGTTACACACACAAAATATAGAATTTTGAAAAATACATGTTTTAGTAGTATCAGTATTTTGCATGTTTGGTTTTGATATATGTCTCGTAATTTTTTCAAAATTTTATAACAAGTTTGGAACATGTATTTCATCACATATACATAGATACATTACCCTTAAGCCAATACAAAATATTTTGAAAATTGTTTGATATTCAAAATCTATACATAAAAACTGTTTCAGGCCAGAACGGTCGACCGGTGCCATTGCAGGCAAAACGGTGACCGACGGTCGACCGGGCCTTTGGCTAAGGGGCGTGCACGTTTGTGCACGTTGTTGATCGACCGACCGTTCGACCGCTAACCCTTGTGGTTGACCGACTGGTCGACCGACTGATAGACCCTAATTCTCGGTTGGGGTCGGTCGACTGATAGTTTAAATTTTTTCTTTAAAATAATGAACGGTCGACCGGAGCCAATGACTCTTTTCTAGATGACCTATCGGTCGACCGATAGGCTGCCAGATAGCCATAACGGTTAGTTTTTGAATCTATTTTGTTTTTAGTGGATTCCAACGGGCAATTTTTATTTTCAAGTGTCTTAACAAACCCCAAATGACCTGGTATGATTTATAAATGATATTTATTTATTGCCTATATATATGGTCATTGGTTTTAATTTTAGACAAGGAAAAACGCACAAGTTTATAAGTTTTCAAGTTTGTTCCTAAAGAGAAAAGTTTTTCTAGCTTTCAATCTTCAAGTTCTTTCTTTTCAAACCTATTTTCAGTTTGTTTTAAAACTCCTCTATTCTTTCTAATTGAATTTCATCTCACACTTAATTTCTTGAGCAACACTTCATATTCTACTCTATAGGAAGCTGTAAAAGCAACACTAATATACCAAGTGCTTTGTAACCTCAGCTGACTTTGTGCTACCTCTTGTGTAGAGGGTTGATTTGGCGGAGTTGTATACTCCGATTTTGTGTAGACCAAATTGTAATTTCTTTGTGTAAGGTCTCTTTGTGGAAGATCCCTTAGAAGATAGTGAAATCCTTCATAGTGGTGAAGGCGGGGACGTAGAGCAATGGCTCGAATTTTAGAACAAATTCCGTTGTGTTTGCGATTGCTTGTGTCTTGCTCTCTATTTTATTTTTCATACTTATGTAATTATTCATCTTGCATTCTATAATTGCTTTCATTTCATCACTTTTATTACCGGTATATACTCATCTCAATAAGGAGGCAATTGAGCACCTCAACTCATTATCTAGAGGAATCAAAGAGGAGAAGTTCTAGAGCCCTTCAGGGGGAATTCGACTTCAATTCTTGTTTTAAGTGACCGTTTGCATAACTCATCATAAGTAGTTTTAAAATTGTATTTGATTTGTAAAACACCTATTCACCTCTCTCTAGGTGTATTTCACATTTCAGGCCAAAACGGTCGATGGGCCTTGGGCCAAGGGGCGGCACGTTTGTGCACGCTGTCGGTTGACTGACCAGTCGACCGCTAATCCTTGCGGTCGACCAGTCGATTGACCAACTGAGAGACCCTAACTCTCGGTTAGGGTCGGTCGGTGACCCGGTCGACCAATCATTTATTTTTCTCTTTTGAACTAAAGGGCAGTCAACAGGAGCCAACAACACTTTTCTGGATGAGCTGGCGATCGACCGGCCGGTCGACCGACAGCCTGCCAGTTATCTATAACAGCTAGTTTGTTAATCTATTTTGTTTTTAGTGGATTCCAAAGGCATTTTTGGTTTCCAAGTGTCTAAACACAACCCAAATGACCTGGTATGATTAACAAATGATATTTATTCATTGCCTATATATATGGGTCATTGGTTTTGATTTTGAGATAATAAGATAACACAAGTTTTCAAATTTGTTTCAAAAGAGAAACTTTTTTTAGTTTCCAATCTTCAAGTTCTTTCTTTGCAAAACTATTTTCCGTTAGTTTTAAAGCTCTCCACTTCTTTCTAACTGAATTTCTTCTCTCACTTAATTCTTGAGCTACACTTTATATTCTACTCTATAGGAAGTTGTATGAAGAGAGTGTTTGTGATCATGTTGGATCACCAAGAGCTTTATAATCTCAATTGACTTTGTGTCATCTCTTGTTTAGAGAGTTGAGTGGTGGAGTTGTGTACTCTGGTCTTGCGTAGACTAAGTTATAATTCCTTTATAAGATCCCTTTGTGAAAGATTCCTTAAAGAATAGTGAAATTCTTCATAGTGTTGAAGATAGGGATATAGAGCGGTGGCTCGAACTTCGGAACAAATCCTTTGTGTTTGCATTTGCTTATGTCTTGCTTTCTATCTACTTTTCATACTTGCGCAGTTGTTCATCTTTCTTGATATCATTGCTTGCATTTCATCCATCACTTTCATTATCTGTTTACACTTATTTCAACAAAGAGGCAATTGAGCACATCAACTTATTATCTAGCGGAATTAAAGAAGAGAAGTTTTAGAGCCCTTCATAGGAAATTCAGCTTCAATTCTTGTTTTGAGTGTCCGTTTGCATAACTCATCATAAGTAGTTTTAAAATAACATTTGAATAGCAAAACACTTATTTACCTCCCTCCCCCTCTAAGTGTATTTTAGTCTTTAATTAAATGATTTAACACTGCATTCCGACTTACACTCATCTCCTTTTCTTATCTATTTCTTCTCATTCTTCCTTCTCTCGTTTAAATCAAGAACATTTCTATTTCATTCATTGTTATAAAAACTCACATCAAATTATTTTCAAAAAAGCTCCTTAAGATATTTGAAAAATTATCAAAAAAATTTAGAGTAAGATTTGAGAGAAAAATTGAAAAAAAATTACGTTTAATTGGATTATAAGAAAGAGAGAGGAGGAGGAGAATGAAAGAAAAAAGGATAAGAATTTTGATCTTAATAGAATTTGGGTTAAGGCACATAGGAATAATGAAGAAGAAAGGAGAATGACTAACGGATAAAACACTCTTATTTCATTCAAAATTTAGCTGAAATGGTAAGTATTAAGATTTAGAAGATTTTTGGGATAAATTTTTAATTCAAAGATTTGAGGAGTAAATTTTTAAATACTAATGATTTGAAAGATATATATCTAAATCATACTAAACGATCAAGCATCAAGTAACAAAATGAGAAGATAACAGGAGGAGACACACTTAATGCGGTTCGACGCTCTGGCCTACATCCACGAGTGAAGGAGGGCAGAAGTGAGGAAGTGAGGAAGTGGTAATAATTTCTTTTAGAACTTGAGAATTAGTTAGTAAGTTTTCCGGTGTTTGGATGTTGTTGGGAAGTGTGCTTTGAAAAATGTTGTGCCTTTTCCGGTGTTTGGATGGTAATGTGAAAGTGAAAGTGAAAAAGTTAACCACAAAGTTGACCGTAAAATAATATTAAAATAAAAATTAATTAAAAATATAAACAATGGACTGTAATTATAATGCAAGTGAGATTTACATGATCAAAAAATTAACTATTTTGCGTTACAACTTATTATAAATGAGATTTACATGACCACAAAATTAACTGTAGCACTCTGGAAATGAGGAAATGATTGTATAAAAGAGAAAAGAGAAAAAGAAAAAGAGTTTTCTTATTTTTCTTTTTCGGTGTTTGAATAAATAGGAAAGTGAGCAATTACACTTTTCTATTTCCTTACTTCCGCCCACTTCCTTGTAACAAAATTGTGAGGCACAAATTCCTGGTGAAAACACTTATACCCTAATCCTAAGTATACCTTAAACCTCATGGGAGGCGGCGACCTCTTTTCTTTCAACGTAAAACCTACATTTGAGTACACAAGTATATTATATATGCGTACATAAAAGGAAAATTACATTTCAGGACCAACTCGCAGGGGCTCGGGGTTATATATGCGTACATAAAAGGAAAATTACATTTCAGGACCAACTCGCAGGGGCTCGGCCCCGAGCCCCTGGGTGAGTATTGGCCCTAGCCTTTTTCCTCCACCCCAGGCCTCTCAAAACTTCTTCCTCAAAAGTTGCCTGCACCTCATGGATTTAGTTAGTCGCAAATTGAATTCTGAATTTGTGGAACTTGGGCTCAAATTTGGCATTGATTCAAATCCAACAATCAGTTTTTTTGAGTTTAACTCGTTTACACTCAAACTAGGTTATTCCTTTTATTATTTTTAATATAAACCATACTCAAGATTTGAATCTCGGAGTCCCCATAACCTATAAAAACTTGATTAGTTTCAAGTTTTTAGGTGGTGCTTATAACTCCTATCTTCTTACCCAAAAACTTTTTAATGTTGCATATAATTTTTCAAAATTTAAGCGTTATACGGGTGTCATTATGGGTTTGACGGAGTTAGCTAGGAGTTAGCCGTCTACATTCTGGTGGGGCTATTTGATTTTTATTATTTGATCCGCTTTCTTCAACCGATGTAACTCTCAGGTTCTCACCTGATAGTGTGTTATTTTTTTCTTTATACATATATAATTTTGGGAATGACAACTCAACTCATCATGTCAAATCAGAAGCGTGTGAATTGGCTGAGAGTAATCTGCTAACTCCTATGTCCGAATATGGCAAGGGGCCGGTAAATCTGACACCCTTCAACAAATTAAGGGACATTGAGGAATTTGTTCTCCAAGAGAGTCCCTGCAAATCTCTCTTAACTTGAGGATCCCAAGAAGTCTCTTAGCAACTGTTTAATAAATCTAAATAATACGAATTTAAATCTGAAATAATATTTAAATAATATGCTTTAGTAAATTTAATTAATATATAAAGCAATATATATTAATTATATATTAATATATAGTAAACAAAAATTTGAGATTCTAATATTGTGACACTAAACGGATAAGGAATATCGATGAGTAGTCATTTTAAATACTTGGGTTCTATTATCCAAAAAGATGGGAAGATCAATAGTGATGTCAACTATAGGATCCAAGCCGGCTAGTTGAAATGGAGGGGCGCAATAGGAGTTTTATGCGACCGTAACATTCCGTTATGGCTGAAGGAAAAGTTTTATCTGACTGCTATTGGGCCAACTTTATTATATGGCACAAAATGTTGGGTTATAAAGAGATATCATGCCCAAAAGATGAGTGTAGTAGAGATGCACATGCTTCATTGGATGTGTGGTAACACGATGAGAGATAAGGTTAAAAATGAGGATATTCGTACTAAGATAGATACAACCCCTATAAAGAGAAAATGAGAGAAAACCGTCTACGATTGTTTGGTTATGTGCGACATAGACCTACAGATAGACCAGTCTGGCGAGTAAAGGGTATCAAATTAGGACAGGTTAAAAGAGCGCAGAGGAGACTGAAGAAAAATGGACGGACGTGATACAACAAGATATAAAGGATAAAAGTCTTAATGAAGGCATATTGCTCGATAGGAATGAGTGGAAAAAGTTGACTCATGTGCCTGATCTGACGTAATTCTCTTTTGGTGCATATAGCCTAGCCCAAATACTTTGGACAAATGGCTTAGTCGTTGTTATTGTAAAGCAATATATAAATTTAATTTAATTAATATTTAATGCATTATTAAATACTGGATTAATAGACGAATTTTTTATTTTTTAATATTTAATAATTAATAATACGAATTTAATATTTAATAATTAATAATTAATTAATACATAAAAATATTTAATTCAATTTACTTTTTACAAATTTATTAAATAAATAAAAAAATTCATTCAAAACATAAAATATTAAAAATAAAGAGTGGAGGGGGAGAACTGTTAGAGACCAATGACCCTTTAATAATCACTTAGCCCCGTTCACCCCCTTAAATAAGGGAGCCTTAAGAGAACCCTCGGAGATGCTATGTTGCAACGGGGAGTTACTAACTCCCCCATCTAGAAGTTACTGGGTTTTTTCTTTGGAATTAAGGGGGAGTTACCGGTACTATAATTCATTCATATATGCCAACTGGGCTTAATAGGTACAGTACAAAATCTATTTAAAACATCCCAGATTGAAAGTGGCCCTCAAATGCTTCCCGCAATCTTTCTGTACGAATGCAAAATGTGCCGAAAATACTGCCGCAATTGTTCAAACCCAGACTCGAAGTTCTTGCTTTCGAAATTAGGAGGGAAATTTTCTTAGTCCACAAAAGGATCAAATAGACCCAATAGCAATAGTGAGAGATTTTCAATGGCCAATCTCTCCAGTCTCATCCACGAGCTCCGCGAACGAATCGCCGCCGCCTCCTCCCCTTCATCCACCGCCGGCTGCGGCGGCGGCGGCGGCGGCGAAGACCCATTGGAGGCCAGGTTTCGCATCGTCCTCCCCAACCTTCTCCACGCTTACGTCAACCCCTCTTCCACCGGTGATCAATCAATAAACCCACAAATTTCTTCTTCGCGTAAAAAAAGCTTTCATTTTTACTACTTTCTTTAAAAAAGTTTCATTTTTGTAAAAATCTCTTTGATCAGCTAATGAGAGAGAGGTGACGGCTGTGCTGAAGCTGCTGTCCCACACGGCCCGCAACTTCCCCGGCGTCTTCTACCACGGCAAGGCCGCCGCCGTTCTTCCCGTTATCGGCCGTATCCTCCCTTTTCTCGCGGAACCTGCATTTTGGTATATAAACCCTAATCCTAACCAAACCCAAGCTGAATTTTTATGATTTCTATTGAATGCTGTCTCAGAATGATGATCTTTAGGTGTTAATTTTAGTCTTAGCGACAGTATCATGAATAGTGTTAGGGTGGATTATTAGCCTGCATGATGATTTACATTATATTAATCAATAATATTTTAAGCTTAAGTTTAGCACGATGAATGGCAAGAATTATTGGAATGTAACTGTAAATTTTGACTGGGATTGTCAAGGTTAAATGGTTTTTTGGCTAAATTTATGAAAGATGATTACTGTGAAATTTCAGCTTGTCTTGAATTTTCTAGGAGGCTGGGCTCAGCAATTTTAACTGAATTGCAATCTTTGAGTCTGAACTCCTGATTTGGAATCAAGTTGATCTTTTATTTGTGTTTTTCTTTTCTTATGTGTTACTTTTGTTAGTTCCCGCCATGGAGTAATCTTTGAGACAGTTGCATCAGTTCTTTCTCTTCTACGCACTGGAGAGCGAGAAGCCTACCGTCAATTCTTCTTGGATGCCATGGAAGTGGTTGAAGGTATCAACTCTTGACTCCTCATCAGCGAATCAGCGTGATATGGCACAATTTTCCCTATTAAAAGTGGGCATGTTCTTCCCTATCAGAATAAACAGACATGTATACAAATGTTGATGAATTGTTAGATGCTTTACACTGGTGTCCTATGCTTATTTGATCAAATAGTAAGCAGCCTTGGGTGCAAGTCGTGATTTTTTTTTTTGAATTTTAATATATTCTAAATGCTTTGTTCATTACTTCATGCACAAGGTTATCCACAAACACAGACACACAGACCCACATGCATAGAAAAGCATATGTGGTAATGCCAGATTTCTGGTTAGAAACTATGGGCAAGAAAGATGCTTGTCCTGGAACCTGGAAGGCCAATTGGCAAAGGGAAGCCATACTTCTTGGTCCTGCAGTTTAATTTCATTAAACCGACCTTCCATGAGAATCTAGATGAAGATTAGATTTGGCAATTCTTTCCTCACTGCTCGATTGATTTGTATCTGCATAACCTGATCTTCTGACGAACAGATATTTTATATGTGGCGTCACTTCACTCGAATAAAGTAACTTCCAGTAGAGTTTCATTAAAGTGTTTCTCCGAGTCTTTTGCTGCAATTTCTACTGTACCATCACTTTTTAGTGAACTTCCGGCCTGCTGTCAGCCTGCTAATGGTCCTGGTGTATTGGTTGAACTGGCTGATATGCCGAGATGGCAGCTGTTTGCTGGGTGGATAGTTAAGCTTGTTAGCAAATGCTTGACTGAAGGAACTCTCTATGTGGAAGGCCTTGTTAAAATGTCATTTGTTTCTGCGGCATGTTCTCTATTGTGCTTTGGTGATACAGCTTTACATATGGTGGGTGGTGATTTGTGCCTTATTTGGACTTTTCTAAATCCTATGAGTTCTTTTGGTGTTATTTCTCTGTTTGATCCTCATGAAGTTTCTTCTGTTTGAACAGGCTTGTTATGATTTTGCACGCATCACAATGACAGTAATAGATGAGGGAATCATTCCAGTTGAAAAAATTATTAGGTCAATAACATGTATACTAGGACAAGATGAAAAGGAATATGCAGTTTTCAGGTATACAACATCTGTGCAGCTGCTTTATTTGTTTTCATGTACTTGTGTGTAATAATTGTTCATCATAATGTTTACTTTTGATCCTTATATTCTTTAGCTATTTGGTCAATATTCAAGAGTTTAAATTTTGATAAGTTGGAGACTTGAGATTTGGAGCTTTAAGGGTTGGTAGAGAAGCATTCGTTTGTTAAAATCAGAATCACTCTTCCTGGTGCTTTTATATGTTGGTAGCAGTCTTCTTTAATATTTCATCTCCTTATGTTGATTTTTATTGCCTGGTGGATACCATTTCACTTCTTTTGGAAGTAATTTAAAGTCAATTTTTTCCATACAGTTGTTCATCTTTTTAGCTTCACGTACATTATAGTAAGTCCACTAGAAATTTTCATTATCTGGTGTGGACTAAAGTTTTCTTTTCCCCATTTGAGTTCACTTCTGAAATGGTTTGTTGTGGTCATGTTGTTTTAACTGGAGCAGATCAGTGAAGCTAGACCTCTAAGCTTAGATTACTTAACTTTCATATGGGAAGAATAATTTTAATTTAGCATATAGAGTTTGCAGTAATCTGTTTGTGATATTGGAGTGTATCGATCCAATTACTTCCTTATTTTATGGTACTATTCTTCTTTAATAAAAAACTTTTAGTTTTGAAGAATATAAATGAGTACAGTACAAATGTCAAACTTCACCACAGCCCCGGCACTGAGTTCATTTTAACTATCAAGTCATGTTACGAGACATGCTTCTCATATCTGGATGTGAACATTTCTTTAGATTAGAAATCAACAAAAAACAACATTTTATCTATGACATATTCATCATCGATGATTTTAAAATAATGACAACTGTTAGGTTTGGAGAATAGACAGCTAAACCCTTGTTTGGGCTTGACCCCTTCTTTAGATGAAATAATACTGAAAACAAGAATACCTACACGCTAATACTCCCCCCCCAACCAAAAAAAAGTTGGGAGTGTAGATATTAATCATGCCAGCTTGTCAAAAAGAATAGAAAAAGATCTTGGCAATGTTTTAGTAAAGATATCACCAATCTGAGGTCCAAAGGTCACATAACAAGTGATAATCCTCTTGGTCAGTACCGTATGCCGAATAAAATTACAATTGACCTCAATATGCTTACTCCTCTCATGAAACACAGGATTGTCGGCAATATACATCGCTGCCTGATTATCACAATACATCATCGTAGATCAAGACAAACAATTTTCTGTCTCACATGATAAAGATTGTACTCATATCATCTTACATGCAGCATGCACCATGCCTTGTTCTTAGCTTCAACCCTAGATCTGGCATCCATTGTCTACTTCTTACTACGCCAAGCAACGGTGTCAACAAATGTATAATAGTCACTAATAGAATGACAATCAAGGGGATATCCAACCCAATTAGCATCAGTGTGTGTCATGATTCCGATATGATATTAAAGTCCCTACCCCTACATCCCTACCACTACAACTCTGAAGTTTTAATGAGGATTGAATGGTAATATTTTTATATTCTAACATGTCCCCACTAGTCGAGTGTCTTTTCATGGGCTCGAACAAGTTAGCATCAGTATGCGTTAGACTCCGATACCATATTAAGGTCTCTGCCACTAAACCAACTTTGAAGTTATAGTAAGGGTTGAGGCTAATATTTTTAAATTCTGACACGTCCCTGCAAGTCAAGTGTCTATTTATGGGTTGTAACCTGGTCTTTTGCGTAACTGTACTTTTTTAATTCGCTTTTTAAATGCGCGTCTGCTTTTTAAATGGGTGCCTGATTAGAATTGAACCTAGGTTACTCTAATGCAATGTTAGGTTATGTACGCCTGTGAACCTAGATTACTCTAATACAATGTTAAGTTTGAAGAAAAGATGGCTCAACCCTAGCTTGGGGTTAGCCTCTTTTTTATATAGATGAAATAATACTGAAATTACAAGAATAACCTTGCACACTAATAACAATAAAACAAAAAAAATTATGCAACTATGATATGCTATATATCTGATAACTTTGGCAGATCCAGCTCAGATTTAACTCTTTTTTGTAGAGATTAATGTTTTTGAGTTATAACAACTTGATGATTACCAACCACTTGTAAGGAACACCTAGTTGTTTTCTTCTGGCCCAACCATTATTGCACCTCACAGTGACCACTATAACAAAAGTACATTCTTCTTAAAATAGTGATATCTTGCTAGAAAAAAGGTTAGTTAGGAAAAGATTAATATCAAGTCACATGGATCCGTCACTAGCTTAAAGTTGATGTGGTTGCGGAATTTAAAGAAGTGATTACCGAGGGGACAAGTGGGCTAATATCTCGCTAGTACATGTGACCTGTATACCAAAAGGGCATGCACTTGTTTGACACTCTACTATAACCTTCCTATTATGAGATCTCTAATTTTATGATAATGGTCCTGAGGTTCATTTTATGTTCCCATCTTCAGAAGGTCTATTTGTAGTGGTTTCTAGCTCTTCTTGCTGTTATGAATTCTGCATCATCTCCAAAATGTATATTCCAAACACCCTAACTGTTTTGTACAGTATTTTAAATCTTACTACTACATATCCTTGGTTTGAGTAAGCTAGCTTTTCCAAAAGAACTTGAGTGTGTGCTGGATAAACTTTCTATACCATGTTTTTCTTTGTGATTTTTTTAAGATTAAATTTTTGTAATGAAGCCTTAGTATGCACTGATAAAGTCTCTGGCAGAAACTCAGTTTATGATTCTTCTATGGGCGCTTGTCTCCATGTGCTGCATTCAACGTGTCCGAATGATGTTGTTGAGTCAACAGCTAGTGACATAGTCAATGTTTTCCCTAAATCTTTGCAGAGTACAGAAAGCCTTGAACTCCAGGTTAGAACATATCTATCTTTATGATTTTATTTTACTTGGCTTTCAATTCTTTCCATTTTTGGTAGTTTGTCTGTATCATCAAGGTCCAGTGACTCCATTGTGGGGGCTAACTACCAAGCTCATTTCAGGCAGCACTGTGCAATGCTTACGCTAGAATTGCTAACATTTGTCCATTGCATATTTGGAGGCCTGGAATCCTGGTGAATATGCTTTGCTCTCCAAAACCTTGTTCCCCATTGATTGAATGCATTCGAGTGGCTATCAGTATTCTTCATTCTGATTTTGTTAGAGAGGACGGTCTTTGTGACAGAGGTGTTTCACTTACAGTAGGCAAAGAATTGGACATGCCGCAAGTGGGCAAGAAGCGATCAGTGCAAGACAGTTACTATATTCAGTTGAAGCGTCAAAGGACAATTGATATTGGAGCAATTCCATCAGCTAACGAACACATTGCGGCTAAAATTACTGAGTTTTCTCCAGATGAACAAGACAAACAGTGTGCAGGAATTCTACACTCTCAACTTGCCGCATTTATTACTCTTCTAAAGCCAGAGAACATTGAAGCTTCAACTTTGAGGCCAGAAATTGCAATAGCGGCCCTTAGCCTGCTGTGTATTGCATTTCATGGCTTTCCTGATACCAGTTTGTCTATTAGTATTTTCCAGCAAGTGCTCTCCTGGATGCCTTGGATATGCAACCAGGTCTAGGAGAAACTTTATGCAACAATTAATACATTCCCGTGCTTAATTTTTCTTTCTCAATTCTCTAAAGTAATTAATGTTGATATTCTGCAGGTAAAGGATATAGGCTCAGTCACATTTGATTTCTCGATCTATTTGGAAGCTGTTCATAGCATATGTCTATCTCAAGGTGAGATTTTGTTCTTCTCTACAATTTATATTAAGGAGATATAGATTTAGCCAATTGGAACCTTTGTTTTTAGATCCCTATAGTATATTTATGCCAAATATTTAATACATGGTGTCACTGGATTCATCTGAAACAATAACCTTGTTGCACTAGGGCAAATGAACACACTATTCTCTTAGTTCCCAATTGGCTGCACTTTGATGGAGGTTGGTCAACCCATCCTTAGAAGCGTGATGTTAGCCTCTTCATGCTGCTGGTTGTTTGGAGGGGCAAAGGGTTATCGCGGCAAATGGGAGAGTTATCTCTTAACCACATTGGTTGGAATATTTTTTTAATTCATTCTTTTGAGGGAATAACTTCAGATAATGTTATCTTTGTAGTGAACCTTCCTTGCCGCCTCGAAATTTTGGCTCTCAGTGTGGAGGACTAGTAACCCCTGCATGAAAAGTCTCACTACATGATGGTGACATGGATTTGGCTGTGTCGGAACCATGCTCACAATCTTTTTCATAATTCTCGATAATCCTATAAATAGGGATTGAGGAGGGATAAATCCTGTTAATCTGTTTTCAAGTGGGAATGAAGCCACAAATAACATGACTAACTTGACTATAATAGTTGCTAAGCCTTTTTCTGGAAGAAAGTTTCATCCTTGGTTTCCAGTATTGTCTGATTTTTGATAAATATTAGTAATATCAGATAAGGTTTTGAGGTATCTGATATAACATTAATCCGTAATATCAGCCGATATTGCGGGTGATATTGCCAATTGGCTGATATTCCGACACTGCCGGCCAACTAATATTGATAATAGAAGCCATAGGCTGAATACTGATTTCAATCCATGCTTTCATGGTTTGCCTAAATCAGGCATCTCTCCTGATTTGGCATAATTTATTATAACAAGTTTTATTATTGCAAACATTCTCTTATATTTTGTTGTTTCTTATTTGTATATGAATGTAATTCAGGGTGAATAAATCATTCTTGAACTTCGATAATTTTTTGATATTCAATGCAAAGGTGTTAAATAGCGTCAGATGAAGGGATCCCATGCCTGATAGCGGATGACATGAGACATGCTGTCAGGAAGTAAATAGTGAGCACCATAGTGATGAAATACACACACACACACATCATGTACATAAATTGATGTAATACAAAAAGGGAGAAAAGAAGAAGAGGAAAGAATTAGAATTTTGGGGGATAAGATTGGTTTTGGCTTCAGCACCAAGGAGATCGATCTCCAATTTAGCACTTCACCATGCAGAGATTCAAATCATAAAGCAAAACATGCAATGCAAAATATAGAGTTTTTAAATCATATGAACTCAATAAAAGACTACAGATCTTGGCTTTATATAGGCCCAACACAAAAGAAGTTTTCTCACATATCCAATATGGAACTAAAACAAAGGAATAGAACTGAGACTATCCTAAATAAAGAGAAAAAATAGCTTAAGCAAATAATTAAGCAAATAACTCCTACTAATTTTCATCAATTCTCCCTAGCTTCGAAAAACTCACCACTGGCGAGTGGCGGCGGCATGAATCATGAAATCTAATCGGGAAGGATTGCACCAACTCCTCAGTGGTGGAGCTTCTCAGCAGTGGTGGCAACAATGAATGAACTAGAACTCGCTGTGGTCTCGTGGGAGTGCGATAACGAGTCAAATCTTCGATGCAAAATATCGGGCTAATTCCAAGATCATGGGTAATATCGAGATCATAAGCGCTGGAACCAAATCTCTTCAAAATCTTGAATGAACCACTGTGTTGAGTATAATCTTTCTCAAAGTTCTCATGAAAACCTTTCTGGATGCACTCTAATCAGCATCTCGTCACCTATTGCGATGTCCTGCAACCACGTGAGACTCTGCAGCAGACTGATATTTATAATTACTAATTGTCATTTGTCTTGTATTATGTTCAACTTATGCAAATGTGATGCAAATGGCTCAACTATGACAATGTGTGGGATACTTATGGGAAGAGGGAGAGGGCTGCGGAAATTCCTAGGTCTAGGAGTAGATCCATCGATAGAAGACTCAGGAGAAAAGTGGGTTCTAATCACTAAGTAACAAGTGTCTTGTCATTCTTTTTGGTGATTGTTCTCTCTTTAGTATTCTCTAGACTTGACTTGGGTTTGGCAAATTTTAACACTATTTTCTTTCCGTTAAATTTAAACTCATAAGTGTTAGACCTACCCAGATTGGTTACATCTAAGTCATTACAACCAAGGCCTACCTAATAAAGATGTCTGTGGCGTCAGTGTCTAAGACATAACACCAAACATGATCCTCATAGCTAGACACGTGGATAGGGATCTGACAACACTGAGTAATAAATTGAGCAGTCTTATCAAGCCATTTCATTGTGCGGGTTTGGATGTGGTTCAGCCTTGAAACCTATCTTCTCAAGAGCTGCCTTGGCAATGAGGTTCGCACAACTACCCCCATCTATCATTAATTTATAATGCTTCCCCTCATGTACAATATAGATGTAGAACACACTAGACCTACGCAAATCTTTGTTACCAACAGCTGTGTGTGGGCACCTAATAATACCTAACTGGACACTAGCAACCCTAACATCATCATCAGAATCAGTCGCACTGTCAATTGCTTCATGAATGACTGTTTTGATTTCATCATCAATTTCCTTGATTATGAGGCTCCTAGAGGACCATTGTGACCATAACCTTGACTACTCTTGGCACTTCTAGAAGACTCATCTATCACAAATTTGTGCTTAGGGTCTTTAGTTGTGTTAGTGTTTGGGTTAGCTTGCTCCTCGGCTTTAGGAAAGACCCTTCGTTCTGAAGAAAACCTAAGAGAGGTTTTTATATCTTGAGTTGGCTTGTTCAAGGGTCTCGATCTTGTGGGAGTGGATGAATGCTCACTGGATGTCTGACCTCAACCCGAAATGATATCTAGATATCGTCTAGTAGGAATCCTCTTGCACCTTACAACGTAGGGTTAGGTCGTCAAAATCGGTTGTGTACTCCTGAACTGACATGTTACCCTGGCGAAGCCTGTACAGTTTCTCTAATAGGCGATGTTTATAGGAGTTGAGAAGGTATTTCTCCTTAAGTTTTTGTTTCATTTTCTCTCATGACTTCCATGAAGTCCCACGCCTAGTGTACTCTCTCTACCGATGTCTAATAAATTCTAGCTGACCCTTACAGTCACATCCTAGCAAATCGAACTCTACTATCCTCTGTGAACCTATAACAATCAAAATAGTAATCCAAATCTGCTATCCAATCACTAAAAAATTTTCGGGACAGGGGTACCGTTAAACGTTGAGGATCTATCTTAATCCTACAGATTATGTGATCTTCTCCATCTCTACGCCTATCGGTGTTTTACCCTCTCTGACCTTGGGTTTCATCTCTTGATTTCTCTTTTGTGTTCTTGTTCTCTAACCCTTCAACTTTAAGTTTCAAATCTTGAAGCTCCCTAGGATTAGGTCAAGTTTGGACTTTATTTGGATGGTCAGGGGAATAGATTTTACCACTACGAAGGAGCATGCACTATGTAGTACACACAATCACACGGATACAAAGTAGTTTCCTAAGTTTCACTAGATGCGTGCATTATGTGAACAACCAAAATTTTTTTCTATTGGTTTCTAAAATGAGTTATGCAAAATGAATTCTAACAGCGAAAATGCAAGCAAGCAGTAAATTAGACACTTAATAAGAGCAACTACAACTAACAATCACCACAGGTACACAAGAGATATGCAAAATATCAAAAAAAAGTGAGGTGAGGTTAAAGGGTATCCAGAGGCGCCGGAGAAAGCACCGATACTGAGTAGTGACTCCAAACAAGAACTTGTAGAAGCTGAATCTGTTGTTCAAAAGCTGTGAAATCTTTCCAGTATCTCCGGGAGTCAGCTACGAATCCAACGCTTCAGACAGAACTCGAATCGGACATCGGACGGGCCTGAAATCACGGTTCGAAGAATAGACCGTTTCGGTTCCGACTCGGCCTTGTTGGAACCGAAATTGCCTTCACCATTCCGATACCGGGCCTCGAGTCAAAGGTTTTCTCTATTTTCAGTCGACTCGGGGGAAACTTGGAGTTGACTCAGCTGATATGGCCGAGTCATCTATAGACTCGGCTTGACTCGGCCATATCGGCCGAGTCTAGATCGAGTTAGCCCCGAGTTAAGTCAACCGAGTCAGCGAGAAAGAAAGTAAAAAAAGAAAAAAAATTACAGACTTACCTTGTCGTCGCCCGCCTCCCGCCGTCGTCCGGTCTTTCCCTCCCGATCGGGGGGAGGGAAGGAGGGAGGGGAGAGAGAGATTGGAGTGTGGGAGGGAGGGGCCCTCCCTCCCTCCCTCCGATCTCTCTTTCCTTCTCTGAGCTTTCTCAACCACCTCTCCCACCCTTCGATCTTTCTCCTCTCTGAACTCTCTCTCTCATGGTCACACTCTCACCCCCTTTCTGTCTTTCACACCTTTAATTTTTTTTTTTTGTTTTTTAATTTTAAGGTTTTTTATATTTAACCCCCCAAATTTATATATTTCTTAAATTTACCCTTCAAATCATCATATTTCCCCAATTACCCCTCAAAATAAATTTGTTTTGGAATGTTATACATAATTTTGATGTCTACCTTTTTTAAAGATTTGTCGTGATTTTTCAGAATTTTTTGAGCTTTTTATGACACGTTTTGTGCGTAATACCTGAGTCCGTTTCGTGACGCCGAGACTGATGTGAAATGGTGCCCTCCGAGTCGGCGGCTGAGACCGCAACTTTGAACCATGCCTGAAACTGGATCTGGACTGTCGCTGTACGCTGCTGAGAAAATGGACTGAGTTGGTTTAGACTTGACTCTGCCAAGTTTGCTGAGTTAACTCAATGAACTTCACTGTGTTGTTGCTGTTGATCTGACTGAGTTGACTGGCATCTGGCTCAACTGAGTTGACTGACTCAACTCAGGTGAGTTGACTCGGCTGGGCTCAAGCAAAGTGGGCAGGGTCGGGTGGGGTCCAGTTGTGGAAGCGGTCGGATCCCTCGCGGGTATAACTACTTAAACCCGATAAGAAAGGAAATCGGGTTTAAAACTCCAAACCCTCAGCCCGTTTTCTTTTCCTTCTTTACCCGTTCGAGGTTAGGGCTTCGACACACGAGCAGGAGGTGGCGAAGCTGGATTGACGAAGACGTGAATGACTCTGGCGACGACTCCGGCAATGGCTGTGGACGGCGACGAGGGCGGAGAAGTCAATGGCGAGGGCACGACAGTGGAGAGGGGATGGCGAGGTCAGAGGAGATGGCAGCGAGGGTAGATCTGGTGGCGGAGATGATCGGAGGTGGCGTCGATGATGAAGATAAAGATGGCGAGGCCAAAGGCACTCGGATTTGGCAGCGATCACGACAGAGAAGCTCGGAGGAGAAATAGAAAAGCTCCGATGATGTTGATCTGCTAGCAAGGAGTTGTCGAAGAGGCCTTCGTCGAGGATGTTGACTGAAGCTTGAGCGGCGAGGTCGGCGTCGGTTGTTGCGGCTACTGGTGGCGTCGAGATCTCGATGGCGAGATCGGAGTTGATTGAGGAGGGGCACATGTGACGGCTAAGTCTTCGGAGGTGAGATCGAGCAGTGGAAGCGGCGAAGGCGTTCGGCGATGAAGATCAGGCGTCGAGAGGTTTGAGGCGAGATGATGGGGGTTTTCTGAGTTGGTTAGGGGTGGTGATTGGGGGGATGATGAACAGCCCCTGAACACATATTTTGGGGATTTCCTCTTTTTTTGATTTCCTTTTTCTTTTGATTTTTTAATTTTCTTTTCCTTTTTCTTTTTTTTGGAAAACTAGAGAAGAAAGAAGGAGATGACAATCTAGGGTTTTGAAATTTTATGGAGGCCAGGGTTTTATGGAAGGAGAATTTGTGAAAAAAGAAAAATTTCAAGATTTTAGCTCTAATACCAAACTGATGTAATGCAGAAAGGGGGAAAGAAGAAGAGGGAAGAAATTAGGTTTTTGGGGGATAAGATTAGTTTTGACTTCAGCACCAAGGAGATCGATCTCCCACTCAGCACTTCACTATGCAGAGATTCAAATCACAAAGCAAAACTTGCAATGCAAAATATAGAGTTTGTAAATCAACTGAACGCAATACAACAAGACTACATGTCCCAACACAAAAGAAGCTTTCCCACGTCCAATATGGGATTAAAACAAAAGAATAAAACTGAGCCTAGCCTAAATAAAGAGGAAAAATAGCCTAAGCAAATAACTAAGCAAATACTGCCTACTGATTCCCATCATAAACATTGACAAAATTTAACACAAACGAAGTATCTTAATCATCATCCATAATAAAATAGTAAAACCTAGATGTAGACTTCTTATAAGAAGGCATATTAATGTCATGCAACAAAGAAGTAATAGAATAAGGATCCAAAAATAGTGCATTACAACTTATAAGAAATAAACATAAATGAACAAATAAACAAATAAATGAGCAATCACATCACTATTATAATACATGTGTAAAACACCATAATAGTGCCTTATTCACCTTACTGTTATGGCCTTGAATGCTCAAAAACGAATGTTGGCTGACATGTCTGTCATGTTGGTAACACTTTTAATTTTGATCTCGTATTGAGAGGATAAGTCTTGCTTAATCAGGAATATGTTTAATGAGTTCAGGGAGGAAAAGAAAAAGAGGCTTCTTTTCTGGCTAAAATTGCAAAATAATACTAATGTCGGCTGACATGTCAGACATGTTGGGGCCATTTAAACAATGTGTAATTCTCATCTCATATTGAGAGGATTAGTCTATTGCATATTTAAGAATATGTCTGACAAGTTCAGGAAGGAAAAGGAAAAGAAGTGTTTTTTTCCTTTTAAGGATAAAATGCAGAATATATACCCTAAACTTTCATACATTACACCTAAATACTCTCTTAGATTTTTTTTATCTCCGGTTATATTCTTTAAAGTTTTATGCACTCTCCAAGTCTCCATGTGCATGGTGGTATTGGCAAGGGCACACAGTTACTGTTGACTGAGGCACTTAGGGTTCTTTTTGATTGGTTAGAATTTTTGGATTTTGAGAATTAAAATTTTGATATTAATTTGATAATAATTCTAGTTAGTTTAGATTAGGATTTAAGGGGTTGGGTAGAAATTTTGGGATTGATTCATTAATTAGTTTAGGATTATAACTAGAAATTTCCATAATATGTATTTTCCATTTAAAACTTGACAAGTCCGGCACGACTGCACACAATACATGTGTCTGTAATCACCTAAAGGGGGGTGAATAGGTGACTAGCTAATCTAATGGTGAATTAATGCGGAATTAAAACTATATATGCAAACTAAAAACTATTAAGCTAAACACACAAGGTATAACCTAAGAGTGTAGCTGAATTCTCGGTGAAGGGCTCTGGACTAACTCCTCAAGATTCCTCTAGATAAGAGTTGAGGTGCCGCGATGGCTCTCTTGGTTGAATACGAGTGTGAGCAAACAATCTCAAGCATATAACAATATAGCACAAGATATATCAAGCATATAATGAATATGAACAATAAGAGCATGCAAGATATAAACACAAGTGAGAGATAGAGAGAGCAATCGCAAACACGGGAGATCTGTTTCGAGGTTCGAGCACCCTTGCTCTGCGTCCCCGCCTTCAACACTATGAAGTATTTTCACTATAAACCGATCCCACCAGATCACTCGGTGCCGCAACACCTACAACGAGTTCACACCAGAACTCTTTGGACTCACTAGTCCCTCTCTTGTTCCTGCAAGAACTACACACCGCAAGCACACTAGCTTGCCGAGCCCGCACCTCTACACCGAGCTCTTACTAGAACTCGAAACAACGCGAACCCGCAAGTCCGCCTCCTCAGTTACAAAGTAGAACACTTTGGTGATCACAACACTTTGATCACCTAAAACAACTCTCACAACAACTCTCCTATAGGATGGATATAGCAATAGAAAACTCAAGTGTGTGTGAGAAAACTAGGATTGATTTTGTGGTGAAAAACTCAAAGAATCACTTTTGTAAAACTCTTGATAAGCTCTCCTTTTGATTTGAAAATATTGGCTCTAAAATATGTGGAGAAAATTACTGAAATAGGTAGGAAAAACTAGCCCAAAACTCTCTTGAAATCTTGTAGAAAACAGTCCAAGGGAACCTCAATATATAGGCCTCCAAAAACTAGCCGTTGGGGTCCACATCAGCAATCTGGACTGCTGGCGGTCGACCGTCCGGTCGACCGGCCAACGGTCAGATTTCTGACCGTTGTGCCAGCGGTCGACCGGTTGGTCGACCGTTGCTTGGCAAATGACCCAGCGGTCGACCGCCCGATCGACCGAGCCATTTTCAGAGAGCAGAGACTCTCTGGCTGTCGACCGTGCGGTCGACCGGCACTTGGTCGTGCACGTTTGTGCACGTCGGTCGACCGGTGCGGTCGACCTACTTCTGGCTCGGTCGATCGTCCGGTCGACCGGCAGAAGACTAGTCCAGCAATTTTCAGGGATTAAAAACTTGGCGTTTTACCTTCAATAAAATCCCATAAATTCTCTAAAAATTTATAAAAATAAGTTCAGTAATATACTTTGATATACAAACATGTTTGAGTAAAAATCAAAACATGTTACAAACATTTTGAAGTATTTTTGTAATATGAAAGTTTTGCCTTAAACAAAAATCTGTATTTTTCCAAAATAATTTTTCTAAATTGAAACTGATTTTTCCAAAACTCTTTCAAATATAAAAACAAGATATTTTAAACACTTTTGAAGCTTAATGTGTATGGATATGATCCACTACACATATATGATGAAATATCTATGCTTTTGACATTAAGCTCTAAATTAAGTTTTGATAAAACACATGTATATTTCTAAGCTTAAAAATCAAAACGGTATTTTTCAAAATAAAAACTCTTTTATGAAAACACATATAAATCTTGTGTGTGAGTGTACTATGAACTTGAGCAATCCACCAACTAATCTATCCTTTACATTTTATCTAAAAACAAAATCTTACTACAAACAAACCTCGACACAAGTCTTCTCTTGAAGGTCTTCTTCTTCTTGATTTGGTTCAAACCTTGATCCAATGAGGTAGACTCCTCTTGAGTACTTGATGCAATCTTGATGCGCGAGCTCTTGAATCGACACGTGTTACCTCCAAAACTTGACTTTAAATCCTTTGTTGAAGCTAAACACCAAGTAAGATCTTGATCAAATATCTGAGACTAATTTAAATACAAGATCATTAGTACTATAACTACATGAGTTAATCATCATCAAAACTAGAGCGATGGGCTTTTGGCCAACAATCTCCCCTTTTTGATGATGACAAAACTCATAGAGTTATATATGCATGGATTAAAGTCAAGCTTCATAGAAGCTCCCCTTAACTCATGCATAACAATAAACATATAAATATTCAATGAAGTGCATAAAACTAAACAAATATATATGCATAAACCACAAATAGATATTCCAAAAAAACTCCCCCTTTTTGTATAAACTTTCAAAATCCTTCTCCCTCTTTTTGTATAAACATAAATAAACTCAATGTATGCATAAATAAACTAAATGTATGCATAAACTCAAATTCTAAATGCATATATAAACTCAAAATCATTCTCCCCCTTTTTGTCAATCATCAACAAAGGGGTGAAAAACAAAACACAACAATAAGGATGTATATGCGATATACATTCATGAAGAGGAATACGTTAAGTTAGCTCCCTTGCATACATGCATTACATAAAAAAAGGATGACAAATCCTAACTCACATAAAGCATAATATATAATGCATAAGTGGAGATGTGAAGCTCCCTCTACACACATTTATCACATAAAGAAGAGAGGTCAAGCTCCTCAATACAATATACACTCAATATGAATTTATATATAGAAGAGATGTTCAGCTCCCTTGCATATAGGCAATACAAATCAAAATATTTTTATCATCACTTTAAAGACAAAATTTGAATTTTCTTAAATCAAAATTTTGAAATATCACTTGCAAGTAAACAAAATTTTAAGATATCACAAGACATTTGATACCAAATGAAATTGAAAATTTTGATACCAATTTGAAATTGAAACATTTGTAACTTGTGATACCAAAGAAATATAAAATATTTTAAATTTAGATACCAATTGAAATATATGGTAAATTTTGATACCAAATAAAAAGTAAAATATTTTGATACCAATTAAAATCGAAACCCAATTGAAATGGAAACATATTTATACCAATTAAAGTATATTGAAATTTGATATCAAATAAATGATAAAATATGAAGTATATTTTGATACCAATTTAAATACCAATTGAAAATAATCCATAACCTCATTAAAATATCAATTGAGATACCAATTGAAATTAAGATATAAGGCAAGCTTAGCATAAACATAATTTGTGCTTTAAGTAAGGCTATTGTAAATCAAGCACAATCAAACCATATATATGTATGAAAATGAAAATAGAAATTGATATTATTTGAAATTTGAAACATACATATATAAGAAAACATATATGAGTATACAAAAATAGAATTTCATGAAGTACGTGTGTATAACTCATACCTAACCACCCTATTCATGCACATGATAAAAGATTTTCAACAAGGCATACAAGGCATGGTCGCCCATCCATCCGCCCTTTAAGGGTTTGGTAGGGGTTTTCAAAAAAAATAATTTGAAAATATTTGTAGATAGAAAACACTACCAAATGAAGAATAGATAACTAGTTTAAAATATTTTTTAAAAATTAGTTAAAGATCCTTCAGACATAAAAAAAATAAAACATATATATATCATGAATCATACCAAATACATAAGTGTTGACACTCGAAATCTATAAAGCTCAAAACTTCTCATGAAGACAATGTCATGAGTAAACAAATGAAGTGTGAGTGTACAAGAATCATGTAAATAACATTTTCATGAAAATAATCAATGTGGCTCAAGATAAACAAGAATTTCTTTTTATCAAAAACATGAAAATCATAAAAAATTATTTTCATTAAAAACAAACTTCAAGGCATATGTTTGTTATATCAAAACTAAAAATATACATACATATCCTAAACACAAAAGAGTCTATAATGGAATTTGCATGAAGGCAAGAAACTCAAAGGTATACATGTATATCTATTAGTTTTGAATAAGAATTACATATACATGAAGCAAAACATGCACAAAAATAGGCAAAACAAGTATAAATGAAGGAATCATCAAAACTAGGCTATACATGTACGTGTAATGAGTACAAATAGCAATGAAGTACAAACATATAAGAATCAAATGTTGCTCACTACTTGTACAAATATAGACACAAGTTTTAATGAAAGCTACATCTAAACACGCATTCACCTCATGAAGCATAAATACAAAACATGAACATGCTAAAAATTATTAATGTAAAAGCATGTAAATAAAACAGGAGTTTAGAGATAGTTACCAAAATCATTAGGGTACATCTCTATATCTCCAAACATGGTGGTCTTCCCACCAAAACTATCTTGATAGCGGTGCATCAATTTTGTATGTCCTTTAAGTCCATACATCCACCACCAAGGCACCAAACCTCTCACGTCATGTGAGAGCCCACACCTACATCAAACACAAGAGGTGGGGACTTTGGTACCCATTTTCTTTTGGGTCCATGGGGGTTAGCATTGTTAGGAACCCAAATATTTTTATTAGCAAAATTAATGGAATTTATCTTATCATAACAAAATTTTGCTAAATGGCCTCTGCAGCCGCAATGTGTACACTTGTATACTCTAGAATGCACATGAAAGTGAGTGTGATCATGATGGGCAAAATGTGCATATGTGTGCTGTGAGTGATATGCATGAACATGTGGAACTTGTTTCTTTTGAAACAAGGTTTCCAATCTATTATGATTGAATGCACAATTGCTCAAAGTTGAGCTCAAACAATCTATTCTATTTTTTAAAAATTTAATCTCATTTTTATCAATGGTTGCATGAAAAGCATGGTGAGAATGAGAATCAACAATCTTATTCTTTTAGAAACATTTTCCTTTTCCTTTGAAATAATTTTGCTTTTTAAAGAGTTGTTTTCATTCAAAGCAATTTCCTTTTCTTTTTTCACCAAAATAATTTTATTTTCAAAGAAGTATTTCCTTCAAAAGATCATTCAATTTAGAAGTCAAGGAAATATTATCCTTTTTCAACATATCATTTTCTTTTGAAATGCATTCCAATTTATTTTGAAAAGAATGTTTTTCTTTAACAAGGAATCAAATTTATTTTTCATTTTCTTATTATCCTTTTAAGAAACTCATATTTTTCAAGAAGTCGTTGACAAAATGATTCAAGCTTATCATAAGACATGTCAACATCCTCATCTAGCTCGGATTCAGAATTTACCTCAAAGGGGTTATCCCCTTGGACCATGTAGCACAAGTTGGAAGCATCACTTCCAATATCCGAATCGCTACCCGCATAGTATTGCTCTTATCGCCAAGGGAGATTATAGTGTTCCATACTACAAAAGTTGAATAAAAGTTAGAAATCCTAGATAAATATTCATCATTTAGGGTTGACTTTAGGCATGGATGGCTTTTGCATTAGCCTCAAGATTTTTGCCATTTAAACAATATGAATCTTTAATAGTGGTAAAATAAACATGAATCCCTAAGGATTTGAGGTACAATGACATCTTAACCTTCCAAGTTTGGATGTTAAGAATATCAAAAGTGGTAGGTGACATGAAATCCATGTGTGTGTAAACAAATATTGTGATTAGCTATAAATGAGGATCTTTAACTCAAGGTTATTAGACCCAAATCAAGAGTACCAAGCTCTAATACCAATTGTAATCACCTAGAGGGGGGTGAATAGGTGACTAGCTAATCTAATGGTGAATTAATGCGGAATTAAAACTATTTATGCAAACTAAAAACTATAAGCTAAACACACAAGGTATAACCTAAGAGTGTAGCCGAATTCCCAGTGAAGGACTCTGAACTAACTCCTCAAGATTCCTCTAGATAAGAGTTGAGGTGCCGCTATGGCTCTCTTGGTTGAATACGAGTGTGAGCAAACAATCCCAAGCATATAACAATATAGCACAAGATATATCAAGCATATAATGAATATGAACAATAAGAGCATGCAAGATATAAACACAAGTGAGAGATAGAGAGAGCAATCGCAAACACGGGAGATTTGTTTCGAGGTTCGAGCACCCTTACTCTACGTCCCCGCCTTCAACACTATGAAGTATTTTCACTATAAACTGATCCTACCGGATCACTCGGTGCCGCAACACCTACAACGAGTTCACACTAGAACTCGAACAACGCGAACCCGCAAGTCCGCCTCCTCAATTACAAAGTGGAACACTTTGATGATCACAACACTTTGATCACCCTAAAACAACTCTCACAACAACTCTTCTATAGGATGGATATATTAATGGAAAGCTCAAGTGTGTGTGAGAAAATTATGATTGATTTTGTGGTGAAAAACTCAAAGAATCACTTTTGTAAAACTCTTGATAAACTCTCCTTTTGATTTGAAAATATTTGCTCTAAAATATGTGGAGAAAACCACTGAAATAGGTAGGAAAACTAGCCCAAAAACTCTCTTGAAATCTTATAGAAAACAGTTCAAAGGAACCCCAATATATAGGCCTCCAAAAACTAGCTGTTAGGGTCCAAATTAGCAATCTGGACTGCTGGCGGTCGACTGCCCGATCGACCGCCCAACGGTCAGATTTCTGATCTTTGTGCCAGCAGTCGACCGGCCGGTCGACCGTTGCCTGACAAATGACCCAGCGGTCGACCGCCCGGTCGGTCGGGCCATTTCCAGAGAGCAGAGACTCTCTGGCGGTCGACCATGCGGTCGAGCGGCCCTTGGCCGTGCACGTTTGTGCACGTCGGTCGACCGGTGCGGTCGACCGTCGGTCGACCGGCAGAACACCAGTCCAGCAATTTTCAGGAATTAAAAACTTGGCTTTTTACCTTCAATAAAATCTCATAAATTCTCTAAAAATTTACAAAAATAAGTTCGGTAATATATTTGATATACAAACATGTTTGAGTAAAAATTAAAACATGTAACAAACATTTTGAATTATTTTTGTAATATGGAAGTTTTGCCTTAAACAAAAATCTGTCTTTTTCCAAAACAATTTTTCTAAGTTGCAAACTGATTTTTTCAAAACTCCTCCAAATATAAAAATAAGATATTTTAAACACTTTTGAAGCTTAGTGTATATGGATATGATCCACTACACATATATGATGAAATATCTATGCTTTTGACATTAAGCTCTAAATTAAGTTTTGATAAAACACATGTATATTTCTAAGCTTAAAACCAAAACGGTATTTTTTAAAATGAAAACTTTCATGAAAACACATATAATCTTGTGTGTGAGAGTATATGAACTTGAGCAATCCACCAATTAATCTATCTTTTACATTTTATCTAAAAACAAAATCTTACTGCAAACAAACCTCGACACAAGTCTTCTCTTGAAGGTCTTCTTCTTCTTCTTGACTTGGTTCAAACCTTAATCCAATGAGCTAGACTCCTCTTGAGTACTTGATGCAATCTTGATGCGCGAGTTCTTGAATCGACACGTGCTAGCTCCAAAACTTGACTTTAAATCCTTTGTTGAAGTTAAACACCAACTAAGATCTTGATCAAATATCTGAGACTAATTTAAATACAAGATCATTAGTACTATAACTATATGAGTTAATCATCATCAAAACTAGAGCGATGGGCCATTGGGCCAACAGTATCCATCTATGTCCAACGCTTAATCCCACCCCAACTCCACGCCAAAACAAAAAACTGTTTTATAAATTATTTATTAGTTTAGGTTATTTACTATAACAATCCAATGCATGTAACGATTATATACATTGAATATACATGCATCTGAAAACACATATATAGCCATTTCCTCATGGGTGCATTTTGGAGGGTTCCTGTGTCCCTGTCAGAGTACGTCACTTGTGTTCATGTCTACGAATCATAGGAATTTTGAATTGTTAAGAGGTAGAAAAGATGAAAATTAAGCAGTGTTCTAAATATCCCCGATATAACCCCAATATTGCGCCGATATTGCGTTTACAGCACCTAGCCGCAATGATTTGGCACATCCAAACCGATATAGTGATTTTCACCTAAAATCGCTGATAAATAGGCATGAACCCGATATATCGGCCGCAATTTCGACGATTTTGAACCCGATATAGCGTTTTACACTCAATTTCTAGGTTAGGTATTTGGATAATTTGAGCGATGTGACAATGTGGCATTTGTGAAGATTCTACACTTCTTAGTGATTATGCATTCATAAGTTTAATGCAAGTTATCGAGTTAAGTATATCTTAAACATATAAGTATGATGTTTTATGTAGCTTTATATAATTTATACATATATTGTCTTATCGAGATGCGATTTAAGACAAGAAGATATGTATATTTACTGTCCGATTTTGACATCCGATTTTTGAAAATATCCCCGATATATCCCCATTCCCGATAAATTTTTCCGGCCGATGTAGCCGCTGTGGCCTCTATTTAGAACACAAATTAAGTGGGTCTAGAAGTTTGAATATTAACATGGATTTAATTTTTTGAAAGGTGTTTTAATGTCCCTTGGAGGAAGTGGGAAATCTTTTGTAGTGGATATTGATAGCACCTTTTTAAATATCGGCTGAGTCGGTCGAGATATCATCCGATATCTCCTTTTTTTACCTGCTGCCGATACGATATGGGAAAATCGTTCACCATATCGTTTGCAACAAAAAACGGCTGATATTTGAAATATCGGCCGATAAGTCGCCTGATATCGGCCGATAAATCGCCCAATATATCGCCCGACGTGGAATAACTTATTTATTGCGCGACTGCGTGCAAATGTACATTATTTTTTACTGTCTTTGTATGCATATTATATCATTTTTATTAGGTAGATGATATCTATGACACTAAACCAACTTTTAGTTATCAATATTTTACTATATATAATGTCTGACATGAACGCCCGATATGCGCGTGTATCCCCGATATCTCTCCCGATATCCGATATCCGATATGAAAACCCCCTATCCGATACGATCCCGATATCCGATATTTAGAACCTTGATTGATAAGTTTTGGGGGGGAATGAGAATTATGGTTTGGGATGAACTGAGAGAACTAAAACCATCAAGACAAGGAACAAAAAAGAAGCTATTGAAACTCATTTCCATTCTTCTCATTTTCTTTTTAGGTTTTCTTGTTTTTGTTTTAATTTCTAGCCAATTTGGCTACCTTTTGAATTTACTTAGGGTTTAAGGTTAGGGTTTAGGAAGGAGGCAAGTAGATGGACACAGAGGACGAGGATATATGACTGATACACATGGTTCAAAGACTCGTCCGAGTCGGAGACGAGTCGGCCGAGTCGTATCCGTCTCGGCCCACTCCGAGACGAGTCCGAGTCACGAGTCGGTCGACTCAACTCAGAGGAGACTGACTAGGCTGAGAATCGGAATTGACTCGGTCGATTCGGCATTATGATGATAATTTTGTGCCTCATTGCTATTCAATGTGGAAATAACTACATTAGCATGTATTTATGAATGTAGTTTGTTCAATTTACTATATTGTGCATGTATTTTGATATGCTTCTACCGACGACGCGTGTATTTATACTTTCACTTTATGTTTAGTGTGCTAGGTGATATATTTTGGACATGTGATACATGAATATGGATGTCTACATTTTTTTAAGATTTATCGTGATTTTTTCAGAATTTTTTAGCTTTCTATGTAGCGTTTTGCGCGTATCGCCTGATACCGATCCGAGTCACCGAGACCGATCTGTCTCAGTGCCCGCCGAGTCGGCGGCCGAGACCGCGACTGTGAACCATGCTGATACAGGAGGGCAGAAATGTCCAAGACCAGTCATGCTTTTCTCATGTTGGATTATTCCTTAGCATATTCTAGTTGTAGGAAAAATGATAATATCAAAATACAGAGTAATTTAGCCTTTAAGCTATATTATCACAGCTGAAACAACAAGAAGGTGACATATGTAATGTTATTAGAACTTTAGGGTATTTAGTGCAATGCAACCTTTTCTCTTGTTGGCAATTTTTCTTGTCCTTTTGTAATGCTGAAGGATGATTTGATTTACAAATGGAATCCATCCTGATTGAAACCATAGGAACTGCATGTACGGTAGCTGACCTTAGTTTTTCTGGATGCAAAATGTGTAACACTACAACATGTTGAATAAATTCTCTCCATGATGCAGGTTCTCTTCACAAGAGGTTGAAGTTGCTCAAAGATGACAATTTCTTTAGTGATGCAAATAGCTTAACCGCTGCCCGTCCGAGACTTGTTGATCTGATAGATGTGCTAAAACTGACTTGGGTTAATGATTCTCTTGTCTGTCACACTGATTCTGCCAGGAAAATAAAGTGTCTTTCTATTCAAATTTTCTCCATGGCTGGCATTACTCTTGATGATAAGTGTGCTTTTGAACTGCTTGACATTGCTCTTAAGGATGAAGATGAAGAAGTGCAGATAGAAGCTGTTAGTTCAATGCCTGTGATTATATTGTGCTCAGGTTATAGCCTGCTGGCTAACATTTTGGAACGATTGGAGTAAGTATCTTTTCCTAATATGATCCCTCTTCAGTTATTCCCCAGCTGTCATGATTGTACGCGCACATGCATTTATGTAGAAATAATTTTCTCATTGTTTTGTTCTTGATCTCATCAAGGATAGCTTTCTTATGGCGAATATAGTCCATTAGACATCCTAGTAAATATTTAATCAAATAAAATTCACCGTTATTTTAAAGAATTATTTACAATGACAATTATGTCTTCCACACAACCTTATTTATGTGGAGTTGTACTCCATAACCAACCCTATTTAGGTAGGAAAAACGATGACAATGATAATAAATATACAATGGATATCAACAATATTTCCACAATGGATGAAACAACATACATATACAATGACTGTGTATCAGTCATTTAGATTTATAGCAATAAAAAGTGTGTTCAATGCAATTGAAATCCTCGAAGCATCACAATAGTTGAAGTGTTTCTGACAGCGTAACAACTTGAACTTTGCAATATAATTATGCAGTACATTTGAGCTTGAATATTGCAAGACTTTTTAATAGCTCCCCCTCTAGTCTTCTTTGACTCAGGTTGCCCAAGAAGCATGGAATTTGCAGAGTATTTGAACCTATGCTTGCACTTATTGAAGTTAGATGAACACCTTTTTTGGCATGGATTGTTTTGTTCATCCTTCTTATCAAACAATTCTCCAAGACTCTTTAATTTGGAGATATCAATGCCTTTGAATATACATTAGTGCCGCTCTTGGAAGATTATTCAACAAGTGGCACTTGGAGATATGAGCCACTGTATTTCCATTTTGAATTCTGCATTTCCACCACCAATTTTCTCTTGGTTCTCCTTGCTTTTCTAATTTAGTAACTTCATTCCAGAAACCCAATGAAGTTTTCTCATTCTCGATTAGAGGATCATTAGATGATAGCTCTTTTGATGCATCCTTTCAACCCTACAACATTGAGTATGTTATCAGGAAAACAACATGATGTGTGTGTATGGAAATCAATAATAAAACACTCAATTAACGCTCCACCAACATGAAACGATCGTTGATATAAAATGATTAAAACTAATAAAGCAGATGGATGTACAAAATAACACGCGTTGATTAATCCAATTTCAATCAAGAATCAATTAATGATAATAATTTATGCATACAAATATTTTACGATCGATATCAAATATACTGAATTAAAGACAAACAGAATCACACAATCTCACTTTTGGTAGATAATAGTTAAGCAGATAAAATATCAGATATTTAATTAGCGAACTAGAAATAACTGACCTGGAATTTGTAACGTACCTACCGAGGATTACGTCAACCTCAGTGTCTTGTGATGATTGTAAATATGTAGATTTGTCTGTCACGATTGCAACTCCTCGAAAATGCTTGACTCGGAGTCTGGATGTGAGAGTTATAGACTGAAAATGATGAGAAAGAGAGGAAGAGATGTTGGGTTGGTGGTTGGGTTCTCTAGTGTAAGGAGAGAACGTGAGAGAAATATTAGGGTTAAGGATTTATGAAATAGTTTAGAATTGGGATTGGAAGAAATTTGTGAAGAGGGGATGAGATAGGGTTTGGAAGAAGAGAAAAGGGAAGAGGATAGGGTAGTTAGGGGTTTCACACTCCTAATCCAAGGTTTCTCTAAGGCTTCACACGCAAAGAGAGATATTTGGGAGGGAACTCATCACTCATAAATTTTGTGAAAATTTCATGGAACTTTTTCATTGCATGAAATTGTTTTGATACAAGAGGCCTTATATAGCCTTTACAAAATTTGATTACACCTAAAACTAAAATTCCTAATCAAAATAGAATTACAAATCCAAATTTTAGAAAATAAAAAATTCTCAATCACAATGGGATTCAACAACCAAAAAGAAACTTAAAATAAAGAAATTCAAAATAAAAAACTAGAAAATATAATATGAGCTACTGGTAATTGGAACAAGGCGTCGTTTTCATTGGCGGTACACGTGCCATACACGTGGCTTGATGTCCGCATTACAACATGCAAGTACATGGACTCTAGTTCTTTCAACTCACAAAAAAAATTTATCCTAAATCCCAATAATTCTAATATTAGCAAGAGATTCCCATTAATTCCATTAGTGTGATAAGGAAAATGAAAACAATTCTATCAGAAAATTAAAACAAAATGCACACAAAAACAAGCTGATTGACATTAACTCCAACATAACATACTTGTACAGTAAATGTAAACTTACATTAACCACCAGTGGCTGCATCAATCATGAATCATCAGTGCCATCATGTGACTATGATGAAAACAAACTAGAAATTTCAGAATCTAAATGCAAATTACTAAGGGATCCAGGAAATTGCGAACTAAAATTACTAACAGAAATTGCTAACAAATTAATAAAATAGTTACTAATGGAAATTCTAGCAATTGCTAACAGAAATTACTGACATAAATTATTAACAGAAAATTTAGCATGAAAATGCCTACTATTGAGACAAAAAATAGATGGGCTAACCTGGGGAATTAGTATTCTTAAAGAAGTGAGGAGAAGAGTGTTAGGGACAATGTCTTCGTCTTCAACTTCAGGGTAGGGTTGAGATCATTTTCGTCCACATCTTCATCTTTGACTTCATCTTCTTCATCTTTGTCATTAGTGTTGAGAGATGAAAATAAAAGGGAAAGGGGAGAACAATGGAAGAGAACAGGGAGACTTAAGGCTTGGTTGAGATCACAGGAGCGGAATTGGGATGAGAGGTTGGAATGATAAGGAGAAGATTTAACAATGTCATCAATTCGATTTGGGGGTTCTTTTAGATTCATAGAAATATTTACAAGTAATTTGGTTGCATGTATAAGGGAAGAAAGATGAAAGAGAATGGGAAGATTTAGGTTGGGGTTAACATCTATATCATTAGATCAGGACTAAAGCTTGAAATGATAAGGATCAGATTTAGGGATTTGATCAAGGCAATTTTGGGTTCTTTTAGATTTATAGGAACATCTGAAGTCATTGCCTTGCAAGTCTAAAATAAACCAAAACCTGACGAAGTTCAATTACACTGAAATTTATATCCAAAAGGTAGTAAGTATCAAGTTTCCAAGTTTGGACCAAATATTAGCCGGATATGTACAAATAAATCCTGTGTAATCTTGGCGTATCCATATCAGGTACATACCCAACACGTGAAGAAGAGGTATTTGAATAGAGTTTGTAAGGCGCATGATTTGTAATAAGGAGATCATAAGTTTAAGACATGCCATAGAAAACACTGAGGGAAACTTTCTCAACTATATTGAGAGATGAAGGGAAGGGACCCACCAAATATTGAAAAAAGGACACAGAATGTGCAAGAACTTTTCTGGTAGTGCAACCCAGATGTGTAATAACAACCACTTCACCAGAAACTTCAACTGTTAAGTTGTCGGTCAGCATTGTATAAGAGGTAGTATTGACTCCCCTATCATGTGGGGAAGACAGCTCTCTAGTGACTCAAATTGCAGGCCAATTAAACATACCATGTCTGGTGTTTCAATGCCGGGAGTGATTGGTCACATGCAAAAGATTTGGAGAGTACATATTTTCTTTTAAGAATAAAACGTCATGGACCTGGTTTGATCCTAAGACCTGCTGAAGGCCTTGTGCTCTAGCTCTAATGGCATGTTGGAAGCCACTTTTCTAAAAGCTCAAGTTGTTGAGTGGTGGATCAACATTATATAAAAGACCTAATATGACTAATTATTTAGATTTTTGAATAATTCCAATCAATTGAATGCTTCTCTCCCTATCTATATATCTTCTATCTATTTTTCTCTATTTTTGTATTATCTATGCTTCTTCTCCTACCACCTCTTATTTCCCAAATATTTCCTTCTCCAAAACAGTTCTGTACTGATCTTTGTTGATTGTGAGTTCTGTACTGATCTTTGTTGATTGGACTAATAATGATGAGCATGTCACAAATAAGGGATTTTAATCTCTACACTCTTCTGAAAAAAAAACTAACAAGTTCGTTATTTTACCTTTTTATTAAAGATTTGATCATAGATCCAGTTCTATTCTTGATCCCATAACATTGCCTTCTCAAGTACTTTTAAGTGTCACCTTCTCTTGCTAACATTCTTTGCCAACTAAAGCAGAGATAATTTTTCTGGTTATGTGCAATACCGCATCCAATGAAGTATATGATCAAGTGCAACCAGCTAGGATAAAAATTGCTAAGTCATTATTTTTCAGTATGCGCATACTCTTCATCTGCTTGATTCTTTATCATATGATTGTAAGTTCTTGTTGCTAAATTTTCAGGTTAATGGGTAGAAATAGCAGTGACCAAGTTAAAAATCCATCCTCCTTTCTCTTGGTTACTTATCATGTTTATATGGCTCCTCTAATGCCTCTGACGATGATCTCGAGATTGGTGCTTGCAAATTGTTCCTAGGTGATAACTATGGCAGGCAGGCTCAGACTTTGGACATTCTTGCTGGAGGCTTCTGGTGTTCTCAATGTGATAAAAGAGTTGAGCAGGATAAAGAGCAATACTCTAGCGCTATACACATTCCTAAGTGGCAAGATTTTCAGGATGACAATGACTTCAATTTCATTAATCTACAGTCAATGTTCTTTCAATTCCTTTACGGGGAGTCATCTGAAGAGCTGGGAGTTGTCTTTGTTCGTGTGCTACCACGAATTCTTAGACATGCATCACGAGATATTCTGCTTAAAGCAAGACTGCAATGGGTTGAATGCATTGAATATTTGCTTCTCCACAACGTAAAGGCTGTCAGAGAAGCATTTTCTGCTGAGATAAGTTGCTTTCTTGAGGGCCATGTTTTGGAGTTTCTATTTATGGACGGGGATACAAGTCAGAAGACAAAAGAACAGAAGTTCTTGGACAAAGTAAAACATGCTTTGGCAGGAGCTGAAGATCCACAGATCTTGGTGACGCTTCTGGAGTCGACAGCTGAGATTATGAGTGCTAGTGACATTCATGGGCAGCTTTTCTTTTATTCACTTATTTTGTTTGTTGATCAGCTCGATAACAAAAGTCAAATAGTAAGAGTGACAGCATCAAGTTTAATACATAGGTCTTGCTCCTTCCGTCTTAAAGGAGGATTTGAACTTATCCTTTCAAAGTTCTTTCATATTCGGGATGAGCTATTTGAATATCTCTCTGCAAGACTTCTCAGTCGCCCAGACATGATCAGAGAGTTTGCTGAGGCTGTTGTTGGAATTAAGACCGAGGAACTTATTGGGAGAATGGTTCCTTTTGTTATACCAAAGCTTGTGGTTTCACACAAGGATAATGACCACGCTATAATCACTTTAAATGAATTGGCAAAATATTTAAATACAGATGTTGTACCATTAATCGTCAACTGGTTGCCAAAGGTGCTTGCTTTTGCTCTTCTTCGTGCAAATGTCCAGGAACTATCCTCTGTTTTGCAGTTCTATCACATCCAGACTGGATCTGACAATAAAGAAATATTTGCTGCTGCTTTACCTGCACTCTTAGACGAATTGTTATGTTTTCCTGGTGAAGAGGATATGGATGAGACTGAGAAAAGGTAATGTCTACTTTATTAGTTTGCGTTTGGAAGAAACTGCTGCACATTACATTCCAGCTAGTTTTTCATTAGACATTGTTTGTGTTTTTGATTCGCTTTTTTTTTCAGGATAGCCAGAGTACCTATGATGATCCAAGAGGTGGCTAAAATCCTGACTGGTTCTGATGAACTTCCAGAGTTCCTAAAGAATCATTTTGTCGGTCTTCTTAATAGCATTGATAGGAAAATGCTTCATTCTGATGACCTGTTGTTGCATAAACATGCCTTGAAGCGTATTGAGAAGTTGATTGAGATGATGGGCTCTTACCTTAGCACTCATGTGCCCAAAATTATGGTTCTTCTATTACATGCCATTCAAAAAGAATCACTTCAATCCCAGGGTCTTACTGTTTTACATTATTTTATCAAACAATTAGCCAAGCTTTCACCTTCGAGCACTAAACATGTGATATCTCAGGTTGTTGCTGCCTTTGTTCCCAGCTTGGAACGATGCAGAGAAAATCCTTCTTTACATTTGAGCAAGATGGTTGAAATTTTAGAAGACCTTGTTGTTGAGAACAGGTTCATACTAAAGCAACATATCCGTGAGCTCCCACTGCTGCCTAGTATTGCTGCTTTATCTGAAATAAACAAAGTCATACAGGACGCAAGGGGATCAATGACTCTCAGGGATCAATTGCAAGATGCTGCTGATGGTCTTAGTCATGAGAGCTTAAATGTAAGGTATATGGTGGCTTGTGAACTTAGCAAACTGCTGAATGCAAGGAGAGGAGATATTACTGCCCTGATAGCTGGTGAGGCGGTCTCAGATTTGGATGTTATAAGCTCATTGATTACATCTTTGCTTAGGGGATGTGCGGAGGAATCTAGAACTACAGTTGGACAACGGTTGAAACTGGTATGTGCTGATTGTCTAGGGGCACTTGGTGCAGTTGACCCTGCTAAGTTTAAGGGAATCTCCTGCCAGCGTTTCAAGATTGAATGCTCTGATGATGATCTTATTTTTGAGTTAATCCACAATCATCTTGCCAGGGCATTCAGAGCTGCTTCTGATACCGTTTTTCAAGATTCAGCTGCATTGGCTATACAGGAGCTTCTGAAACTGGCAGGTTGCCAAGCATCAGTCAATGAAAATACTCAGGAATCTGTTGAGATACTTGAAGGTAGTAGCACGGATAAATATAATGAAATGAGTAATAGGGGTAAGAGATTATGGGCTCGGTTTTCAAACTATGTTAAGGAAATTATTGCACCATGTTTGACCTCAAGATTTCAACTTCCTAATGTGACTGATTCAGCATCTGTTGGCCCAATTTATCGGCCTACAATGTCATTCAGAAGGTGGATATACTCTTGGATCAGAAAGCTGACCGCACATGCAACTGGGTCCCGATGCAGTATTTTTAGTGCATGTCGTGGGATAGTAAGGCATGACATGCCGACAGCCAGGTATTTGTTGCCATATTTAGTCCTAAATGCTGTTTGCCATGGTACTCCAGAGGCACGCCACGGCATTACCGAGGAAATTTTATCTGTACTCAATGCTGCTGCTTCAGAGAATAGTGGTGCTAGCGTACATGGAAATACCGGTGGGCAAAGTGAAGTTTGTATCCAGGCCGTCTTTACTTTACTCGATAACCTTGGGCAATGGGTGGATGATATCAAACAGGAAATTGCTCTCTCGCAATCTTTTTACCATTCAGTCGCAAAACAACCATTGAGAGTAAAGGATGTAGATGAATCTGGCTCTGATGCAAATCAACTTTTGGTACAGTGTAATAATGTTTCTGAGCTGTTATCTGCCATTCCCAAAGTAACCCTTGCAAAGGCATCCTTTCGCTGTCATGCCCATGCACGTGCTTTAATGTACTTTGAATCACATGTGAGGGAGACATCTGGCTCCTATAACCCAGCTGCTGAGAGCAGTGGCGTATTTTCAGATGAAGATATCTCATTTTTGATGCAGATATATAGTAACCTAGATGAACCTGACGGTCTTTCTGGTTTAGCAAACCTCCGAAAATCATCGAGCCTGCAAGACCAACTTCTAATAAATGAAAAGGCAGGGAACTGGGCAGAAGTATTAACATTCTGCGAACAGGCTTTGCAGATGGAGCCTTTTTCGGTTGAGAGACATTCGGAGGTCCTGAACTGTTTGCTAAACATGTGTCACCTTCAGGCTATGGTAACACATGTGGATGGTCTAATTTCTAGGATACCCCAATATAAGAAGACTTGGTGCATGCAGGGAGTGCAGGCTGCTTGGAGGTTAGGAAGATGGGATCTGATGGATGAGTATCTTTCAGGTTCTGATAGAGAGGGTCTAGTTTGTAGCAAGTCTGAGAACAATGCTTCTTTTGACATAGGCCTTGCAAAGATTGTTCAGGCAATGATGGCGAAAGATCAATTTAAGGTTGCAGAGAGAATAGTTCAGTCTAAACAGGCATTGCTTGTCCCTTTAGCTGCTGCAGGTATGGATTCCTACATGCGGGCATACCCATATGTGGTAAAACTTCACATGTTATGTGAATTGGAAGACTTCAATACCCTTCTGGGGGATGAATCATTCTTGGAGAAATCATTTAGTGCAGATGATCTGGGATTTTCTGAAGTTATGAAGGACTGGGATAGTCGTATCAGGTTTACACAATCGTCACTCTGGACAAGGGAGCCTCTCCTAGCTCTCCGCAGATTAGTATTCAGAGCCAGTAATATGGGTGTTCAAGTGGGGAACTGCTGGCTTCAGTATGCAAAACTTTGCCGTTCTGCTGGCCACTATGAAACTGCACACCGAGCAATATTAGAAGCAGATGCTTCGGGTGCTCCAAGGGTCCATATGGAGAAGGCAAAGCTTCTGTGGAACACGAGGAAATCTGATTGTGCCATAGCTGAACTGCAGAAATCACTTCTTGACATGCCTGTTGAAGTTCTGGGCTCTGCCACTATCTCTTCCCTGACTAGCCTCTCTCTTGTTCTTCCAAATCCACCTTCACTTTGTGCCACACAAGCATCAAAAGAGAATCAAGATGTGGCTAAGACCATGCTTCTGTATACTAGATGGATCCATTACACAGGACAGAAGCAAAAGGAAGAGATTATAAATCTTTATTCTAGAGTGAGAGACATGCAACCGAAATGGGAGAAAGGGTTCTTTTTCATGGCCAAATATTGTGATGATCTGCTAGTTGATGCCAGAAAGCGGCAAGAAGATAACCAACTGATATTACAGTCTTCACATGGGATCATATCATCTTCTAGTGGTGCAAGTGGTTCCTCAGGTGAAGAGAAGCCTTGGTGGTCTTACCTTCCTGATGTTTTACTGTTCTATGCTAAAGGACTTAATAGAGGGCACAAACATCTTTTTCAAGCGCTACCGAGATTGTTAACCCTCTGGTTTGAATTTGGAAGCATATATCACAAAAATGCTTCTAATAAATCTATGAAAACTATTCATACTAGGGTAAGTTGTACCATCCTCCACTTTATTTCTCTAACCCCTTTACAAAATTCTAACTTCTTTAATTTTAGGTCTTGTGCATTTTGAGGGGATGTTTGAAGGACCTGCCAACATATCAATGGCTGACAGTACTGTCGCAGTTGGTCTCACGCATTTGCCATCAGAACGAAGAAGTTGTCAGGGTGGTGAAACATATTATCACATCTGTTCTACAAGTTTATCCCCAACAGGCTCTTTGGATGATGGCTGCAGTGTCCAAGTCAACAGTTGCTGCTAGACGCGATGCTGCTTCTGAGATAATTCAGGCAGCAAGAAAAGGGGTGCGGCATGGGAGTGACAGAAATACCCTGTTTGTTCAGTTCGCAAGCCTGATGGATCATCTGATAAAGTTGTGCTTTCATCCTGGGCAGCCAAAGTCGAGGACGATCAATATTTTAACTGAGTTCAGTGCCCTTAAGAGGATGATGCCACTAGGTATTATTTTACCTATTCAGCAAGCTCTAACTGTCACACTACCGAGTTATGATGCAAATCTGATGGATCCTCCAAGCGGTCATGTTTTCTTAGCTTCCGATCATGTCACTATATCTGGAATAGCAGATGAAGCTGAAATTCTCTCATCTCTTCAGCGGCCAAAGAAGGTAACTGTGTTAATTTTCTTCCTTTTCTTTAGAACTAGCATGTTCCTCCGTGCTATGCGCGGATGTGCTTTATTAAGAAAGCATTGAACTAGAGCAGCGAACTGAAGCAAAGCAGGGAAGCATTTATCAATACTGTCATAGGGGACTCCAAATTTCTATACAACTACATATCTGATATTTCATATAGGCTTATTTACAGAAGACGTTCAACAATCTGGAGTCTCACACGCGCGCGCACACCCACGCCCACACCCACCCACCCACACCCACACCCACACCCCATAATGATATATTTACATAAAATGTACTAGCAACTAGAAATAGTCAGCTCGTGAAAGCTAACTTTTTTGCAAATTCTAAGTATTGGCATCATTGTATGTTGATGGGTGACGTGTGACAGTTTCTGACAATATAGTACATCATAAGTCTACAACTGGAAATGATTACTGATCATTCAGTAAGAATGGATTACATTGATCCCCTCTGATATAATATGTTGCTACAGTTTAGCCATTGGAATAGTTCATCTTCTCCAAAATCCTGTAAAGTATATTTAATAATGTAAAACAACATAAGAATTAAATCATTCAAATATTTCTGCAGGCATGTTTGAAAATATACATATATGATTACGTTTGCATCATTCGAGCTGTGACAAAAAAAAGCACTTGGAATCCGTTAGTGAAGGTTTCCACCTTTCTCAATATCTTATCCTTATTCTTGGAAGATCTTGTTTAGCGCTATTTAATGCTTGATTACCATTGGTTGCCAAAACACTGTATATTATTTTCTCTTCTAAGGGTGGCACATGCAGACATGATAACCACAATCAATATGTAATGGTTGGCTCATGTGCAATTTTGAAGAGAATGAAGTCTTGATGATCATTTAGAAAATTTTGTCAATAATACTTAGAAGTTGTTTAACAGACAACAACAACAACAACAACAACAACAACAACAACAACTAAGCCCTTTGTCCCAAGTATTTGGGGTAGGCTACATGAACCAAAAGAGAATTACGCCGGGTCAGGCACATGGACCGTTAGAAGTTGTTTAACAAAATTGAAAATAATATACATAGAAAGAACTTTACAACGAAGAATTTTCAAGACATGTTTGCCTAATTTTCTCTGTTAATAAATTAAACGTTAGGACTATATAAAAAAATTATGGTTACTGAATAAAATAATTACTCAAATAGATGTGATACGACTGCATCAACAACATCACTCATAACCTCTTAAAAAGTGGATTGTCTTGCAATCATGAACACTATGAATTCGAGTTAGCACATGTTCAATATAAAAAGTATCATGTCAAACCAGAATTAATTGTATTACAGAAAATATTATGATCAATTTTAGAGGAGAGTTTAATAGGAGGTTCATATTACACACACGAATGATAGTTTTTATTTTAAACTATAATTTTGAAGATATCCTTTTTAATGTTTATTTTTGCACATTAAGTCTTGAAAAGTCCTATCCGAAGTGAAAGTCCTTGATCAATCAACCAATATATATGGTACACATGGAAAAAGTTTTAAAATGTTGAACCTAATCCTCAAACATATTTTTATAACTGCAATAGGTTGAAAAAGGTATAGTCATATTTTATTATTGTGGAATATGATGAGAAAAAACATCAAGGTAATCAACTAATCAACAAAAAGTTCCATACTTACAATACAATATGCTAACAAAATTATTCACAACTTCCTCAATATTGAAATCTAACACAGGTGGCTCATCATTCAATCATAACAGAACATTGGTAAACTCAAATATATTTATGTTGAAGACATAGAAATTGACATATTAAATATAACTAGTTTGTCTTTGTAGATGTATCAACTTAAAAGTGCAAATCAGCAAGAGTTTGAGTTTCATACTGCACCCGCAAAATGAGCTCTGCCTTTTTTAACCACACCCTTCAACCTCAAGGCTTTTAAAGTATTTTAAACAAAGCATATGATGGCCTAAATTTCAGATAGCTAATTGCTTACTGCAGTCAGAATTCCTTTTTTCTTTTTAGCATTCAAAATAAGGGGTGATAATGGGTACCCTTACCTGTTTACCCTATTTTTCAGTGTAAGAGTAAGTTTTTCTTGCCTTTTTATCTAATTGGGGTAAAGGTAAGTGACATGTTTATACCGTACCTGTTTACCTATATGGATATAAATAATAATAATAATAATATAATATTAGATTTTACTCATATACTATATATATTATTGGTTATCTTAGAGGTTTTATTCCCTCTCTTTTGAGCATCAATTTTTCATTGTTACTTGTATTTGTTTGTGTATTAAGTTAGTGAACATACTATTGCATTTTTTAAAAAATAGCTCTTGTATGGTGTATGGCTATGTCAAAGGGCATAGCTAGTTTCATTGTATTAAGAGTGTTAAGGTGGGCCTAAAAAAATGGTGGATTGATAGGATTTCCCCAAAAGGATTGATAGCTATATGATGAGATTCTTGTTTTTCGTTCAAGCAAGAACAAAAAGTTGAGGCAAAAAGAAACCTCCAATCATGCCAGGACAGTCCATTTCCACTTGGCACATGCCTGAGCTATTTAGGACAGACACAACTCTCATCTCCCATCTTACTTTACAAATTTTATCCATTTTGAAATAAATGAAAATGATAATTTAACTGTATAACTACGAAAATTAAAAAACCCTCATGATATCCTTAGATTTTTTAGGTTTATATACAGATTTTAGGATTTCTCATGCATTTTTGTCAGAATAGTTGTTTAATAGCATAGTTTTTTGACTTGTCATATTATATGAGCTCAAGATTCTGTAAATTAAAAAATGTAATGTAAATTGTCCAACAAGGTTGAAGACAATCATCAATCTCTTGTTCCTTTTAGATTGTGAAGTAAGAGGAAAAAACAGAAAACATTTTAGTCCTTGCTTCTATAGTTCTCATTTTAATTTAAGAAATAAGTTTAAAGTAAGGTTTGAAATCTCAGAATCAATATCAGTATTGTCCAAAGGTTTTATCAATATCAGCAATATTGGAAATATTAGACATTTCATCATGGTCATATCAAGCATTATTAAAAAGTTCTAAAAAGTAATTAAATTTTATTGTAAATAGTAGTGTCTTGACATTTTTTTTGAGACAGTTTTGGAGTGCGGATTTTACTTTGACAAAATTTTGTATAACATTGTCACTAAAGCAATAATAATTTATGTAGCTAAGATATTTGAAAAATGCAATGCAACTTGCTTGAATATGTGGATTATCTAAAAGATTATTTTACAAACTTAGGTATTGCTTGAATATCAAGGTTAAACGAACAAATTTTCATATCACAAATTAGACATTTGATATGCTTCTTGTTTGAGTTTAATATCTTTATGAATTATAACATATATCCTCCTTGGTTAACTTTGCTTTTATGTATTTGGACCCTAGAGAAAGACGATCTTACTTTCCTCCTCGTGCTTCATCTTACAAGATCCAAGTAGTACCATAACAATTTTCTTTAAGTGTAGCTAGCGCTCTTACTCTCTTCCAGACATCAGGCCTAGTTTCTAAATTTCTCGTTAAGGTATTGAATGTTTTAAGGTAAGGGTCTCTTAGCCTGCCAGTTGTCACTTGTGTTCAAAATGATTCACTTTGCTAGGCAAAGCTGATTGAAATTAGGATTTATGAATAAAACATAACGTAAGGCACAAAATAAAGATCATGTTAAAGTAGATGAAGATTCTGGTAGGAAGGAACTAGTTCAGTTCTAAATCCATTCCACTTTTCTAGAAGAAGATTTAGGCAAAAATTCAGATGGAAATCTCAAAATCTTAAAAGATAAAAGTTTACTAATAGTTGGCAAAAGCTTTCTAATAATGAAACATGGGGCATTCCTAAAGATTGTTGGCAAAATTTAGGGGAGAGAAACTAATTCTCAAAGTTTGAAATCTCGGTATCGGTATCAATATTGGCTTATAGTTTATGGTATTGGTATCGATGATATCGACTGTTTCATCTCAATCCTATTGCTTCTCTTTCGAAAAATAAAAATAAAAACGACTAATTTCTAGTGTTGATATCATCTCAGAAGGCAAAATTCAGAGACAATATTTCCAATACATATCAGAATTGGGCCATATTTCAAACACTAATTTCAAATAGAAATTCAAAACCCAATGAAAGTTGGATTCTATCTCACCATTTTAGTAGACATTGTTAAAAAAAAAAAAAAGAACAAGATCAAGCAGAAATTTGAAAACCCTACCTGATTTGTTGATCTTATTTCACATCTCACCACGTATCAGTGATCTAAACTTCCAATAAAGATCATGATGTTGTGCTGTCAAATTTAGTATCACACTGGTGTCATTGTCAGGATGGTCGTTGATCGCCAAGCTGAATCTGGGAGTCGATGTGGGGCCCCTACATATGTCACCTCACAACTTGTTTGTTGTTATATGCATTGATTCTTGCATAGAGGCCAGATATTCTGCCAGTTGTGTGAATTACCCTTTTATTAAATGTAGTAGATAGCAATAAAGGTAAATAATCAGCAACCAATGTGGCTTAATTGTGATCATGAGGTCTTAAAAAAGTAAAAAGTTCCTTAGAACGCTAACTACATGGAGCAGTGGAAATTTCTGATGGAAAGCTAAATGCGGCGATTGGTATGGTCCTTAGTAAAGACCCGCAAGAAGTTACTGGGTCAATCTGTTAGCACTAACAAACTACAGAATAGGATCTAGGTTCCTTACAGTTATATAACCCCTGCAGAATAAATGGATAAGATATGGGCTTTTGAAATTGGTTCTTTTTTAAATGTAAATTTTTCATTAAACCTGTCCTATTGTAAAGATGCTTAAAGAATTATGTAAGATTAGATATTTTTTGTGATAAGAAGTAGATCAATAACTTTCAAGAGTTTACAGAGTTTAGATATGTCATGATATTCTTCGTAAACTACATAGATCCATCCAACTGTAGTTACTTTGATTCTTTCTTCTTGTAATATAATTATGCACTCTTAAAACCCACACCGTGCAACCCCAATCTGCAAACATTTTAATTTGAAGATTTTCCTCAAAATGTGATTTAAATATGCGCAAGATAAACTAGATGAGGTTAGTGAGAGCTTTTACTACTGCTTAAAATACTTTTACACGAGAAGTGACTTTCATAATATGCTATATTTCAGTTTTCCATATTTCATGTTTTCTTTTATGACTCTGATTTCCAGGTTGTCTTCCTTGGAAGTGATGGCATTCAGCATCCATTTCTTTGCAAACCAAAGGATGATCTTAGAAAAGATGCTCGCATGATGGAATTCACTGCTACAATCAACCGCTTACTCTCAAAATTCCCTGAAAGCCGAAGGAGAAAGCTCTACATCCGTACTTTTGCAGTAATCCCTCTCACAGAGGACTGTGGAATGGTAGAATGGGTTCCCCACACTCGTGGGTTGCGTCACATTCTTCAAGACATCTATATAACCTGTGGAAAGTTTGATCGGCAGAAGACGAACCCATTGATCAAGAGAATATATGACCAGTGCCAGGGTAAGATGCCTGAAGATGAGATGCTGAAGTCGAAGATCCTCCCGATGTTTCCTCCTGTTTTCCACAGATGGTTCTTGACCACATTCTCCGAGCCAGCTGCCTGGTTTCGTGCCAGGCTGGCTTATGCCCACACTACAGCTGTTTGGTCCATGGTTGGGCACATTGTCGGACTGGGAGACAGGCATGGAGAGAACATTCTTTTTGATTCCACCTCTGGTGACTCTGTTCATGTCGACTTCAGTTGCTTATTTGACAAGGGCCTGCAACTAGAAAAGCCTGAGTTGGTTCCTTTCAGGCTTACCCAGGTAAAAAAAAAGGCAACATGCATATGCACTTAGTAAAATGGAATTGTTTTCTATCCACTTGACTTTGGGTAACTTATTCTCGTATTTATTGATCGATTTTCAGAATATGATTGATGGCTTGGGAATTACTGGATACGAGGGTATCTTTTTGAAGGTTAGTGAGATCACTCTTTCGGTTCTGAGAACACATCGGGAGACACTCATGAGCGTTCTTGAAACTTTCATTCATGATCCCCTTGTGGAGTGGACAAAATCTCACAAGTCCAGTGGAGTAGAAGTGGAAAATCCCCATGCACAGGTCTGATCCATACTACTAGTATAGTGCTACATGAACTTACGATCATAGAGTTACACTTTTTAAATCGAATGTAAGCAACTAAATGTATATAATTTTTTGTTTATGAACAGAGGGCTATCAGTAACATAAAAGCACGGCTACAAGGAATTGTTGTTGGTGTTGGGGCAGCGCCATCCCTGCCTTTAGCTGTGGAGGGGCAGGCCCGTCGCTTAATTGCAGAAGCAGTATCACATAAGAACTTAGGGAAGATGTATATATGGTGGATGGCTTGGTTTTAACTGGAATTTGGTACTCTTCAAGAAATCATCTCTCCAAGCTTTGTTTTGTTCATTATTTACCTTTTTGGAGGGTAGGGCGGGAAAGAATTTGTGAGGAGGGTCCCATCAGCACCATAACTATTAATAGCTAGTGTGGTGTTTGTGGACATTTTGGGCACAGTTCTTTAAAATATATGTATTTTGTTGGGCATTTCTGATGTCTATGTAACAAAACTTGACCAATTGTATAGTTGGACAATTCTGTTTAGTTCTACAGGGTGTAACATGCAGAAGGGAATTTAGAAGAAGGAAGAGATGTGTGATCAGTGGAATTTATTTTAAAATTGTACAGATGCACTTCAAACTGTAACTTTACGCATATCTGGAATGTGTTTGTCAATGATATCGATATGCACAATACCTGATTGTTGTCAGCCAGTGATGATTACAATGAAGAAATACTTTGAAATCCTTGTAGATCTTCCTCTTTTATCCAATCACGTTATAGATATGCAGAGAAAGTAGTTCGAGGATATGGGTTTGGGTTGCCATTTTCTAACACTCACCCTCAACTGTAAGAGAAGTGGTTCAAATTGCAGTAACTGGTCCTTGCCAATGAATTAAGACAATTAACGAGACAGTGTTAGCGATAAAATGCGATATCACCAAGGTTTTCAACAAAGCCACAAAACCGACATGTGAGAACAGGCATTCCAGAGAATTTGTTGGAAACTACGGTGTAGGGGTGCGAGTAATTTGGAAACAAGATGGTGAGATGTTTGAACTTCTCAAGGACATTCAGTTCAATCAGGCATCACATTTGAGAGAGGGATGTTTGGTCTTAAGTTTAGTAGCAAATTCCTCTCAAGATTTATTGACTTGTGTCACTGTCACTGCTATTGCATTAAGACTAATCACCTCTCTCAAATTTGACACCTGGGTGAGAACTAGTATTCAGTTTCTTAACTTCTTAATACTCCATATTTCCAGATAGAAGTATCATACACATGTACACAGGTGTTAAATAAATACAGGAAACAACACCAAACATTTGGAGAAATGGACTGCAGCATTCATGTTATTAACTCAGATGCATGTACAGGCAAACTGCAAACATACTGTCTTTTCTTCTTGTGATGCTTGTCTGAATTCTGGACATTTTCAACCAAACTCAGTTTATTGCAATATCAGCGAAAATGTGTATTTGAGCTCACTTTTATTGTATCTTTTTAGCCAGTCTTTTGACAGATGTAAGGACATTTTCACATTGAGCATCACTGATACATCAATTATACAGAACACCAGCGAACTTACACAGAAGAAGATATAAATACATTTTCACTGAAGAATTAGCATTTTTCTGTCACTCTGCAGACACATCAATGGCGTTAAACATGTAACAATTTCAATGCTGAATGCTAGCAATAACTCAGAATTGATGGCCCATTTGGACGCGATTAGTGCGTAACAATTGGAACTGTACATACATTCTTCGACTGTTATGTGAGATTGAAGTGCTCCTCTTTGACTGAAATCTTGCATTAGGGTTGAATCTCTCTCTCTATTTCACACAGGAAAATATCAAAAGTGTTAAAATAGATCCAATACATATATACTTCATAAAGAGGAAAAAATGAACATCTCTTAGAAAAAGTTTGAAAAACTTTCTAATAAATAAGTGCCAAGGTGACACTTTTCTTCGAATGAAATATACAATGAATAGACCAAAAGTTATTAGTTATTATGACAATTCTTCCTACGGAGCATGGAATGCAGCCAGAAAGGCAGAAACACTCGTAAGCATTAGGTCATTGATATTACAAGTTATAACAGCAGTGAGGAATTACATTGACGCATCAAAGTTTCAAAGCTTGCTATTAAAACCATAAAAGTTTTAGGAGGTATTAAGAAAATTAGCCTATTAGAGTATATTCTTCTGGGGTTTCCTATGGATTATGCTTGTAAATTTTATTGCATGGTTATTAGCTTCCGTGTTACATAATTTGTGTACAGAACTAACCTTAAAGTCCTTGCTTCTGAAGTTGACTGCTTACCCCCACCATTTTCTCAATTTTATTTTTCTATCACTCCCTAACCTTTAATTCACATTTAGCCCTAGCTTGATATGCCATTCTGATTTTTGTTTTTATCCTTGCAATTGATAGTGATAAAATAGTATCATAAAAGTTGGAACAATATCGTGTAGATGAGAACACAAACAGGTAACACTATCAAGGTGAGACACCCTTGTAGTATTGACACAATAGCACTAATGATCGCTCAACTAGGTTATTAGCACTCAATACCCCTGCAGTCTAAATAGGGTTAAACTTCCATCACAACATAATTTCATGTGCATTGCAGTGTAAACTTGGACATTTTGTCCCCATTAAGTTGTAATGAGAGGAGCCTTTTATTTTCTTTAGAAAAAAGTTTTCTTAGGGGCCTTTTATTTTCTTTAGAAAAAGTTTCTTTCCATTTTTACTCCCTCTCTCCACTCTCACCCACAAACCCATAGAACCCTAAACCAAAACTGCAAGTCTCACGGGGTTGATTGGACGAAACACCAATAAATCTCTTCTATGATGGGGAGAGAGATATCACAAGAGACATTGTTGGATTTGGAACCCTAAGTTGAAGGATGGTAGTTGCTGCATATTGACAAAGGTGAGAAATTTCAAATTATGCCTCCTTACTGTAGAATTTGAAGCTTTAATTGTAGTTGGTGTTAGTTAGGGTTAGGGATAGTTTATATGCAAAAGCCATATCTTTTTTAGGTTTTAGGGATTGAGTCTGCACTTGCTCAAAGAGTACAATTGTTAGGAAGTGTGCACTTAGAGAGTTCCTTGGTGTAGTGTGGGAGTACATAGATACTATAGTTAAGCTTTTTCTGACTAATGAGAACATTTTTTTTAATGTAATTAGTAATTTAATTGTAGGGCTCACAACATGTTAAGGTCTAAATGCGCTACTCCTAATGCTATTGCCACGTGGGTCTGACCCAAGCAGGTACCTTTTTCAGTTAATCAGTGCTTACGCCGATGCTGATGCCATGTTTCCTGACAAAAATAGGTAGATTCTAAGCTAATAATCTATTTAATAGTTGCTTGGTAAAGTTGAATTGTCTAATGCAACTTGGTATCAATATTTTTTTTAATTATTGATACTTATAAAACTCTATTAATACAAGTTGACATAGCTGAAGTTATTTATGACATTGAAATCCATCATAGTGTTCAATTTACAAATGATCCTAAGTTGAGCTATGGGCACAACTAATGTTCTACCTGATGTGGACTCAGACTTCTTTAGTTGGATATGATAACAAGAGAAATGCTATAAAAAAAAAAACAAAGCCAATTACAATTTCAAAGAAGATTTTTTTCTCTTGCAACAATTTATTTCTCTCTTTCATATTATCTCATCACTTTCCAATCTTAATTCTTTCTCTGGTCGTCAGAGCTTGCACTAAACCTTGTCAATTCACTGTTCCACACTCTTAAGCTCTTCACCTATAAATTCACCATACTTATCAACCAACATGTTCACAATATCTACAGCTTCAGTGAGCATTTCTCCATCAACCCACCCCAATAATCAAATCTATCCAAATCAATGTAAAAAAAGATGGCTTTGTATCCTCAAAAAGCTAGCTTTGTCATGAAGCCCTCCTTATTTATGGTGTGTAGTGCTCTAAAATAGATATAAACAATGTAGCCATCTGCTATTTTAAAACAACATACCCTATGTATGCATTTCTGCAGCGTAGTTAAGCTACGCTACTATATTTCAATTTTTTTTTCTTGTCTTAAGTGAATGGGTGAGAGGCTATCTCAACATATCTAATCAACAAGCTAGGGCTTGCTTCTCTTTTGAGTGATGAAGGCCCATCTTCATTGGTGAGAGATTGCAATGAAACCTCAATGACCCATCAGTGAGTCCTAAATTTTATATATACGGTATGGTTTTAGTGTTGTTTATATATATTAAACATATATGTGGTGGTGGTTTTATATATTTTAATATTTTAAGAATATTTTTTTCTATTTATTAGCTTTATTTATGGCTATTTTATGTTTCTTTAAACAATAATAAAAAACCATGTAGTTTACGCTTCACGCTACGGTATTAGCTATTAAAGATCGGGCGCTACGCTTTATGCTATTGCTATTTTCAACATTAATTCAAATTGCAATTCAAAAAGCGTCATCCAAGATTCTTGCAGGTTCATAAGGTCTCAGCTCAGTTCTAATTCCACACTTGCACTTTAGGTGAAAAGAATGGCAATAGCCATTCCAATTTCCCAAGATGACTGATGTAGAACAAGAAGGGGGGAAGAAAAGGGAAGAAAATTTATTGTTTTGAGGATAAGATTGATTTTGGCTTTAACACCAAGGAGATCTCTCTCCTACTCAGCACTTCACCATTCAGAGAATTAAATCACAAAGTAAAATTACAATGCAAAATTTAAATTTTCTAAATCAACTGAACTCCATAAAAGATTACAGGTTCTAGTCTTATATAGGCCTAATGCACAAGAAGTTTTCCCACATATTCAATATGAGACTAAAATAAAAAAATAAAATTAAGTCTAGCCTAAAATGAGGAGGAAAAATAGTCTAAGCAAATAAAGCCTACTGATTCTCATCAATTCTCCCTGGCTTCGAAAATTCGCCACTGACAAATGACAGCGACGTGGATGATGAAATCAAACCGGAAGGACTGCACAAATTTCTGAGTGGTGGGTCTCCTCAGCAATGGTGGCTGCAATGGTGAACTGAAAACTATTGTGACTTGGTGAAAGTGCGATAACGAGTTAGGTCCTCGACGTTAAATATTGGGTTAATCCCAAGTTCATGGGGGAATATCGAGCTCGTAGGCGCTGGAACCAAGCCTCTTCAAAATCTTATATGGACCAGTGCGTCGAGTATGGAACCACTTAGATTGGAGTCATATCCCAACAGCATGTTCGATGCTTTTGACAACACTTGATACATGGTTCAAAATCTCAGAATCGAAACATGAATCAACTGCAATTTTTTTTATACCAGAATTGGTTGTATCAGCCATTTCATTGATATCGGCATCTGCCAGAATTTTTTCAAACAAGTAATAAAAAATGTTTAAAAATTTGTTTAGAAAATTAGTAACATTCTGACAAATTACTGAAAATAATTGAATAGCTAGAAGCCAGCTACAATAACCAACATCAGCAAGCAGCAATAGAAGCATAAGCATAATCATTAGCAACAAAAGCAAGCAGAAGCAAGCGGGAGAAGCAGAAGAAACATAAAAGAAACACCACACATCCAATGACAACAACTTGAGCAGAAAAGCGAAGCAGTAAGGAAAGACGAAAGAGGAGCTGGAGTATAAGAACGAAAAAATGCACAATCTAAGGGGGAAAAAAAAATCAAATTTTCACTTATCAGAGAACGGCGGCTAGAGAGAGATCCAATCTTCATCTTTGCCAATAAGCTTCATGGAAGCAAGCCTTAGATCCATGTTCATGGTTGGTGCTGTTTGGGGGTGGGAGGAGAGAGATTGGTTTTATTTATTTATTTTCCTTTGTTTAGTTGAAGTGAGTGGTGTTGTTCCCGAAATTTCAGCCGGTTTCGAGTAGTGTCAGTCAAAATCAGTGCCGACATGACACTGACACGAACCGATACACACTTTGTAGCGGCGATTTTAAACTTGCATAACCAACTCTGATTTTATACCCCAGATACCGTATTGGGTCCGGCCGATTCCGAGACGATACGACCGATACGAATCGGAATCGGCTGATATCTCAAACCATGTTTGACATTCATTGTTGTTGATGAAACCCCTCTCTAAGATTGTGAACAAGTTACCCTTCTCATAGTCATTTATCTATTTTAGATTGTGATTTTGTCAAATAGACTAACATCATCATATGTTTTACTCATCTTGAGGATATGTAACATGGATACTAAGACGCATGAGACATACCCGTATAGATATTTTAAATCCCTATCACTACTCTAAAATAAATTGTGGTCAAGGTTAAAGGTAATATTTGTATATTTTAACATGCCCCGCAGGTTGAGTGCCTTTTTTCAGGCAGGAACCTTGGCTTTCTATGCAACAATATGAATGATGTGTCAAAGACTTGAAAAATCAAAATATTTGAATGATAGGTTTATAGTTTTATTATTTATTGATGATTGCGTTTTATATAGTTTGTCTAGTTTTTTAATAAGAGATTATTAATAAAAAAATATGATTATAGATGTAATCATTGATTTATATAGCTATAAAAATACTTCAAAATATCGAGATAATGTCGTCTTTTAATCATTGTAGTCTTATGGATTCATGCCATAGATAATGAATATTAATGTAGACACAAGTATTAAATTATTAGTGTCATTCCACAATGTATCTTCATACCCATATCATGTTTGTATTTGTATCTCATAATCGTATTGGTGCATTGTGTAAATATAAATGTACATAAATTGCCGTATGTACACCAGTGTCCTACTTTTTAAAAATTAGCTGTATATTTGTGTCCGTATTATGTTGTATCTATGTCCCACATCCATGTCCATATTTAATGGTCTTCAGTCAATAAGAGAATTTATGGTCTGTTTGAATCTGTACTCAAATATATGGGGTTAATCAAAACAAGTTTTTTAGTATTTTTCTTATTCATGATCATTCTAGAATCACTTGGTTATACCTAATGAAAATAGTTATGAGCTATTTTCTGTCTTTAAAGATTTTTATGCTGAAATTCAGAATTAGTTTGGAGTTTCTGTCTGTGTATTACGAAGTGATAGCGATGCGGATAACGGATAAAATTTTATTAATGATGGAAATTTGGGGAATCGATTGCTTTAAGGGGTGTCTACACATTTTAATAAGCTTGCACTCACATGCAATTAAAGAAGTGAGATAAAATACTGGTACCATATGAATGCACATGACAACCATTACAATTATCATATACAATCAACTAATCCACCACATCCCCCCCCCCCCCCCCCCCCCTCCCCCCAAAAAAAAAAAAAAAATCAAATTGCTAGATCTTACACAGAGTTATAGACTACAAACTGAAGTTTGACCAAATTGGGATTCATCTCATTGTTTTATTCTTCTAAGAGATGCGAAAATTACATAGCGAAGCAGGAGTTGGTGTAAAGATGCCATTTAACAAGTACTATTCTAACATCCATTATCACCCAAGTCTTTTCTTCCTTCAGGGCTAGGTCATGAAGCATGACTAAAGTTGATAAAGGTCCATAAAAGAATTGAACAAGTTTTATGATCAATATTTAACCTTAAATCAAATGGGGGTGTTAGGTCCCAAATTTCTGGAAAAGACAATTTTGACCAGTTGTGAGGTTAGCGTGAAACCATATAGGCTATTTGGCAATCAGGAATATGATGTTTTTTGGTCAAACAGTTTAAGCTCATGCAACCAAGAGAAATCATCCAAATTTTAGACAAAAAGGTCAAGGTTAAGATTTGATATAGTGAATCATGTTTGTCTCTGCATTCACTTGCAAGACGAGTATACACCAAAGAGCCAAATGGGCTTCCATAGAGGTAGTCAAGAAGCACAACAAACTAAGCTTGGAGAAATAGCAAAATGATTAGATAGAGGATGCTTGGAGCTAATGGATACGTGCGTGAATGTAGAAAAAAGATTATAGATTCGACGTGGATAGGGAAAGGACAAGTGGGATAGTTTCAAAACATGAATCCGTATGTGATGGTGTGACCTCAAGAGTGTTCGAGGGTATAACTCCTATCTTGTCGGTAATATACAGGCTTGTTGCACTATGCCTATTTTCATACGACATGAACACTCCTTTTCTCAAGTATGTTCAATAGAAGTATATTGTCGAGGATCTTTTTTGAAAGATTTTTTTATTTATTTGGAAGTTTGGGAAACATAAAAGATAAAACTTGACAAATAACTTTTCAAGACTCTTATGAGGAATTACATTATAAGGAAGTATAAATAGTTTTAGTTTTTGAAAAACTAAAGGAGTTATACTCTAAAATATACTTATATGCTATCTAAAAATATTTTTCGCATTCATGAACTATGTTTCACATATTTTTTTTCAAAGTTTTAGGTAGGAGTTCTTAAAATAGACCTGTTAGTTTCCCATATGTACGATGAGTACTCAACATTGATGTAGGCAATAATGATTTTTAAACCTTAATTTCGAATCAACATAATATATACCTAATTCCCTGAAATTGTTTAATAATATTATTAAAATAGCATGCTTTGATAATCACTTTCTACATATTAATGTTTTGACGCACTTGTTTGTACTCTATGGTATATAAACTTCAAAGTCTAATATAGGTGATCAAATTATGTTCAACCCCTACCCTCTACGTGGTGCTCTATTGCCTGCTCTAGACTTCATATTTATCCAAGGTTTGAAATTCATATTTTCTCACTTATTATCAACATATTTAATATATATATATATATAACTAGGTTGCACTTGTTAATTGATTTCTTCTGTACTATTTTGATTTTAGTTATTTTGTTAATATTTTATTCTAATAAAACAACCTTAATCGAAATCAATGTGAGATGTAATTCTAACAGTTCAGATCATCTATAAATCATTTTCTAAAGAAAAAATTATGCATGTTATGTTCATCTAATAAAAATCTTTAAGATCCAATATCTAATGTTCGCTTGAAAACAAGGAGGAAAAGACATGATTTTGTCCAAAAAAAATTCTGAAATCGTTTTCAAATTAAGCTTCTTCATTGAATGGGGTAAATCTTAATGCTTTTGTTATTTTGTCTCTATCGTATAATTTTAATGTAACCTTTTTTTCTTTCTGTATTTTCTTCATTACTAACTCTATCTAATTTTATGTTGAGCTAGTTACTAATGTGCTATAAGCTCTTTTAATAATATAAGCATCTTAATGTACATTATTTTCTCTCACATTATATAAAATCTACCTTAGGCTATGTGATTTGTATTATAGTGCGTGTGTATTCATTTTTTTGCATGCAACATTATAAACCTTTAATGTATGATGTACTAATATTCTGAAGAGATAAAGCTAATATAATTAACTTTTTGTGTAATTAAATTTTTTTTCTTTTTATTACATTCAAAACTATGGCATCTATTTTATTTCAGCTGTTTTGTTTTTTTCTTTAGAACAATGGAGTCAGTACAAGAATCTGCCTTACGAAGCGTGGCTGCACAAAGGTGGGAGGCGATTGATGAAATCCACAAACCAAAATTGGAAATAAGTTTTGACATTGCAGAACAAGGCGAAATTTTTTATATTGATTATGCTAAATTAGTCGGGTTCGATGTTTGAAGGTCTTCTACCATAGTAGATAAATTCGAATAAAGGTATTCTCAGTTGCTTGTTTGTTCAAAACAATGCCAAAAAAGAGTGGTGCTCCGAAGAAAGATCAAAAGAAAAGGATCACATCGACTATACGAGAAAATTGTGAAGCTTCCGTAAAACTTCAGACAAATGCAAATGGAAAGTGGATAATAGATTATGTGTCTTTCTTGGAGATAGAAAGTGAGTCGTAGTGCCATTTGTTGCACAGAAGAGATATTAGAATATTCTGCAGAAAGAGATAAATGAAATGAAAGATTACAATACTCAGTTGTTAATAGAGCATTTTGGAGAAGAAAAAGAATGAATTATTCCTTTTTCTTTACACACAAGGTGGACAATGATAACAAGCTAACCCATGTACTATGGGCTGATGGCCTTGCTCAAAAGTCATACCATCAATTTGGTAATGTACTGATACTTGATATGACATATGACACAAATGAATATAGCCTTGTTTTTTCCCCTTTCACCAGAACAAATCATCATGGTCAATCTGTTGACTTTGGTGCTGGATTTATGAACGAAGAGAAAATTCCCTCTATTCTTTGGCTTTTTGAGAAATGGAAAGAAGCAATGGGTGGCCCTCTACAGAAACTAATAATTACAGATCAAGATCTTGCTATGGAATAGCAATTAAGCAATCATTTCCCAATGTAGTTCACATGTATTGTTTGTGGCATATCTTGAAGAAAGCATCTCAAAAGCTGGGAGCATATGCTTACAACAGTAATTTCACTATTCCTTTCTATAATCGCATTTGGAACTCAGGCACTCCTGAAGAATTTGAGAGAGAATGGAAGGAGGTGACAGATAAAATAATTTGCAAGATCATGAGTGGTTGAATGATATATATGGTTTTCGTGCTAAATGGATACCCGCATATGCAAAAGAAAAGGATAGTTATAAAGCTGTAGTTCGAAAGCACTCAAAGATCGGAAAGCATGAATAATTACATCAATAGGTATGTAAGTGTTAAAAACTCGTTGACTGATTTTGTTACTCGATTTGAAAGAGCTATAAGAAAGCAAAGGCATAATGAATTGGCAGCTTAACATGAAAACCCTTGTACTAGGGCCTAATTGCAAACAAATCTTGAAATGGAAAGACAGATGTCTGATATATACACAAGAAGAAAATTCAATGGCATCAATCAAGAAAATCAAATGTGAATTATGAGTAATGAATGATGGTTTGTTTTATGAATTTTTGTATTTATCTTTCTATAAATTTGTTTGAAAAAAAATTTTAATGAATTATTTCTAATTTGACATTATGTATTTATATTTCTAATTTGATTCTCATGATGTCCATTTATCTTCCCGTTATTCAATGGCCTCTATTTGTGGGCTAAAGATGGTTAAATGTGAGTTGAGGTCGGCAATCTTAATTTGTTATGGTTGAATGTACTCTTAAGTTATATGGAAATTTTGAATTATTTGTTATGCTTTATGGGGAGATCATAGATGAATGGTACCTCCATTTGGTGTGCAAATAGGGACATTATCTATTAGCTTACAGGTTCTTATATATATAAAGAAAGTCTATTAGCTTGCAGGGATACTTAGCACCAAGTATCAACAACCAGCAGGTGTGCAGTTGCAGACCTTTTTTTAAACTAAAACCAGTTTGACACTTGATCAATTTCCAAACTCATATCCTCAGTGCATTTATTAGTGCAAGCCAGTGTGCCATGCAGGGAACTAAGCTCAAGAAGAACCCTTGAGGGAAATCTAAACCATTTGCTGTTCTTTCACTTTTTGACATCTCTTAAAATCATTGCTTTGATCTATTGTGCAAACATTTATTACATGTATAATTGACAGGACAAATCAGACTTGCACTTACTGATGTATATATTTGATACCTCTTAATTGTTGAGAATAGTTTTTCTAGAAGGAGGAAATGAACTTTGTATTTCGAGTTATTCAATTGGACTTACATATGCACTTCCTTATATAGGCCTTTTGGAACATCCTCCATGACTCTTCAAACACCAAGCCACATGACTCTTCAAACACCAAACTACATGACTCTTCAAACACCAAGCGACATGACTCTTCAAACTAGTTCATGAATTTCTCATGTACATGTATCTCATAAGTGCATGAATACATGAATAACATAATTACTAATGCATGTAACAAGTTTAATAGCTAACATTCTCCTCCCTTAAACTTGTTTCTCCACGAACTTGGACGCCAAGCTTCTTCCTTAATTTTTGAAAGGCATCCGTCTTCAATGCTTTTGTGAAAATGTCGGCAACTTGATCACTCGAACTTTTATGGTGCAACTCCATCTCCTTCATCTTCACGTGTTCTCTTATGAAGTGAAATCGAGTGTCAATATGCTTTGATCTCTCATGATGAACCGGGTTTTTTGCTAGAGCAATGGCCGACTTGTTATCGATGTAGATCTTGGTCGCTTCTTCTTACTTTAACGTCATTCTCTCTAATAGTCTCCTCAACCATATAGCATGACAAACACAAGCGGCTGCTGCTATATATTCAGCTTCACAGGTTGAAAGAGCAACTATGGATTGCTTCTTCGACGACCAAGTAAATGCAGCATCACCAAGATAGAATACGAACCCAGTTGTACTCATTCGATCTTCACGGCTTCCAGCCAAATCACTATCGCTAAAACCAACCAATTCAAGGTTGTGATTCTGCGAGTAGAACAGTCCATGATCAACCGTTTCTTTAATATAACTAAGAATCCTCCTTGCTGCCTTCAAATGAGAGGTTCTCGGGGTCTCCATAAACCTGCTCACAAGTCCTACTCCAAATAGAATATCAGGACGAGTGCAAGTCAAATACCTTAGACAACCCATGAGACTTTTAAAATAAGTTGGGTTGACTAGCTTTCCTTCACCCTCCTTGGTTAATTTGAGACCAAACTCAACAGGTGTGTCAATTGGGTGGCAGTCTTCAAAGGCAAATTTCTCTAAGATCTCCTTTGCATACTTTGATTGGGAAATAAAAATACCATCTTCACATTGTTGCATCTCAATGCCTAGAAAATATTTCATTAGGCCCAGATCCGTCATCTCGAACTCCTTTTTCATTGAGAGCTTGAAGTCTTGGATCATAGAGTGACTGCTACCTGTAAACATCAGATCATCTACATACAAGCAAACAAACAATACTTCTCCATGTGAGTTTGCCTTAGCATATAAAGAATGCTCATCAGGGCACCTCATAAATCCTTGTTGCATGAAGTAATTATCAATCCTTGAATTCCATGTTCTTGGTTCTTGCTTTAGCCCATAGAGAGCCTTCTTCAGCTTGTACACCTTCTTTTCTTGCCCTTTAATAATGAATCCTGGTGGCTGTTCAACATAAACTTCTTCTTCAAGTTTCCCATTTAGGAATGCCGACTTCACGTCCATTTGATGCATTTTCCACCGTTGTTGGCCGCAAGTGAGATCAACACCTCACCGTTTCTAGCCTTGCTACTGGGGCAAAGACCTCTTCATAGTCGATGCCATACTTTTGCTTATAGCCCTTCACGACCAATCTCGCCTTATGTCGCTCTACCACACCTTTGGCATCTCTCTTTGTCTTGTATACCCATTTAACACCAATAGGTTTTGAATCTTGTGGAAGTGATGTGAGCTCCCACGTATCATTTTTCTTGATGGAGTGAATCTCCTCCTCCATAGCTTTCCTCCATTTTGCCTCCTTATTGGCCTCCTCAAATGTCATAGGATCAAAGCCTGCAAAAAGACAAAAATTGTTGAACTCCTCCTCGTTCTCCCAATCAATGGGCTCAACTGGTTGAGTGGAGTCATAAATCTCTTGAACTCTCCTTGTCTTGCGTACAGGACTGGTAGAATCATCATGGTCTGAATCTTCATTTAAGGTAGTGGATGGTGACTCTCTCTTCTCCTCCTCACCATCAAGAGGAATGAGAATCCCCATGTCAATTGTCTTCCACTCCCAGCTTTGATCTTAATCAAATTTCACATCTCTTGACATCACAATCTTGCAAGTGACGGGGTTATACAGCTTGTATCCGCTGCAGTTCTCACCATAGCCCAAGAATATGCATCTTTGGCTTTTATCTTCAAGCTTCGTACGCTTCTCCTCCTGAATCTTAGCATAAGCAACACTTCCAAAGATTCGAAGATGATCGACCTTTGGCTTTCGAGAACTCCATGCTTCCTCTGGCGTCATGTCTTCAAGTCTCTTCGTTGGAAACCTGTTCAACAAATAAACAGAACAAGCCACAGCATCTTCCCAAATTCCTTTGGGATATTTTTCTCCTTCAGCATACACCGGACCATGTTGAGAATTGTTCTATTCTTCCTCTCTGAGACACCATTTTGTTGTGGTGTTTGCGGCATAGTGAGTTGATGTTGGATGCCATGTTCCCTGCAGAAATTCTCAAACTCCTGCGACATATACTCGCCTCCACGATCAGTTCTCAAACACTTAAGCAGACATCCACTTTGTTTTTCAACAAAGCTCTTGAATTCTTTGAATTTTGAGAAGACTTCTCTTTTCTCTTTTAGCATATACACCCAAGTCTTGCCACTAAAATCATCAGTAAAGGTTAGGAAATACCTATTACCACCATAGATTCGGGCTTGATGGGTCCACATACGTCTGAATGCACCAATTGTAGACGCTTAGATGCTCTTTTGACATCATACTTCTTGAATGACTCCCTTTGTTGCTTTCCCACAATGCAAACATCACAAAGGTTGTTAGGAGCATCAATCTTTGGCAATCCCACCACCATTTTCTTCTTCTCCATTAGCTTCAATGCCTCAAAATTGAGATGTCCATAGCGAAGATGCCACAGATTGCTGTGATCTTGAGTCGTTGCCTTCATGCACCTCGACTCCACAATTGAGAGCTTCAACGGGAACATCCAGTTCTTTGTCATCTTCACATGTGTAATCAGCCTGTTATTCTTATCCAACAAGCTAAGAGCTAGATCGCTCGTCTTGATGCCATATCCTCTTTCCAACAATTGTCCAATACTCAATAAATTACTTTTTATAGCAGGGACATAATAGACATCAGAGATGCAAAGCTCCCTACCATTTTGAAGTTTAAAGACAACATCACCTTTTCCTTCAATTGGACATTTGGAAAGATCACCAAATGTGATGTAGCCTTGATGACCTTCATCGAGCCTTGTGAAGAACTCCTTTCTTCCACTCAAGTGATTTGAGGCTCCCGTATCTATGAACCATGTGACCGTTTGAGGCGGCTCAATTTCATTATAGGACATGAGCAACACTTGTCCTTCACTTAGCTCCACATGATTAGCCTTTTCTCCACCATCATTGTCAGAATTATACCAACAATCATAGGAGAAATGGCCATATTTCTTACAAATATAGCACTGGATATGAGATTTATCATACCTTCCTTTCCGGCCACGACCTCGACCGCGACCTCGGCCACGAGTTTCATGGCTTCCAAGACCATTCCCTTCACTTTCATCACCATGGGTGCTGCTTTGTTCGTTGAAGTGGTTAACACGACCACCTCGTCCTTTGCCACCACGTCCACCTCTTCCTCGATGGTAGCCTCCTCTTGAAGATCCATCCTTCTTTTGGGAAGAGTTGGCTTGAAGCGCTTGCTCCATAGTCTTTCCTTCTTCTTTCTTCTTTCGCAAGCCTCTTTCTTCATAAACTTGTAGAGAGCCTTGGAGCTCTTCCACTGACATATCCTCAAGATCATTTGATTCTTCAATCGCCATAGCGATATAATCAATCTTGAGTGTAGAGATCTCATGATCTTCTCCACAACACGTACGTCCTCAATCTTCTCACCATGTCGCCTCATCTCATGCACAATGGAATTTACTCGGTGAAAGTAATCACCAATGGATTCTGACCTTCTTGTTGTAGGGCCTCAAAATCTGCTCGCAAAGATTGCAAGCGGATTTTCTTCACTCTTTCTACGCCATCAAAGGCTTTCTTCAAGATCTCCCAAGCTTCCTTAGAAGTTTTTGCAGAGGCGATCAACTCGAACGTGGCGTCATCTACTCCTTGGTAGATTGTGAACAACGCCTTCTTCTCCTTCTTCATCTCATCCTCCTTGGCTCCATTTACCACCGTGTTCCATGCTCCCATGGATCCCAACAATGCCTCCATTTGGATACTCCATTTACCATAATTGGTTTTGGTTAAGAGGGGCACTTGGGTTTGGATAGAACTAGAAGAAGCCATAGGTGTCTTGGCTCTGATACCAGTTTTTGTTGAGAATAGTTTTTCTAGAAGGAGGAAATGAACTTTGTATTTCGAGTTATTCAATTGGACTTACATATGCACTTCCTTATATAGGCCTTTTGGAACATCCTCCATGACTCTTCAAACACCAAACTACATGACTCTTCAAACACCAAACCACATGACTCTTCAAACTAGTTCATGAATTTCTCATGTACATGTATCTCATAAGTGCATGAATACATGAATAACATAATTACTAATGCATGTAACAAGTTTAATAGCTAACATTCTCTTAATGTATCCCTTCCCTTGCTTTCAAGACGCGAGAATTATTTGCACTCATAAAATAATTATTTGCATCCATTTAAAATAAATAGAAATTTTTTCTGACCATCCTAATTGATCCGCCATGTTGAAAACCTCACAAAGTTGTTCAGTACTTAATCCGATCTTCTTGAATAACTCTGATGCAACTTCATTCATTATTCAACCTGCAATGTCATTCCTTTCTTTCGAGTCTCTTTCATCTCTCAACAGATCACAAAAAGAACCGCTTGCATTAGGTAGGTACAAGTAGAAGCCTTCTACGGTTGTCATATAAGCATCAAACAATTTCTAATTGGCCAACAGAGGTTTTCCAGCCATGCATAAACCATCGAACATCAACATAGAGGGGATGTTGAAGAAGAATAGCCTATATGGTAGCTGAGAGGAGATTTACTTGTGAGAGGATGGAAAGAGATTAGTTGGGTGCGAGGACAGCAAATGGGGATGCCGTGTAGCAGATTGGTGGGGAGTGTTGGAGACAGAAGAAGAGCGGGAGATTAGCATGAAAGAGAGAAAGAACCCCAATTTTAGATTCTATTATTTCTTTTAAGTATGATAAATCATAACCGTTCAATTGTAGTCAATGGTTTAGAATGTCCATCTCATGATTAACTTACCCATCTCACCATCTCATTGTATCATGATAATACACACACACACATATATATATGTAGACTTGTGTCATTCCAGAAGGATTCGAGCCCGAATCCTTCCCACTCAAATACAACCCTCTGATATTCGAATACAAGATCTACTCTATTGAAGTTGATCTATATTATTTCAAGTATTTATAAACCAAAAATCAAGTATTTTGAATACTTTTTGCCCATCCATCAAGTGGCGCAAAATAGACGGCCGAAAGTAGTGAGTTGGTTAGATCTATGTCTTTAGACATACAAATTCTCGATCCGGCCATTTGATTATGATCTAAACATTTAAAAATCCCTACAAACTAATTTTTGTTAGATTTCAAATGTTTTACACCGTTAAATTAACCAACTCACTATTTAGGCCGTCCATTTTTTTCCTACTTGGTAGATGGGAAAAAAGTATTCAAAACACTTGATTTTGGTTTATACATCCTTGAAATAATATATATCAACTTCAACGAAATGGATCTTATATTCGAATGTCAGATGTTGGTATTTGAGTGGGAAGGATTCGGTCTCGAATCCTTCCGGAATGACACATGTTTATCGCATATACACACACATATATATACACATATATACATATATATATATATATATATATATATATATATATATATACATATATATATATACATATATATATACATATATAGAGATAGACTTGTATCCTTTCAAAAGGATTTGATCCCGGATCCTTCCCACTCAAAATCAACCCTCCAACATTCGAATACAAGATCCACTGCATTGAAGTTGATCTATACTATTTCAAGTATCTATAAACCAAAAATCAAGTGTTTTAAATACTTTTTGCCCATCCATCAAGCGACGTAAAATGGACGGCCGAAAGTAGTGAGTTGGTTAGATCTATGCCTTTAGACATACAAATTCTCGATCCGGCCATTTCATTATGATCTAAACATTTAAAAACCCCTATAAACTAATTTTTGTTAGATTTCAAATGTTCTACACCGTTAAACTAACCAACTCACTATTTAGGCCGTCGGTTTTTCCCCTACTTGATGGATGGGCAAAAAGTATTTAAAACACTTGATTTTTTGTTTATAGATACTTGAAATAGTATAGATCAACTTCAACGGAGTGGATCTTGTATTCGAATGTTGGAGGGTTGAATTTGAGTGGGAAGGATCCGGGATCAAATCCTTTTGAAAGGATACAAGTCTATCTCTACATATACATATACATATATATATATATATATATATATATATATATATATATATATATATATATATATATATAGACTTGTGTCATTCTAGAAGAATTTGAGGCTGAATCCTTCCCACTCAAATACAACCCTACGACATCCAAATGCAAGACCCACTTTGTTGAAGTTGATCTACATTATTTCAAGTAACTAAAATAAATAATTATGTATTTTGAATATTTTTTGCCATCCATCAAGTAGGCGCAAAATGGACGGCCGAAATAGTGAGTAGTCAGTTTAACGGTGTAGAATATTTGAAATCTCACAAAAATTAGTGTGCAAGTGTTTTTAAGTGTTTAGACCATGATGAAATGATCGGATCGAGAATTTGTAAGTCTAAAGACATAGATCTAAACAATATGCTATTTTCGGTCGTCCATTTTGCGCCTACTTGATGGATGGGAAAAATATTCAAAATACATGATTTCTAGTTACTTGAAATAATGTAGAGCTTTAATGGAATGGATCTTGTATTCGGATGTCGTAAGGTTGTATTTGAGTGGGAAGGATTTAGCCTCGAATCCTTTCGGAATGACACAAGTCTATCTCTTTCTATATAAATAGAGAGACTTGTGTCATTCTGGAAGGATTCGAGGCCGAATCATTCCCACTCAAATATAACCCTACTGCATCCAAATGCAAGATCCATTACGTTAAAGCTGATCCACATTATTTCAAGTAATTAAAAATCAAAAATCATGTATTTTGAATACTTTTTGCCCATCCATCAAGTAGGCACAAAATGGACAGCCAAAATAGTGAGTTAATTAGTTTAACGGTGTAGAATATTTGAAATCTAACAAAAATTGGTGTGTGACAGTTTTAAGTGTTTAAATCGTGATGAAATGGTCGGATCGAGAATTTGTATGCCTAAAGATGTAGATCTAAGCAATATGCTATTTTGGACTGTCCATTTGCGCCTATTTGATGGATGGGCAAAAAGTATTCAAAATACATGATTTTTTATTTTAGTTACTTGAAATAATGTAGATCAACTTTAACGGAATAGATCTTACATTCAGATATCGTTAGGTTGTCTTTAAGTTAGAAGGATTCGGCCTCGAATCCTTCTGGAATGAGAAGTCTCTCTCTCTATATATATATATAAATATATCTGGAATGACACGAGTCTATCTCTCTCTCTATATATTCCGGAACGATTCGATGCCAAATTCTTCCTACTCAAATACAACCCTACAACATCTGAATGCAAGATCCATTCTGTTAAAGTTGATTTATATTATTTCAACTTTCAAGTAACTAAAATCAAAAATCATATATTTTTGAATACTTTTTTTCCATCCATCAAGTAGGCTCAATATGGACGGCCAAAATAGTGAGTTGGTTAGTTTAACGGTGTAGAATATTGAAATCTAACAAAAATTAGTATGTGATAAGTATTTAAGTGTTTAGATCATGATGAAATGGTCAGATCGAGAATTTGTATGTCTAAAGATGTAGATCTAAGCAATATGCTATTTTCGGCTGTTCATTTTGTGCCTACTTAATGGATAAGCAAAAAGTATTCAAAATACATGATTTTTTTTAGTTACTTGAAATAATTTAGATCAAATTCAATGGAATAGATCTTGCATTCATATGTCGTAGAGTTGTATTTGAGTGGAAAGGATTCAGCCTCGAATCCTTCCGAATGACACAACTCTCTCTCTATACACACACACACACACACACACACATATATAGAGAGAGAGCTGGACTACAAAATAAACGTTTAATTTTTAGCCCCACCCATCCAATTACCTTTTCTCATATCCAACAGTAATAAAAGTAGGACAGGTGTAAAATCATCACAAATTGTGGTACCACGTATAATATCGAAGGAAAAAAATAGAGAGCAGTGGCTGCCTGCGGCACACACGTAGGATGAGGGCAAACAAATGAAATTAACAGTACATGGTCACCCATAGCTGGCTACATGCGATCCTCCAGTTATATATAGTAGATATATATATATATATATATATATATATATATATATATATATATATATATATATATATATATTATTGTGGATATATGCGTTCGATCTTAATATTTCCTTTAAAAAGAAATTCTGATCAGCTAGTTGTTCATTTCAGGACATGAAATTTGTATTGTACAATAATTGATAATGAAAATAGAAATTGGGTTGTGAAAATCACTGTTCCAAATATTGGCCGAGATGGCCGATATCTCGGCCGATATCTCGGTTTTGACCCTTTGCCGATATGATAAGGCTTAATCGGGTGCCCATATCGTTTGATGCAAAATTGGCCTATATTTTGAATATCGATCAATAAATTCAGGGTTCAAAGAATCGGCCGTTTCGGTTCCGGTTCCGGCTCAGTCGAGTTGGAACCGGAACGACCTTCACCGTTTCGATACTGGGCCGCGATTCGATGGTTTCGCTATTTTCAGGCGACTCGGGCGCAACTCTGAGTTGATATGGCTGAGTCAACTCGAAATTTTACCAGAGTCCAATCAAAAAAAAAGGAAAAAATCTGAGGAAAAAAAGAACTTACCAGGTTGCCGCCATCACCCGCCTCCAGGTCACCCGCCTCCCTCCGATCTCTATTCTCCATCCCTCTCTCCCTCCGCTCTCTGAGAGAGATCAAACGAAGAAAGAGGGCGAGAGAGAGATCAGAGGGGGAGAGAGATCGATCATAGGGGGAGAGGGAGAGAGATCATCAGAGGGTGAGGGGAGGGGGAGAGTAAAGAGAGGGGATCAGATCTCTCCCCTCATTTTTTTGTGAATTTTTCTCATTTTACCCCTCAACTCTTTCATATTTATAAATTTACTCGCAAATCACCCTATTTCTTAAATTTGCCCCCAAATCATCATATTTTTCCCAAGTACTCCTAAAAAAACTAATTTGGAGATGTGATGCATAAAAATTGATGTCTATATTTTTTTTATTTTTTTGAGATTTATTTGTAGTGTTTTGGGCGTATCGCCCGAGTTTGTTCCGAGAGGCCGCAACCGATGTGGAATGTTGTCCGCCGAGTCGGTGGCCGAGACCGCAACTTTGAACCATGGATAAATGAACCGATATAACTCGGCGATAAAGCGGACGATATGGTGCAAAGTTAATTGGGTTGTTTTATTGAACCCATCCAGAGACCCGAATTCGATGATACCGACTATATAAGTCGTCGTTGGGAAATTAGGTCGACAGATCCCTAATGTTCTCTCCATCCAGTCTCGATGAGCCCTTATTCTCTCCTTCGATGACTGCTAGAGCGGTGAGCCTCCCAGACCCTTCGACGACCTTTGTTCAGAACTCCCGACCTTCAACTTCACTGTACCTTCCACGAGCTTCGGCAAGCAGAAAACGACCTCCCCCCACATCCCTGACCTCCGACGACCTTCGTTGAGCATTCCATGACCTTCAACGACTTTACTGTACCTTCCACGAGCTTTGGCGAGCAGAAGACGACCTCCCCCCACCTCCGTGACCTCCAGCGAGCTTCACCAACCTCCAACAACTAGTCCACAACATCCCCAACCTCCCTGAGCTTCGAAGATTAGTCCCTAAACTCTGACGAGCTCCCCCAACCTCCAGGACCTTTGACTGCAGTCTGATACTGTAAGATCTCTCTTTCTCTCTCATTCGATTAGTCTGCAGTCTGATATTGTGATATGAAATAGGTTATAATTACTAATTAGTTGTTTTATTATGAATTAAGAAAGTGTTTATATCAGTGAGTGTACATTGCTAATTAGAATTTAGCAACAAGACATAGTAAGTGAGGACCAAAAGAAACATGTGATATATACTAACACAAACTAAAACTATTTCACTGGTTACTTCCTAGCACCTTTTTGCTTGTATTGCTTGATTAACAATGAAACATTGTCAATGCTTGATTAACATTGAAACAAACTTTTAGTTATCAATATTACATTATATATAGTGTACGATATGAACACCAGATATGTGCGTGTGTTCCCGATATATCCCCTGATATTCAATATCCAATATGAAAAACCCTCATCCAATACGATCCTGATATTCGATATTTAGAACCTTGTGAAAAATAGAAATTGGGCAAACAAAAGTAAACTTACACAACGTAAATAATTCCTATCACAAACAAAAGAGAAATATATCCACATCATTCGCCAGGTCTAATATGAGGCACATCTAGCATGGCTCTGCAATACTTAAAATAAATAAATATGTATTTATGTATGATAAATTGAAACAGCTATATACAAGATAATACACCATCTATAAACCATTATTTTTTGAACATCAGAAACTGAGGAAATCCTGAATCAGCAATTTCAGATTTAAGATTAGAGATGGGTTACCTGTCCAGTGAAACATCGTAAACAGTTTTTTCCACTTCCTTGCCATTTTCCATGGACAATTTTAATAGCATCTTTTAGAACAACTTCCTTGCTTACATATATTGGTGCCTGCATTCAGTGAGTTTCAAGTTTGATTATAAGAAGGGTCACAAAACATTAAGTCTAGTCACCTACTCAAAATACATAAAACATTATATGATCATAGATAAATTAATAATATTTGGTAATGTATAAAAGGAAAATTTCGCTACAGCCACTTACTTTGCTTCATAATTAGAAAAAAAATCAGCTTCTTAATTTTATTCACTACAGCCTCATCCACGTCAAAAGAAATTGATTCCTTCCAATCACCATTTTTATATATTTTTAATTTCTCTTTTATCCTTTTTCATTGCCTCCAACGTTGCTCTCCCCTCAACCCTGACCCCGACGCAAAGTAATTCACGGGTCGACCTGCGTGGTCAGGCGTCGTGGGGGTTGGAAGGGGGCGGGGAATCCCCTCTAAGAGGTCACGGGCTCCGCCCTGAACCAATTTTTTTTTGAGATCAACAATTTACAGATCTCGTTTGCTCGTGCTCGCGATGCATTTTTGTTTGAGTTTGTGATCGATGTGATATTTAGGTCTGGAAAAATTGGGGATCATTCGATGTCGATGAACGGGGGTCTGCTGATGATAACGAGCTGATATGAAGACTGCGACTCATGATCGCAGTTCTATGTGAGGAATGTGACTATGGTCCCAGTCCTTTATTACAAGATTGCGACTATGATCACAATCCTTTTATTAATTAAAAATTAGGACATCTTGTAAGGACTGTGATCATTGTCGCAATCCCAATATAGTCTGAAAAATTGTGTTTTTCTGAGGACTGCGAACATGACGCAGTCCTAATAAAGACTAAAAATAAAGCATTTTGTGAGGATTGCGATTATGGTCGCAGTCCTATAAAGACTCAGAAACATGTTCTAATAATGAGGATTACGATCATGGTCGCAATCCTATAAAGACTAAAAATCAGGCATTTTATGAGGAATGCGATCACGCAGTCCTATAAAGTCCTAGAAACATAGCATTTTTGTGAGGTGCGATCATGATCGCATTGCAGTCCTCAGAAATATGGTATCAATAATCATGGTCGTATCGCAGTCCTCATAAATAGGGTATCAACAATCCACATTTTTGAAGCGGTCTGCTTTTTTTTAAAGCGGTTACTAGGGGCATTGTGTCTTTTACCACTGAGGAGCGCTTTTGCGCTTGACATGTGAATGCACCTGATTGGTTTAAAAAAAGAGATAGCTGAAATAAATAAAATTATGAAGCTGAGTTTTTTTCCTAATTACGATTTGATTTAGGAGGCTGTAGTGAAATCTCTCATCGATATCATTGCATCATGAGTTGAAGGGGATGTTATATATAATAGATAAGTTAGGTTTTGGAGTCTTAATAGTATTTGGAATCTTATAGAGCCATAATAGCATTAGGAGTCATAATTTGAGTACAATTTGGTATTACATGAGCCAATATAAGGATAAGGATGTGCTTTCTCAAGATTTGATTTTATGCAATTGTATTTTGTAATTCTACTGGGTATCAATAAAGATGTAGTCCTTTATAGTTTAACATCTATATAGACATAAAGAACCATATCAATAATTTAGGTACTTATCTTTTGCAGGAGCTCCTCAAATGCATTTACGAAAGCTCCTCAAATGCGTCACGTGGCGATATACCAGATATATTCATCTTAATATCGACCGATATATCGACCACGTGGAGATATATCAGCCCGTATCACTCCAAAACGATATCCAGTAAAATTTTACACTTATCGTATCGTTTTGAATAAAATACAAGTATCTCGATTGATATAGTGGTATATCGACATGTTAAGTTGTGGAGCCAGATTATTGCCTTGACGAACTATCGCCACAGAGTCGACATGATCCCGGAGCGACGGTGGAGCTTTCCATGTCATGGCGTTAGGCTAGTTCGGAGTTTCAGGTTGATGGTAAGGACAGAGCGATAGACTATTTATAAATTTAAAAAGAAAAAACTACATCTTTCTTGCTTATTTCTCTCACTCTTCATCCTAACTTAATCACAAACGATTTGTAAGATTAGGAATCCTTAACTTTTTACCATTTTTAAAATTATGGAGTAATACTAAGTTGCATGGTAGTAATAATATTAATTGGAGGATGAGTATGTTTGGACTCATAGGTAGGGCCTCAAATGAGATAGGGCCTAAAATGAACCACCATAAGGGCCAGGATTGGCATTAGGGCTGGGACCTTTAGGTCAGGGCCCAGTCCCAAAATAAAGTGGGCCTAGGCCCCAACTTTATCCCATTTTTATTGGGTTGGGGCAGGCCAGGACGGGGTACCCTCAGGTATGCAGTGTCAGGATTTTGCCTTGTTTTTCAAGAGGAGATGATGGTCCAAGAAAATCCAATTGAGTTGGAGAAGACTATAGCTTAAAGCAGAAAAGCAAATCAGGTGAAACAGTTTCCTTTTCAGGCGATTGCGAGTTTACTTTTCAAGAGGAGTATGAATAGGATTCAATTCCTCTTTAATGAAGATTTGTTTCTAAAGATTAAAAGCTCTAGAATCCTTCTTGATCAGGAGATCAACTCCTAATAGAATTGATCAAGATTATTTAAGAATCCAATGGCCAAGATCATCTCATAGTCCAAATAGGAGTTGTATTGTAAAATCCTATAAAAAAAGATTGTAACTAAGCATCGTAAATTGGAGCCGAAGAGCAGAAGAACGTTATGATGAACAACAATGTAAGGCCTAAAAAGCTAAGAGGCCCTAAAAAGTCAAGAAAGAGAGGAGCAAGGTGAAGATGCATAAAGAAAAGGTATACTCTTGTAATTTAGGTGTAGATTCAAGGGGAAGATGAATACTCTTGTGTCATCAAGAGAATGGTTAGATCTCTTTGTATCAAGTTTATTATAAAGCTCTCTTAAGTTCTCTCCCCTGGACATAGGTTATGTAATACCCCGTTTCCAGAATACGTCCTTAGTTGCGTATTCAGCTTTTCGATCGTATTTTTCGATTTACTTCCTGTATTTGACCGATTTCAATTTCAAATATCATTTTCCAATATATTAGATTTTATATGATTTTCTGATTTTTCTTTAATTAAAATAAATTTCTTCAAAACCGGTGTCGACCAGTGTCGCTGATCGATCCCTGGAATTTTAATTCTCAACAGTTAGGAATTTCTAGATGGTCCTTTAGACTTTATTTCTTAGAATCATATTCCCTACTTAAATACTTTTCTGAGAATTTTATAAATTTATGAAAATTCCAACGGAGTCGGTAGATAACTGATTCCGGGATTTTTAGTTTTAAAACTATAAAGTATTTCTTAAAAAGGATTTCACTATTAGTCTTCATATATTATTATTGATTTTTGGTAAAATTTACGAGTCGTTCCGAGATACTTGAATTTCGGACGATTTCGGTATTTTCCGAAATGTTTTCCGCATACATGACCTAAACCTAGGAATCCATGTTTTCAATATTTTCAATTTCCAAGTTAGAGTAAATACCTTCCTTATGAATTTCTTTCCATTTTTCCTTTTCCTTTATTCCTCTTTCTCCACAACCACAAACTTTTCCCATTTTTTTCCAAAAATCCAAATCTCTTCCAAAATTCCAACTCCACATAACCTCACCAACCCCCATTTAATGCCCCTCTCTCTCTCCCCCATGGCCGGCCAAGTGGCCAAGGAGAGGGACACCCCATCCCCTCCCCTATTTTGCAATAAACCCCTCTCAATTTCTTTAATTGCATCTCCTTTACAAAAATCAAATCCTATATAAGTTTCCCTTTACATTCTTTTACTCTTTTCTTCACTTCACCAAGAGTTTAGCCTTCACCATTTCCTTCTCCATCTCAACCCTAACTCTAAGAACACCACAAGATCTTCACCTCTAGCTCAAGCAACTGATTTGGAGCTTGAATCGTAGCTCTTTTCGTCGCCAAGGATCACATAGGTGCCATTTGACGACCACACTCTTCCCGGACTCGTAAAGCTTCAATCAAACCATTCCTAGTGAGTATATCTACTCACCAAGACTTGTGAACTCCTTTGTATACTTGTGTTGACAAATCATGCACACTTGTGCCATAAAAAATCCTATTTTTAGATCATCAAGAACAACCACCAGGAAATCTGTTCTGTCACTGTTTTTCCCACGATTAGTCGACTTAACCTAGGGACCAGTCGACTAACCCACCTTAGCTGAAACTTAACCTTTTCTGATTTCACAGTTTTAGTCGACTAAGCCATATTACCAGTCGACTAGACCCCCCTAGTCGACTACATTTTTAACCCAGTCGACTAATCTTTCCCTGGACCAGAAAACACCAACTCTCTGTATCACAGATTTAGTCGACTTAAGTGTCTGTTAGTCGACTTTTAAGTTCACTGTTAGTCGACTAGCCCTTCTACCTAGTCGACTAACTTTTCCTGAAACAGAACCCAACTCTCTGTTTCCCAGTTTTAGTCGACTCATCCAGACTAGTAGTAGACTTAAGACCCCTAATAGTCGACTAACCCTTCCACCTAGTCGACTAATTCTGACTGTTTGACTTAGTTGATTCTGTTCTGAATTTGGATCTTATTGTTGATACATGTATGGCATATTATTTTTGTTCATGCTTCATAACTGGTATTACATGACATGTTACTTGATGAATCTTACCTCATATTACTTCATGACTTGTTATTGTACATTATCATTCCATAACTTGTTAAATAGTGAATATCACCACTTATCATGCCATCACTTGAACCAAGCATGATACACTTGACTTTTGTATAAAATGGACCAACTTACATATGGGTCGGGGGAAAACATGCGGATATCGATATGTGTTCGTGTTTACAGTGGCTTTTAGGAATGTTGTGCAACTCATGTTCCGGTCTGACCTGTGGGCCTCCAGGGGACCGAGGGGAGTGCTTGCTCCCTCTATTACTGGTACCATCATGTTAAGGGCATACATAAGTCCCTCCTGATTAGCCTAGCGGCTGGCTTCCGTCACCAAGCAACGGAACAATCCTGGACCGTTATCCCGGGCATGTACGGGGTCCACTGTAAACATAGTTCGTCGATACAACCGCTGTTTCCAATAACAACCTTGCTTTACTAGGATATGGATCTATGTGCTCTGGGACGCTGGGTCACATAGCTAGATATCACAGTAAGACAAGTAATAATAATAAGACGTCAACTGTAGATTTATTGTATTTAGGATTTTATCTCCTCATGCTTTTCATACTTGTTAGTTGATATTCCTTATAACTGTTTCATCTTTCCTTATTCATGTCCCTTAGCCACTTGGCTATAGTTTGTTTATTGTATATGTCTTGACTCCTTGGATTTGCACATTCAGATTCCGAAGCTTGGAACGAAGTGGAGCCATCCACAGAGGACCAAGCTTACTTTAGTGAGCAGGCGGACTAGTTCCAGTCCCTTCGTGCCAGACTTACCTTTTGACTCACGAGATCCTCTTTCTACTTGTGAGCTTTTTGTATACATATTTGTATATATTTCTTTTGGACTTGGTTATGATGTAATACACATGTAATGTGTAATACTTTTTAATATCCTGTGATAACTTTGTATGTGTACTTCTTGTGTTGGCATATGTATTGATACCACGCTTTGTCGTGTACTCTGTTTCTTGTTGTACTTTTTGCTTAGCGTATATACGTGTGGGGCATTATCTGACCTACGTATATACGTCGCAGTGACGTCCCTGTATTCGTGGAATCGGGGCGTTACAGGTTGGTATCAGAGCCTAGGCTCTCACACCTGAAGTACAATCGAGCGGCAAATTTTAATAATTTGCTGATGCCAACTACAATATACAAAGTTATTAAGTCCTCCTTGATTCCTTCTTGATTCCTTCCCTTGTATCCTAAACTCCTTCCATTTGTTTCCAAATTCCAGTTATCTTTCCCCAACTCGGTATGGAGCGAAGGACGGGCCGTAACCACTCGGGGCAAGCTTCGAATGGACCCACGGGAGAGAATGTGGATATTTTGAGGGTCATTCAGACCATGATGGAAAACCAGCAGCAGCAGACTGAACTCCTCAGGCAAGAATTGGCAGCACCGAAAGAGCAGAGGCCGGGAAACATTTCAGACTTCAGACGGCTGCAACCAGCTATCTTCACGGGAGACGAGAAACCATTGGATGCTGAACAATGGTTGACGGATACTACAGATCTGCTGAATGCAGCCAGGGTACCAAAGGAGAACCAAGTTGAGGTCGCCAAGATTCAGTTGAAAGATGTTGCTAGAACTTGGTGGCTTGCTGAAGAGGCCAGACTGGAGAAGCCTGTCACCTGGGACACATTCTCCAAGAGCTTCTATAACAGATTCTTCCCTTCTACTGCTCAGAAGGACATGGAGGAGCAGTTCATCAGACTCCAGCAGTGGAACAAGTCCGTGGATGAGTATGCCGCGGAATTTCTCAGACTCAGCCGCTTTGCTCCGTACATGGTAACGGATGAGGAGAAGCGAGCAAGCAGGTTCCAGCAGGGCCTGCAGATGGACATACAGGTCTTCTTGATGCCCCAGCAGCTGAAGACTTATTCTGAGGTTCTCACCATAGCTCGAGAGGTGGAGCGTGGGCTTGAGAAGAAGAAAGTTGACCAGATGGGGAGCCAGACCATGAAGAGGCCATTTGTACCAATGGGAAGAGGAGGCCCATATAGAGCAGCAAAGGTTCAGAGACAACCATTCAGACCAGCTCCTTACCAGACGGCCCAACCATTTACATTCTGTAGCTATTGTCAGAAGCCGGGCCACATTCGTCAGAATTGCCGGAGGGCAAATGGGTTGTGTTTGGTGTGTGGATCACGGGATCATTCTATAGAGACCTGTCCACACAGGAGATTGGGGGTAGCCAACCAGACTTTGCCAGCACTTCCAGGACCCAATGGACAGAGAGTGCTACCAGGGCCACTTGGGCAGAGGAATCAGGGACCAGTGATGAGGAGAGCTCTTCCCCTTCCGCCACAGCATGTTGTTCGCCCAGTCCAGAGAGGAGCCAGGACTGCAGCAGGGCGTGGTAGAGGTCAGGCTTACACTCTTACAGCAGAGGAGGCTGAGACTTCAGAGGAAGTGATAACAGGTAACATCAGAGTTCATTCAAAACCTGTTCTCGCTCTCTTCGATTCAGGTGCATCCCATTGTTATATCTCAGACCATTTTGTGGCTTTGCATTCTATACCTGTTAAATCTTTAGACCACAAATGGGAGATTAGTACAGGGAATGGGGTAGTCATATCTTCTAGAGTTTGTACTGATTTCCAGTAGAACTTTGTGATAAGATCTTGGCCATAGATATGATCGTACTAGACACCAAAGGGTACGACGTAATCTTAGGCATGACCTGGCTCAGTCAGTACTATGCAGTTATTGATTGTAGGGAGAAGAAGATTAATTTCAGAATCCCTCATCAACCGGAGTTCCAATTTAGTGGAGAAGTGAAGTCTACCAAGGGAAAGACACGGATGACTACTTCGGAGGTTCAGAAGCAGAAGGTACCGGTGTGGGATGAATTCCCAGGAGTGTTTGCTGAAATCTCAGGGCTGCCACCTGAAAGGATGATCGAGTTCTCTATTGACACAGTTCCAGGAGCAGCTCCTATATCCAAGGCTCCGTACAGGATGGCACCGACGGAGTTAGAAATTTTGAAGAAGCAACTGCAGGAATACTCAGACAAAGGATTGATTAGACCAAGTACTTCACCCTGGGGAGCTCCAGTGCTATTGGCGAACAAGAAGGATGGTGGTAAGAGGCTTTGTATTGATTATAGGGATTGAACAAAGTTACCATCAAGAACAAGTATCCCTTACTCAGGATTGATGATCTGTTTGATCAGCTTCATGGAGCCCGGGTATTCTCTAAATTAGATTTACAGTCGGGTTACCATCAGCTGAGGGTGAAGAAAGAGGATATCCCAAAGACTGCATTCAGGACCCGTTATGGCCACTATGAGTTTCTAGTTATGCCTTTCGGAGTCACCAATGCCCCTTCTGTTTTCATGGATTTGATGAACCGAGTGTTCTCGCCCTATCTGGATCAGTTTGTTGTTGTTTTCATAGATGACATCCTGATCTATTCAAAGAACAACAGGGAGCATGCAGAACACTTGAGGATTGTATTGCAGACTCTCCAACAAGAGCAGCTTCATGCTAAGAGGAGCAAGTGTGATTTCTGGTTGGACAGCATAGCTTTCCTTGGACACATAGTTTCAGCAGAAGGGATTTCAGTTGACCCCAGCAAAATCCAGGCAGTGAGAGATTGGCCGATTCCGAGGGCGGTGACTGAGATTAAGAGTTTTCTTGGACTAGCCGGATATTACAGACGCTTTGTCCAGGATTTCTCTAGGATTGCAGCTCCATTGACCAGGCTCACCAGGAAAGGGGAAAGGTACATATGGACAGAGGAGTGTACCGCAGCATTTGAGCAATTGAAGCAGAGGCTCATTTCAGCTCCAATCTTGAAGACTCCCTCAGGAAGAGGAGGGATGGTCATATTCAGTGATGCATCAGGAAAAGGCCTGGGATGTGTACTTATGCAACATGATCATGTTATAGCATATGCATCTAGGCAACTGAAGACTCATGAGCGGAATTACCCAACTCATGACTTGGAGCTAGCAGCTGTGATATTTGCATTGAAGATCTGGAGGCATTATCTTCTGGGAGATAAAGTGTTGATATACACGGATCATAAGAGCCTCAAGTATATTTTCTCGCAGAAAGAGTTGAATATGAGGCAGAGGAGATGGCTTGAACTGATGGCGGACTATGATATTGACTTGCAATATCATCCAGGCAAGGTCAATACAGTTCCAGATGCACTGAGCAGGATGCCAGAGAATAGAGTGCTTGTCCAGCTCACTCAGCAGAAGGAGTTGATTCGAGACTTCATCAGATTGGACTTGATGTTAGTTCGAAGGACTGAGAAGGCAGGACAGTTCATGACTTTGCAGATTCAGTCAACATTGATTGATGAGATCAGGGAAGCTCAGAAGGAAGATCCCAGGTTACAGACATTCCGAGCTCAGGTAGAGGCGGGATTGAGAACTGATATCTGTATTCATCCAGATGGTACCTTATATTTTAGTGGCAGACTTTGTGTTCCCCAAGGGGAAGTTAGACAGAAGATTTTGGCAGAAGCACACAGTTCAGCATATTCCATCCACCCAGGGGGAAACAAGATGTATCAGGACTTGAAGAAGCAGTTTTGGTGGAATGCTATGAAGAGGGAGATAGCTCAGTTTGTAGCCAAGTGCCTGGTGTGCCAGCAGATAAAGATAGAGCATCAGAGGTCAGCTGGACTTCTACATCCTTTGCCGATACCCGAATGGAAGTGGGAGCACATCACCATGGATTTTGTCACGGCATTACCTCGAAGTCCTAAAGGTAATAATGCTGTGTGGGTAATCATTGACCGTCTCACCAAGTCAGCTCACTTTATACCATTCAGGGTGGGACAGTCAACGGAGGTCTTGGCAGACAAGTACATGAAGGAGATAGTTCGTCTGCATGGAGTTCCAGTCAGTATTGTTTCAGATAGAGACGCCAGATTCAGATCCCATTTTTGGGAGAGTCTCCAAGAAAGTTTGGGGACCCGTCTGAAATTCAGTACATCATATCATCCTCAGACAGACGGGCAATCTGAGAGGACTATCCAGATCCTTGAAGATATGCTAAGGGCCTGCATGATTGAGTTTAAGGGATCTTGGGAAGATCATCTTCACTTGGCTGAGTTTTCTTATAACAACAGCTATCAGGCAAGTATCAAGATGGCACCTTTTGAGGCATTGTATGGAAGGAAGTGTCGGTCACCGATTTGTTGGGATGAAGTCGGTGAGAGGAGACTTTTGGGGCCAGAGATTCTGATTCAGACAACAGAGAAAGTCAGAGTCATCAGAGATCACCTCAGGACAGCTCAAAGCCGTCAGAAGAGTTGGGCAGATTCTCAGAGAAGGCCATTGGAGTTCCAGGCAGGAGATCATGTGTTCTTGAGGATATCACCTACCAGAGGAGTGATCCGGTTCGGTATTCGTGGAAAGCTGAGTCCGAGATATATCGGCCCATTCGAAATTTTGGAGCGAGTGGGAGATGTGTCTTACAGATTGGCCTTACCTCCATCTTTGGACGGTGTGCACAATGTTTTCCACGTATCTCAGTTGAGGAAATATGTAAAGGATGATAGTCATATTTTGGATCATTCTGAACTGGAACTACAGCCAGATTTATCATATCAGGAGAAGCCGATGGCCATTTTGGATAAGAGTGTGAAGATACTGAAGAACAAGGCTATACCATTAGTGTTGGTGTCTTGGAACCGGCATGCGCCAGGAGAGGCCACTTGGGAACGAGAGGACGTTATCCGGGAGCGCTATCCTCAACTCTTCACATCTTGATTTGGTAAAAAATTTTTCCTTCTTATTCTTTTCTATTGTTATCTCTCTTCTTTTCCTTAACTATCTGTTACCTTCCCTGTTACCTTTCACCTTATGAAATTTCGAGGACGAAATTTTTGTAAGGTGGATGGATTGTAATACCCCGTTTCCAGAATACGTCCTTAGTTGCGTATTCAGCTTTTCGATCGTATTTTTCGATTTACTTCCTGTATTTGACCGATTTCAATTTCAAATATCATTTTCCAATATATTAGATTTTATATGATTTTCTGGATTTTTCTTTAATTAAAATAAATTTCTTCAAAACCGGTGTCGACCAGTGTCGCTGATCGATCCCTGGAATTTTAATTCTCAAACAGTTAGGAATTTCTAGATGGTCCTTTAGACTTTATTTCTTAGAATCATATTCCCTACTTAAATACTTTTTCTGAGAATTTTATAAATTTATGAAAATTCCAACGGAGTCGGTAGATAACTGATTCCGGGATTTTTAGTTTTAAAACTATAAAGTATTTCTTAAAAAGGATTTCACTATTAGTCTTCATATATTATTATTGATTTTTGGTAAAATTTACGAGTCGTTCCGAGATACTTGAATTTCGGACGATTTCGGTATTTTCCGAAATGTTTTCCGCATACATGACCTAAACCTAGGAATCCATGTTTTCAATATTTTCAATTTCCAAGTTAGAGTAAATACCCTCCCTTTATGAATTTCTTTCCATTTTTCCTTTTCCTTTATTCCTCTTTCTCCACAACCACAAAATTTTCCCATTTTTTTTCCAAAATCCAAATCTCTTCCAAAATTCCAACTCCACATAACCTCACCAACCCCCATTTAATGCCCCTCTCTCTCTCCCCCATGGCCGGCCAAGTGGCCAAGGAGAGGGACACCCATCCCCTCCCCTATTTTGCAATAAACCCCTCTCAATTTCTTTAATTGCATCTCCTTTACAAAAATCAAATCCTATATAAGTTTCCCTTTACATTCTTTTACTCTTTTCTTCACTTCACCAAGAGTTTAGCCTTCACCATTTCCTTCTCCATCTCAAACCCTAACTCCAAGAACACCACAAGATCTTCACCTCTAGCTCAAGCAACTGATTTGGAGCTTGAATCGTAGCTCTTTTCGTCGCCAAGGATCACATAGGTGCCATTTGACGACCACACTCTTCCCGGACTCGTAAAGCTTCAATCAAACCATTCCTAGTGAGTATATCTACTCACCAAGACTTGTGAACTCCTTTGTATACTTGTGTTGACAAATCATGCACACTTGTGCCATAAAAAATCCTATTTTTAGATCATCAAGAACAACCACCAGGAAATCTGTTCTGTCACTGTTTTTCCCACGATTAGTCGACTTAACCTAGGGACCAGTCGACTAACCCACCTTAGCTGAAACTTAACCTTTTCTGATTTCACAGTTTTAGTCGACTAAGCCATATTACCAGTCGACTAGACCCCCCTAGTCGACTACATTTTTAACCTAGTCGACTAATCTTTCCCTGGACCAGAAAACACCAACTCTCTGTATCACAGATTTAGTCGACTTAAGTGTCTGTTAGTCGACTTTTAAGTTCACTGTTAGTCGACTAGCCCTTCTACCTAGTCGACTAACTTTCCCTGAAACAGAACCCAACTCTCTATTTCCCAGTTTTAGTCGACTCATCCAGACTAGTAGTCGACTTAAGACCCCTAATAGTCGACTAACCCTTCCACCTAGTCGACTAATTCTGACTGTTTGACTTAGTTGATTCTGTTCTGAATTTGGATCTTATTGTTGATACATGTATGGCATATTATTTTTGTTCATGCTTCATAACTGGTATTACATGACATGTTACTTGATGAATCTTACCTCATATTACTTCATGACTTGTTATTGTACATTATCATTCCATAACTTGTTAAATAGTGAATATCACCACTTATCATGCCATCACTTGAACCAAGCATGATACACTTGACTTTTGTATAAAATGGACCAACTTACATATGGGTCGGGGGAAAACATGCGGATATCGATATGTGTTCGTGTTTACAGTGGCTTTTAGGAATGTTGTGCAACTCATGTTCCGGTCTGACCTGTGGGCCTCCAGGGGACCGAGGGGAGTGCTTGCTCCCTCTATTACTGGTACCATCATGTTAAGGGCATACATAAGTCCCTCCTGATTAGCCTAGCGGCTGGCTTCCGTCACCAAGCAACGAAACAATCCTGGACCGTTATCCCGGGCATGTACGGGGTCCACTGTAAACATAGTTCGTCGATACAACCGCTGTTTCCAATAACAACCTTGCTTTACTAGGATATGGATCTATGTGCTCTGGGACGCTGGGTCACATAGCTAGATATCACAGTAAGACAAGTAATAATAATAAGACGTCAACTGTAGATTTATTCTATTTAGGATTTTATCTCCTCATGCTTTTCATACTTGTTAGTTGATATTCCTTATAACTGTTTCATCTTTCCTTATTCATGTCCCTTAGCCACTTGGCTATAGTTTGTTTATTGTATATGTCTTGACTCCTTGGATTTGCACATTCAGATTCCGAAGTTTGGAACGAAGTGGAGCCATCCACAGAGGACCAAGCTTACTTTAGTGAGCAGGCGGACTAGTTCCAGTCCCTTCGTGCCAGACTTACCTTTTGACTCACGAGATCCTCTTTCTACTTGTGAGCTTTTTGTATACATATTTGTATATATTTCTTTTGGACTTGGTTATGATGTAATACACATGTAATGTGTAATACTTTTTAATATCCTGTGATAACTTTGTATGTGTACTTCTTGTGTTGGCATATGTATTGATACCACGCTTTGTCGTGTACTCTGTTTCTTGTTGTACTTTTTGCTTAGCGTATATACGTGTGGGGCATTATCTGACCTACGTATATACGTCGCAGTGACGTCCCTGTATTCGTGGAATCGGGGCGTTACAGGTTGGTATCAGAGCCTAGGCTCTCACACCTGAAGTACAATCGAGCGGCAAATTTTAATAATTTGCTGATGCCAACTACAATATACAAAGTTATTAAGTCCTCCTTGATTCCTTCTTGATTCCTTCCCTTGTATCCTAAACTCCTTCCATTTGTTTCCAAATTCCAGTTATCTTTCCCCAACTCGGTATGGAGCGAAGGACGGGCCGTAACCACTCGGGGCAAGCTTCGAATGGACCCACGGGAGAGAATGTGGATATTTTGAGGGTCATTCAGACCATGATGGAAAACCAGCAGCAGCAGACTGAACTCCTCAGGCAAGAATTGGCAGCACCGAAAGAGCAGAGGCCGGGAAACATTTCAGACTTCAGACGGCTGCAACCAGCTATCTTCACGGGAGACGAGAAACCATTGGATGCTGAACAATGGTTGACGGATACTACAGATCTGCTGAATGCAGCCAGGGTACCAAAGGAGAACCAAGTTGAGGTCGCCAAGATTCAGTTGAAAGATGTTGCTAGAACTTGGTGGCTTGCTGAAGAGGCCAGACTGGAGAAGCCTGTCACCTGGGACACATTCTCCAAGAGCTTCTATAACAGATTCTTCCCTGCTACTGCTCAGAAGGACATGGAGGAGCAGTTCATCAGACTCCAGCAGTGGAACAAGTCCGTGGATGAGTATGCCGCGGAATTTCTCAGACTCAGCCGCTTTGCTCCGTCATGGTAACGGATGAGGAGAAGCGAGCAAGCAGGTTCCAGCAGGGCCTGCAGATGGACATACAGGTCTTCTTGATGCCCCAGCAGCTGAAGACTTATTCTGAGGTTCTCACCATAGCTCGAGAGGTGGAGCGTGGGCTTGAGAAGAAGAAAGTTGACCAGATGGGGAGCCAGACCATGAAGAGGCCATTTGTACCAATGGGAAGAGGAGGCCCATATAGAGCAGCAAAGGTTCAGAGACAACCATTCAGACCAGCTCCTTACCAGACGGCCCAACCATTTACATTCTGTAGCTATTGTCAGAAGCCGGGCCACATTCGTCAGAATTGCCGGAGGGCAAATGGGTTGTGTTTGGTGTGTGGATCACGGGATCATTCTATAGAGACCTGTCCACACAGGAGATTGGGGGTAGCCAACCAGACTTTGCCAGCACTTCCAGGACCCAATGGACAGAGAGTGCTACCAGGGCCACTTGGGCAGAGGAATCAGGGACCAGTGATGAGGAGAGCTCTTCCCCTTCCGCCACAGCATGTTGTTCGCCCAATCCAGAGAGGAGCCAGGACTGCAGCAGGGCGTGGTAGAGGTCAGGCTTACACTCTTACAGCAGAGGAGGCTGAGACTTCAGAGGAAGTGATAACAGGTAACATCAGAGTTCATTCAAAACCTGTTCTCGCTCTCTTCGATTCAGGTGCATCCCATTGTTATATCTCAGACCATTTTGTGGCTTTGCATTCTATACCTGTTAAATCTTTAGACCACAAATGGGAGATTAGTACAGGGAATGGGGTAGTCATATCTTCTAGAGTTTGTACTGATTGTCCAGTAGAACTTTGTGATAAGATCTTGGCCATAGATATGATCGTACTAGACACCAAAGGGTACGACGTAATCTTAGGCATGACCTGGCTCAGTCAGTACTATGCAGTTATTGATTGTAGGGAGAAGAAGATTAATTTCAGAATCCCTCATCAACCGGAGTTCCAATTTAGTGGAGAAGTGAAGTCTACCAAGGGAAAGACACGGATGACTACTTCGGAGGTTCAGAAGCAGAAGGTACCGGTGTGGGATGAATTCCCAGGAGTGTTTGCTGAAATCTCAGGGCTGCCACCTGAAAGGATGATCGAGTTCTCTATTGACACAGTTCCAGGAGCAGCTCCTATATCCAAGGCTCCGTACAGGATGGCACCGACGGAGTTAGAAATTTTGAAGAAGAAACTGCAGGAATACTCAGACAAAGGATTGATTAGACCAAGTACTTCACCCTGGGGAGCTCCAGTGCTATTGGCGAACAAGAAGGATGGTGGTAAGAGGCTTTGTATTGATTATAGGGAATTGAACAAAGTTACCATCAAGAACAAGTATCCCTTACCCAGGATTGATGATCTGTTTGATCAGCTTCATGGAGCCCGGGTATTCTCTAAATTAGATTTACAGTCGGGTTACCATCAGCTGAGGGTGAAGAAAGAGGATATCCCAAAGACTGCATTCAGGACCCGTTATGGCCACTATGAGTTTCTAGTTATGCCTTTCGGAGTCACCAATGCCCCTTCTGTTTTCATGGATTTGATGAACCGAGTGTTCTCGCCCTATCTGGATCAGTTTGTTGTTGTTTTCATAGATGACATCCTGATCTATTCAAAGAACAACAGGGAGCATGCAGAACACTTGAGGATTGTATTGCAGACTCTCCAACAAGAGCAGCTTCATGCTAAGAGGAGCAAGTGTGATTTCTGGTTGGACAGCATAGCTTTCCTTGGACACATAGTTTCAGCAGAAGGGATTTCAGTTGACCCCAGCAAAATCCAGGCAGTGAGAGATTGGCCGATTCCGAGGGCGGTGACTGAGATTAAGAGTTTTCTTGGACTAGCCGGATATTACAGACGCTTTGTCCAGGATTTCTCTAGGATTGCAGCTCCATTGACCAGGCTCACCAGGAAAGGGGAAAGGTACATATGGACAGAGGAGTGTACCGCAGCATTTGAGCAATTGAAGCAGAGGCTCATTTCAGCTCCAATCTTGAAGACTCCCTCAGGAAGAGGAGGGATGGTCATATTCAGTGATGCATCAGGAAAAGGCCTGGGATGTGTACTTATGCAACATGATCATGTTATAGCATATGCATCTAGGCAACTGAAGACTCATGAGCGGAATTACCCAACTCATGACTTGGAGCTAGCAGCTGTGATATTTGCATTGAAGATCTGGAGGCATTATCTTCTGGGAGATAAAGTGTTGATATACACGGATCATAAGAGCCTCAAGTATATTTTCTCGCAGAAAGAGTTGAATATGAGGCAGAGGAGATGGCTTGAACTGATGGCGGACTATGATATTGACTTGCAATATCATCCAGGCAAGGTCAATACAGTTCCAGATGCACTGAGCAGGATGCCAGAGAATAGAGTGCTTGTCCAGCTCACTCAGCAGAAGGAGTTGATTCGAGACTTCATCAGATTGGACTTGATGTTAGTTCGAAGGACTGAGAAGGCAGGACAGTTCATGACTTTGCAGATTCAGTCAACATTGATTGATGAGATCAGGGAAGCTCAGAAGGAAGATCCCAGGTTACAGACATTCCGAGCTCAGGTAGAGGCGGGATTGAGAACTGATATCTGTATTCATCCAGATGGTACCTTATATTTTAGTGGCAGACTTTGTGTTCCCCAAGGGGAAGTTAGACAGAAGATTTTGGCAGAAGCACACAGTTCAGCATATTCCATCCACCCAGGGGGAAACAAGATGTATCAGGACTTGAAGAAGCAGTTTTGGTGGAATGCTATGAAGAGGGAGATAGCTCAATTTGTAGCCAAGTGCCTGGTGTGCCAGCAGATAAGATAGAGCATCAGAGGTCAGCTGGACTTCTACATCCTTTGCCGATACCCGAATGGAAGTGGGAGCACATCACCATGGATTTTGTCACGGCATTATCTCGAAGTCCTAAAGGTAATAATGCTGTGTGGGTAATCATTAACCGTCTCACCAAGTCAGCTCACTTTATACCATTCAGGGTGGGACAGTCAACGGAGGTCTTGGCAGACAAGTACATGAAGGAGATAGTTCGTCTGCATGGAGTTCCAGTCAGTATTGTTTCAGATAGAGACGCCAGATTCAGATCCCATTTTTGGGAGAGTCTCCAAGAAAGTTTGGGGACCCGTCTGAAATTCAGTACATCATATCATCCTCAGACAGACGGGCAATCTGAGAGGACTATCCAGATCCTTGAAGATATGCTAAGGGCCTGCATGATTGAGTTTAAGGGATCTTGGGAAGATCATCTTCACTTGGCTGAGTTTTCTTATAACAACAGCTATCAGGCAAGTATCAAGATGGCACCTTTTGAGGCATTGTATGGAAGGAAGTGTCGGTCACCGATTTGTTGGGATGAAGTCGGTGAGAGGAGACTTTTGGGGCCAGAGATTCTGATTCAGACAACAGAGAAAGTCAGAGTCATCAGAGATCACCTCAGGACAGCTCAAAGCCGTCAGAAGAGTTGGGCAGATTCTCAGAGAAGGCCATTGGAGTTCCAGGCAGGAGATCATGTGTTCTTGAGGATATCACCTACCAGAGGAGTGATCCGGTTCGGTATTCGTGGAAAGCTGAGTCCGAGATATATCGGCCCATTCGAAATTTTGGAGCGAGTGGGAGATGTGTCTTACAGATTGGCCTTACCTCCATCTTTGGACGGTGTGCACAATGTTTTCCACGTATCTCAGTTGAGGAAATATGTAAAGGATGATAGTCATATTTTGGATCATTCCGAACTGGAACTACAGCCAGATTTATCATATCAGGAGAAGCCGATGGCCATTTTGGATAAGAGTGTGAAGACACTGAAGAACAAGGCTATACCATTAGTGTTGGTGTCTTGGAACCGGCATGCGCCAAGAGAGGCCACTTGGGAACGAGAGGACGTTATCCGGGAGCGCTATCCTCAACTCTTCACATCTTGATTTGGTAAAAAACTTTTTCCTTCTTATTCTTTTCTATTGTTATCTCTCTTCTTTTCCTTAACTATCTGTTACCTTCCCTGTTACCTTTCACCTTATGAAATTTCGAGGACGAAATTTTTGTAAGGTGGATGGATTGTAATACCCGTTTCCAGAATACGTCCTTAGTTGCGTATTCAGCTTTTCGATCGTATTTTTCGATTTACTTCCTGTATTTGACCGATTTCAATTTCAAATATCATTTTCCAATATATTAGATTTTATATGATTTTCTGGATTTTTCTTTAATTAAAATAAATTTCTTCAAAACCGGTGTCGACCAGTGTCGCTGATCGATCCCTGGAATTTTAATTCTCAATAGTTAGGAATTTCTAGATGGTCCTTTAGACTTTATTTCTTAGAATCATATTCCCTACTTAAATACTTTTTCTGAGAATTTTATAAATTTATGAAAATTCCAACGGAGTCGGTAGATAACTGATTCCGGGATTTTTAGTTTTAAAACTATAAAGTATTTCTTAAAAAGGATTTCACTATTAGTCTTCATATATTATTATTGATTTTTGGTAAAATTTACGAGTCGTTCCGAGATACTTGAATTTCGGACGATTTCGGTATTTTCCGAAATGTTTTCCGCATACATGACCTAAACCTAGGAATCCATGTTTTCAATATTTTCAATTTCCAAGTTAGAGTAAATACCTTCCCTTATGAATTTCTTTCCATTTTTCCTTTTCCTTTATTCCTCTTTCTCCACAACCACAAACTTTTCCCATTTTTTTCCAAAAATCCAAATCTCTTCCAAAATTCCAACTCCACATAACCTCACCAACCCCCATTTAATGCCCCTCTCTCTCTCCCCCATGGCCGGCCAAGTGGCCAAGGAGAGGGACACCCATCCCCTCCCCTATTTTGCAATAAACCCCTCTCAATTTCTTTAATTGCATCTCCTTTACAAAATCAAATCCTATATAAGTTTCCCTTTACATTCTTTTACTCTTTTCTTCACTTCACCAAGAGTTTAGCCTTCACCATTTCCTTCTCCATCTCAAACCCTAACTCCAAGAACACCACAAGATCTTCACCTCTAGCTCAAGCAACTGATTTGGAGCTTGAATCGTAGCTCTTTTCGTCGCCAAGGATCACATAGGTGCCATTTGACGACCACACTCTTCCCGGACTCGTAAAGCTTCAATCAAACCATTCCTAGTGAGTATATCTACTCACCAAGACTTGTGAACTCCTTTGTATACTTGTGTTGACAAATCATGCACACTTGTGCCATAAAAAATCCTATTTTAGATCATCAAGAACAACCACCAGGAAATCTGTTCTGTCACTGTTTTTCCCACGATTAGTCGACTTAACCTAGGGACCAGTCGACTAACCCACCTTAGCTGAAACTTAACCTTTTCTGATTTCACAGTTTTAGTCGACTAAGCCATATTACCAGTCGACTAGACCCCCCTAGTCGACTACATTTTTAACCTAGTCGACTAATCTTTCCCTGGACCAGAAAACACCAACTCTCTGTATCACAGATTTAGTCGACTTAAGTGTCTGTTAGTCGACTTTTAAGTTCACTGTTAGTCGACTAGCCCTTCTACCTAGTCGACTAACTTTCCCTGAAACAGAACCCAACTCTCTGTTTCCCAGTTTTAGTCGACTCATCCAGACTAGTAGTCGACTTAAGACCCCTAATAGTCGACTAACCCTTCCACCTAGTCGACTAATTCTGACTGTTTGACTTAGTTGATTCTGTTCTGAATTTGGATCTTATTGTTGATACATGTATGGCATATTATTTTTGTTCATGCTTCATAACTGGTATTACATGACATGTTACTTGATGAATCTTACCTCATATTACTTCATGACTTGTTATTGTACATTATCATTCCATAACTTGTTAAATAGTGAATATCACCACTTATCATGCCATCACTTGAACCAAGCATGATACACTTGACTTTTGTATAAAATGGACCAACTTACATATGGGTCGGGGGAAAACATGCGGATATCGATATGTGTTCGTGTTTACAGTGGCTTTTAGGAATGTTGTGCAACTCATGTTCCGGTCTGACCTGTGGGCCTCCAGGGGACCGAGGGGAGTGCTTGCTCCCTCTATTACTGGTACCATCATGTTAAGGGCATACATAAGTCCCTCCTGATTAGCCTAGCGGCTGGCTTCCGTCACCAAGTAACGGAACAATCCTGGACCGTTATCCCGGGCATGTACGGGGTCCACTGTAAACATAGTTCGTCGATACAACCGCTGTTTCCAATAACAACCTTGCTTTACTAGGATATGGATCTATGTGCTCTGGGACGCTGGGTCACATAGCTAGATATCACAGTAAGACAAGTAATAATAATAAGACGTCAACTGTAGATTTATTGTATTTAGGATTTTATCTCCTCATGCTTTTCATACTTGTTAGTTGATATTCCTTATAACTGTTTCATCTTTCCTTATTCATGTCCCTTAGCCACTTGGCTATAGTTTGTTTATTGTATATGTCTTGACTCCTTGGATTTGCACATTCAGATTCCGAAGCTTGGAACGAAGTGGAGCCATCCACAGAGGACCAAGCTTACTTTAGTGAGCAGGCGGACTAGTTCCAGTCCCTTCGTGCCAGACTTACCTTTTGACTCACGAGATCCTCTTTCTACTTGTGAGCTTTTTGTATACATATTTGTATATATTTCTTTTGGACTTGGTTATGATGTAATACACATGTAATGTGTAATACTTTTTAATATCCTGTGATAACTTTGTATGTGTACTTCTTGTGTTGGCATATGTATTGATACCACGCTTTGTCGTGTACTCTGTTTCTTGTTGTACTTTTTGCTTAGCGTATATACGTGTGGGGCATTATCTGACCTACGTATATACGTCGCAGTGACGTCCCTGTATTCGTGGAATCGGGGCGTTACAGGTTAAGTTTGGGTCGAACCACGTTAAATTATGTGTTCTTCTTCTTACATGTTTTAATATTCATCTTGTGTGCTCGAGGTAATCGATCTCATGGCGTGCTTGAGGTCATCAGTGGGAATCTCCGTATCTCCCAACTATTGGTATCATGTAAGTATGGTATCCCGGGTTATACATGCAATCCCTGTTTTAAATATCGTCCGAGTCGGCCGAGATATCGGTCGATATCTCCTTTTTTTTCTTGCTGCTGATACGATATGAGAAAATCGTTCGCTATATCATTTACAGAAAAACGGCTGATATTTGAAATATTGGCCGATAAATTGCCCGATATCGGGCGATAAATCGCCCGAAATATCACCCGATATGAAATAACTTATTTATTATACGATTGCGTGCAAATATACGTCGTTTTTTATTTTCTTTGCATGCATATTACATCATTTTGATTAGGTAGATGATATCATGACACTAAATCAACTTTTAGTTATCAATATTTCATTATATATAGTGTCCGATATGAATGCCCAATATGTGCGCGTATCTCCGATATCTCCCCCGATATCCGATATGAAAAACCCACGTCCGATATTATCATGATATCCGATATTTAGCATGCAATAATTGGTATCGAGCATATCAATTCAATTAAAATAAATGGCAGAGCTGATGGTGTTCGGTCAAGACTCGAGTGCTCTAGATGAAGAAGAAGATGTCAAGTCGATGGAGTTCGGAGGCATCAAGATGAAGAAGACAATAAGAAAGTTCAGATTTGTTCTCAGGTAAAGATCGATGACTTTTGGAGTATATTGATTAGGGTGGAGTCGTCAAGGCTCAATGATGCTCAGATCTGAACATGATAGACGCAGCGACGATGGTCGGATCATCGCCAATGACAGACGATAAGACGAGCTCGACGAGCTCACGGAGGCATCGCGCAAGGCATCCCATTGCGGCAGCAAGTCAAAGGAAAAACAGCATAGGATGATGAATACGATCAATGGATGAGATTGTTCAGAAGGTAGACGTGCAATCATAGTTGGATTCAGACTATCAAGGTGTCAAACCTTATGTTTTTCAGTGTTCTGGATGCAATGGTTGGTACAGATTGAGAAGATTTCAATGTCTGATGCAGGTTCTGTACAGATCGGTTAAAGGAATCAAGAGATTACAGTCAAAGTTACGACGGGCTAGTCGTGACATGGTGAGATTATTGCAGGCATTGGTGGATCTATCAAGTTTGAAGATCATCAATAGCAGGGCAATAGACCTGGCAAACATCAATGCAGTGGTGGATGGCAGCTCTGATTAATGGAAGGAAGACCATGATAGTGTGTGGCGGGTAGGCCCGGTAAGACTATTTCAGTTATGTGAAGACGATAAGTCTCAAGGTTAAAACATTGATGGAAGGTGAACCATCACCAAGTGATCAGTGAAAGACCATAGCACGACAAGTCCTTGACAATATTCGTGTAAAGTTGATAAGACCGTGGTAGAACTAGAGGTGGATTACCTCAAGACCGGGGGACCCCATGGCCGGGAAGGCATCATAAAGCAGGATTTACTTGTGGCGGAGGTGATGCAATAAAAGTTAAGAGAAAGAAACTAGGTCAAAGAGTTTCAACAAAAAGCTTGAAGGGAGCTCACTTCAGGTGGAGCTTCAAGAAAAATTGCAACGGGTCTAAGTGTTGCAAGACGACTAAAGAAAGGGTAGTAAGGCCCGAGATGGCTCAAGGCATGACAGTAAACAGCCACAGGCCCCGGGGAGAGGGGCAAGAGTGCTAAAAGCTTCACGATATGGTTACAACCAAAAGAAGAATTAAGGTAGTAATTCAAAATCTCAAGTTGTTTTGCTAAAGGCTTGAAAATAAAATCAAGGTGGAGATTGTTAGGATTTTGTCTTATTTTTCAAGAGGAGATGATGGTCCAAGAAATTCCAATTGAGTTGGAGAAGACGATGGCTTGAAGCAAAAGAAGCAAATCAAGGTGAAGCAGTTTCTTTTCAGGCGATTGCGAGTTTCCTTTTCAGGAGGGGTATGAACAGGATTCAATTCCTATTCAATGGAGATTTGTTTCTAAAAATTAAAAGGTTTAGAATCCTTCTAAATCAAGGAGATCAACTCCTAATAGGATTGATCAAGATTCGTCAAGCATCCAATAGCTAAGATCATCTCATAATTCAAATAGGAGTTGTATTGTAATTCTATAAATAAAGGTTGTAACCCAGCATTGTAAATTGAAGAAGAAGAGCAGAAGAAAGTTATAGGTGAATAACAATGTAAGGCCCTAAAAAGTCACAAAGACCCTAAAAAGCCAAGAAAGAGAGGAGCAAGGTGAAAGTGCATAGACTTGTAATCTAGGCGTAGATTCCAGAGGAAGGAGAATACTCTTGTGTCATTAAGAGGATGGCTAGATCTCTTTGTATCAAGTTTATTAATAAAGCCCTCTCAAGTTCTTTCCCTGTGGACGTAGTCCAAGTTTTGGCCGAACCACGTTAAATTGTGTGTTCCTCTTATATCTTTTAATATTCATTTCGTATGCTCGAGGTAATCGATCTCATGGCATGCTTGAGGTCATCGGTGGGGATCTCCGTATCTCCCAACTATTCGTATCATAGTAAGTATGGTATTCAAGGTTATGCACGCAATAATTGGTATCGAGCATGTCAATTTCATTACAACATACAAATCATAAGCTACAGAGAACTATTTATGTGGTATGTCTGCATAATGAAAGTGTGTAATCCTTGTTTGATACAGCGATACCTGCATAGGTTTATGGGCCACTTTTATCCGACTTGTTTTGGTGGCAAGCTAATTTATACTTATATGGTAGAAAATAAAGGATAGGAATGAGGAGATTCAGACTCAAGCAAAAAAGTTGGTGAATGATAATGTTTCTTGAATATTTCTTGCTTTTTATAACTTCCATAAACAACCCTAGGGACCTATATTGGTACTTGAAGCAATGATTTACATGCTTCCTTCTTCATTCAATGAGTTTCTACACACCCTGGCTACTTGGGAATTCTACTTGATACTTTTCCTATGAAATTCTAGAAGTGTTTGATCTTTATTAAAACCTCTATGTTAGACGTTTTCAAAAAGACCATCCACTAAACTCATTGCAAAAGCACCCTATGCCGAACCCTTGGGGGTTGAAATTGAATTGTGTCTCGCCTTCGTCTCACAACCTCACTATCAAACTTTTGTCAAACTACTCGAATAACCATTAAATTTTTTTTTTAAAATGTGATGCACTGGAGGGTCAAAAATTATTGTTTAACATGTAAATTTGGAGATTTTAAGTCATAATTGTTTGTTTACGAGGATGTGATTTGATTAATTCACATTTATAGCATTTGGGAAGATTTTCGCGTGTGCGATGCACCTCCAAAATCTAGTATCAATTACTACAGCTAAGCTTATTTTGAGCATAGAATACCATTCAGTGCATTAGGTGATCACAATGCAAAGAAACAATTGTTAACAACACAAAAATTAAAACATCTAATGCCCAAATCAGTTGAATTTGGTAACTAATTACATGATAACCCATTAAACCCAAAACAAGATACGGACCTGAAACGAGGAGAGAGGCCTGAAGGAATACGTCATCATCGCTGCCGTCCTTGCCGTCGGCATTCCTATGGCCAAGAGAAGCCTTGCAAGATCGAAGCAGGGTTTCGAGCAGTTGTGGTTTTTGGAGCAGAGAGAGATTGGGGCTTGTAATTTGGGATGCAAGAACAAGATGCGGGCATTGCCGATCGAAATTTGATCGGAAGGAGACGACGACGATGAAATACAAGAAGAGGAGTTTGGGGCGAGGGAATTGGAGTGGAATTGGACGCGGATCATGGCTTCTTAGGCTCTGGATTTTTCACAACTGATTTCAGAGTTTTTGCAAATGATCGGGGACAAAAAGGTGAAATGAATCTGTATGCCCGTACGTTGAAGTTATCTAATGTTTGTGGACTACGTTGCAATCTGACCATGAGGTGACCATGCGATTCAGCTTCATTCGATTGGCTCTACCAGTGCGTTTGGTCATCCAAACTTTTGGCTGCTCACCAGCCCTCTAGTAGCTTTCTGAAGAGCTGATCGTTTTTTAAAGTTTTGCTTCAAAAAACTACTTTTTTAGTTGCGCGAGGGGAGCTCATGAGTCATGCATGGCTGGGCACTAGGCTCAGATGGGCATCATACTTGGGCTGGGCTGGCACGTTTCGGTACGGTGCCGCTGTGAACTGCTGAAACTGAAACTGGGTCTCATGAACTGGATCTGAAATCAGATCAACCAGTAACTGGTTCCAAAACAAACCGGCCTAAAGACGATCCGATTCTGGTTTCTTATTTTTAAGAACTGAAATCGTTGGTTCCTGTTCAAGAACTGGCGATTCTGGTTCTCAACCAGATTTTTTTATTTTTATTTTTTGGCCCTTTTGGGTAGGTTCGTTGCTGCTCAACAGCAACCGGCCTGTGGTGGCCTGGGATCGGACCGGACCCGTAACGGAACCGGAGCCGGCCAGTTTTGGAACCGGAACCGGTCCGCCCCGGTTCAGTTCCTCATTTGGAGGGAACAGGAACCGCCGATTTCGGAACTGGGTCAGATCTACGTTTAGGGGTGCTAGAATTTACCCGAGACCCGGATCCGAGACCTGGATCCGAAAGTTGGTTCTAGCCCAAATTAGACCCCGACTACTCATACCATAACCAATTATGAATGGGGGTATATGATGAGTCTAAAGTTGAAACCATTCATAAATTGGATAGAGTCTGCGTATCAAGTGTGTGGACCCAACCCGGACCCAGAGTCATACCCGCTCAGTCAAGGAGTGGAGACAAGTTTACTTGGAGGCGGACCCCATCCAAACTGCTAATTAACCGTTTGTTGTACAACCAAATTGAGTTGTATATACCATACAACTATTTTGAACCGAAATCAAATGTACCCTCGAATTATTTTGGACCTACTAGCAAATATAGTTAACTCTATTGATTTTCTCTGTATGGTGTTATTTATTTTGAACCTACTTGCAGTTATTATATATGTCGTTATCTATTATAAAACTAGTTGTATGTGTTATTATTTATACTAACTTTTTGTGATTTATGTTTGGATTTTATCTGTTTGCTACAGTGGATGATGATATGTTCTTTTTGCAGTTGAATGTTAAATCTTTTTTCTATAATATGAGTTAAACGTTTTTTATCTGTTTTAGAACTTCTTCCATGTATTACTAACTTTGTTAATATGAACCTAACGAGTTTAAAATGCAATTTGGAGCGTTAAAGACAAATTACAGGCAAGACACTAATCATTTAAAAAGTGAAAGACAAATTTTGTCATCCTGACAAGTCCCAAGTATCTCCAAGATGGGGGTTTATTAATTCAGAAAATTAGTCTTAGATTTCTCTCTTTTCAATTAATTTAGTGAAAATCTCAATTAAAACTTTTTTCCTGCCTTGTCTCTATCCACGTCAGCCACGTTCATCATTTTCAAAATTTAAGGATTTGGACAGAACTAGCCCTATTGTATAACTAACTTATATTTTCACTTTTTCAATTTTAACAGCCTTTGTCAATTTTGATTTCATCGCCATTGTCTTTTCTTTTGCTCAAGAAGGCATTGGTACCAGTTTGTTATGACAAGTTAGTCCATAAGAAACAAGCACAGAAACAAATATGAATTGAGGTTTTATCTGAGCCAAAAGCTTTAGCTGGTAGATAGAGGCTAAATTTCACTTTTATGTATTTCACTTTTTACTCAAATATTCAATGTGGGACTATTCGGATTACATATGACTCAAAAATTATTGATCTACTGCTTGAAATAGGCTGAATAGAAACATTTGGGGAAGTGGGTTAAACAAGCAATTTGCCCTCGTAATATATATCACAACATGCATAGAGCTGAAAAGCTTCATTAAAACGAAGTATTGCAGAGACAAGCAAAATCTACACATGGGTGGAGAAAACATATACACAATTTAAGTCCTGGGTGCGTTATCCGGATCCTTTACAGAGGAAAGATGGTGTTCATGTCGGAAATTTTATAGTATTTTCTAAAACATACAATATTTTTACAAATTAAATAAAGATAAAATAACAATTATTCTAGCATGCAACAACAATTATAATTAAAAATAAAACAAAAGAATCTAGCCTGAGGAATGCAGTCGCGATGTCGCTGCTTTAAAAGAACAAGAGCCCGTCTCCTTATCCAGACGTTGAATCGACCTTGTCCCCCAGCGGTAAAGGATCCCCCGGATTCATCAGTACTCAGCCCAGGACGATGGGCAAAGCCTCTGCTCAAATGAAGAAGTTGTCCAGAAAAATAAAGATAAAAAATTCTTTTTAATACTGAAGTCATTCTCACAAAGAATAGTCTTCAGGTTTTTCTTTTAAGATGAAAAAGAGAAATGAGTTGTGTTTCTTGCTATTGGAGTGAGGGATCTATTTATAACCTTAGAACCAATGTTGTTGTAATAACTTCATCAAAAAAATCCGAGCAGTTGAGATATTTTCTCAACTGACTTAGATTTTGAGACTTGGTCAAAGTTGACTTGGTAAAATAAGATTTGAAATGAAAGCTTTTTCTTTATTTTAATTCAAAAAATCCAACAGTCGCCCCCCAAAAGCTTGAGTTTCAGGGAAGACAGAATAATACAATGTAAATAAATCAAAGACACAAATCTGAAAACATAAAACACAAATAAGGTTGGGCAACCTCATACTGTGGATTCGGAATAAATAGCTTGTGGCCTTGAATTTACCCTTAATGAATTCATTTCCACTTGAGAATTATAATGGACTACGCCTTGAATTAGGCCTCTTTAACCCGATATTGATGGAAAACACGCACAGTAAGTCCTCATCTATTGAGTGAGCGGGTTGAGCGTTAACTTGCTATGCTTACAGTAACTGACTCATGAGAGTTTTTAGGGGTCAGCCCTGCCTCCCAACTGCGGCCATCACGATTTCTCTCACGATGGTAAGTCATCCAAGGGTACTACAGTTGGATGTTATACCCTTCACACTATATTAGTTGGACTTATTAAGAGTTTAACTCATCCTTACCTAGCTGTATCATAAGAGTATCGCCGCCATAGAGAAGGGATGATAGCTACAATGTTACATATAGGATATTAATATATCCAGGTTGATGCTCCACACGAGTATCACCAATCCAGCTTGTTACTATCAAATTGAATCTCTTTCATGAAACTAGCTCCCAATCAAGTAGGTTGAGTTCTCACTGTCGATGAACTCTACTACGGGCTTAACCCCATCTCTTTCGATGAAATTAGGACTGTACTCCTAGAAAGACACTTAGTCAGAATGACTTTATGTTTTTAGGGTCAGACAATGGCTTAACAGCCTTTTATTTTCAAGTGGTGAAGTCAGAGATTTAACTCTTCATGACCACATTATTATGACTCTTGACATATTTTATTAGACCTATAAAGCTTTTGAGCAATTGTCAGAGTCTCCCCTATTTGGGATCATAAGATAACTATACAAATTTTCTTATTGCCTTAGTTTCAAAATGAACAAATTGTACCGTAATGGTTTATAGTAAAACATATATTCATTGCATTTGATTATTCTAATATTTAAAGTACATATGTATATACATATATTTAATTTGATAAAGAATAATCAAAAAATTTATGATTATCAAAATCATTTTAATGCACACTTAGTGTCAAAGTCTAAGTATTAACATGTAATTCAGATATATCTAAAATATAGTTTAAGTATATAATTAATCAAAACATTAAGAACTATATATGTAGTAGAGGAAAAATATTTATTATCCATTCTATTCACTTTATTAAGACATAGATGATGTCACAAATGAGATTTTTGATATTTTATTAAATGGCTGCAAATTGGTTTCTTACCAGATAGCAAAGCACCCTAATTTGCCTTGACATTTATATTATTAATAGTATCCGAATTTTCATCTTAGCAAATCACCATTGTCTTAACTTAGTGATTAAGATATAAATATAATTTTTTCTTCGTACATGCAACATGTTCATACTTTCACAAATAATACATATATATAATTTATGCATTATAGATCTTTAGTTTTGAAAAATATCACATTTAAAATCTTCAAAATAGTTTAAAATAATTTTAAAAATTATTCATAATTTAATTAACAACTAGAATTAAAATATTCTTTCTAAAAAAGAAACCTCTTTTAAAGAAATGTTTGAAGTGCATGATTATGTAAAATATAGCAATCATTCAATATATTTTCTTATAAAATGATGTACTTATAATTTCAATACACACACATAATTTCATAATAAAAAATTTAAAGTTTAATATTTTCACTGTAGGATCTATAGACAAGGCAACACAAACACTAGAGGGGGGTGAATAGTGTTTATAAATTTTTAAAAATAAACCACTTGCAGGAAAGTAAATGTACAGAAAAAATCTCAAAAAATGCCAACGCAAACACAAGAGATTTTATCCTGGTTCGGTCCTGTGACCTATGTCTAGTCCCAAAGTAACCTGCTTGAGATTTTCCTTATCTTGATTTTGATACACCCCCAAAATCAACTCCTTGTACACCACTTGACAAAGCAGCCTTTGTCAAATCTGTACAACTCTTCTCTACACCAAGAAGACAACAACTCTTTGAATGAATACAATGAATCCTATAAGCTTCGAATCTTGTACGTGATTGTGAAAAAGGTCTCTTATAGGTGGACTTTCAGAATTCTTCACTATAGGATTGAAATTGTGTGAAGAACAGAAAGTAGACGCAAGTTTTCAGAAAAATAGAATTTTTGAACAGAGTTTTGGGCAGAAACCTTGTGTTTTGATTGGTGAATTCATCGTAGGATAACATCCCTATTTGTAGGTGAAATCAACGGTCAGTTTGGAAAGTTATCAACTCAAATTTGAATTTTAGAACGTTAGATAAAATACCAAAAATCAATAACTGTTTAACAGTAAGAAACTATTGTTAGTCGACTAGGGTCTGTAGGGTAGTCGACTAGAAGAACAATTTTAGCGTGGGTTAATCGACTAGTCTAAGAAGCAAGTCGACTATAACAAGACTGATACGGATGATAAGTTTCTGAAAACTATAATTAGTAGACCAGTAGAAAGGGGTTAGTCGACTATAACATGAGTTAGTCGACTAGCAGGGTAAGTAAGTTGACTAATACTGCTAACAGACATCAAACTGATATATTTTTTTTGTGGAAGGACTTAATCGACTATATAAAGAATCAAGTTGACTGAAAGATATATTAGTCGACTAGGTTAGGGTATAAGTCGACTATATGACTATATTGTGTATGTGATCAAGGCTTTTAACAAAAATTCTAAAAATAAACAAAATAGTCAAAATCTTTGTATGAGCTTGAGCAACCAGAACTAAGTATAAACTCTTGAGATATTACTCCAATGCATCTGTATCATTTTTGGTATCCATCATCAAAATCTATTAAACTGAAAGTTTTAACATTCTCTCCCTTTTTGATGATGCAACCTGTGTGCATGAAAACTCCCTAAGCAGAAAACTCCCCTTGCAGTGAACATGTTATAATAAATATATAGATAATAATTGTTCTTCCCCTGCATGAGTCATAAAACATTACAACATTGTCATATATCCATATATCATATATCTATATATCTTTGTCGTAGATCTTATCCAGATATCAAGAATCATAACATAGCACATCTAGATATCAAGAATCACAACATATATCTAAATCTCAAGAATTACAACATATAGCACATATAGCACAGATATAACACAAACTTTCTCCCCTTTTGTTATTATCAAAAAGAGAAATATCACAGATCATAAAGATAGACTTGAACAACTAAAGTTTTCATAACATAATAGAAAATGTCAATTATTACAATCAAAACCAAAAGAGTCATAGCGAAAAGAAAATACAAAAAGATGCAAGAACTCCAAAAAATATGTAGCAACACAAAAACAAACCAACTCCACATGCATCAAATGTCAGATCCGGGAGGTGGTGGTGGTGGAAAATGGGTCTTGAGGAGATCCATAATTTCCTTTTGGGTGGCGTGAAAAGACTCTGTCTTCGGTTGCATGTTCATAACGTGCTCTATAAAAAGAGATTGATTTGTGAGCAATTCAGACTGAGAGTTGAGCATAGATTGTTGTTGGGTTTGTAGAGTCAAAATTTCAGTAAAAATAGAGTTGTAGAAGGCATATGGATAGGATTGAGGTGGTTGAGAGTAAGGGGGTTCAGTGAATGGAGGTTGAGTGGAAAAGGAAAGAACTTGAGTAGAACTTTGTGAAGAAGGAGAGGGTGGATGTTGAGGTTGTGGTGGATGGTGTGAAAGTCATGAAGTTTCATACGATAGAGAACAACACAATCAAAAGGCTCAAAACTTTGACGATACTTGTTTCGAATGCAAGATCTATTTGAATTTCCAAAACACATGAGACAAAAAGGCTCCATACGGTAAGAAGGAAGTATGGTCCTTGACAAGATTATTAAAAATTATTTTAGCCTAATTAACTTCTAGTCCAGTCATGATGGCATAGACACTAGTTGCTAAATCACAGAAATAATAGTTATAACTCCCAATTTTTGGGCATATATTATAGGCAAGGATACAACCAATTAGATAAGGAAAAGGTTTCAATTTATTGTCAGTCGTTGGTGGTCCTTGACCTGAAAGAAAGATATTTGATAAGACTTCATCAGCATCCATATCAATGTCATTAAGAGATAGGCCGTGATACAAAATAGAAAGAATATGACCTAAAGATTTTGGGGATAACTTGATATGCACACTCTTAATCAGAGAATAGATATGAACATTATCATCATTGTCTTCATAGGTTAAATTTGTGTAAAAAAGGTAGATCAAGAAGGGATAATACCCTTGTCTAGATTCAGTAGAAAACATAGTATAAAGACTAAAGTTTTGAAGATAAGAGATAATATTACAGTCATGAAAGTCTTCATACTTAACAAATCTACCAGACAAGATTTCTAACTGAGAAATTCTTAAGTAGTCATCTTCTAGGGTAGGATTTTTAAGAAAAACTCTAAAATCTGTTTGTGAGGAAGATGAAGATGGTGTAAACTTAGATTTCTTAGATCTAAACATGATAAGAACTGAAATTAAGGTTCAGAAAATAGGAATTGAAAGTATAAGACAGAGAGTGGAATGAATTTTACCAAGAAATTGGAGGAAAAAGAAAGTGGGTTCTGCTGCAACTTCTGTGGTCGATTGTTGCTTGCGGCTGGAGAGAGGAACCGGGTAAAAATAAGGGTTTTTATGAGAGGAAGGGTAAAAATGAGAAGTAAATAAAAGATCAATGGTTAGGATTGAAAATAGGTAGAGATTGGATCCAAAATTTATGAAATGGGTCGGTTTGAACGCCAAAAATCCAATAACAGAACACAGATTTTTACAGGGTTAGTTGACTTGGGTCCATGATTAGTCGACAATCCTCCTATTAGTCGACTAATTGGTCGATATAGTCGACTAACTCTGAATAGCTGAAAAACACCATGTTTTTGTTTAATAAAATTAGTCAACTGGATAACTGTTAAGTCGATTAGTGACTTTACAAGTCGACTAATAAACTTTGTTAAGTCGACTAATAAGTGAAAAATGCATGAAACACATCTGAAAAATATTTAAATATCAAAAATATTGCAAATACCCAAATCTCTTCGAAATCTCATAAAAATATCTTCTTTTAGAGGTTTTGCAAAAATATCTGCAATTTGATTATCAGTTGATATAAAATTTAGTGAAATATCACCTTTTAAAATATGATCACGTAAAAAATGATGTCTAATATCAATATGCTTTGTACGTGAATGATAAATTAGATTTTTAGATAAGTTAATAGCACTGGTATTATCACACATAATAGGTGAATTTGTGATAGACATACCATAATCAAATAACGTTTGTTTCATCCAATAAATCTGAGCACATGCAACACTAACAGCGATATATTCTGCTTCAGTTGTTGATAATGATACAGAATTTTACTTTTTACTGAACCATGATACTAGTGAATGTCCCAAAAAGTGACAAGTATCACTAGTATTCTTCCGATCAGATTTACATTTAGCAAAATCAGCATCACTATATGATAGTACATTAAATGTACTTGATTTTGGATAAAATAAACCATAGTTGATTGTGTTATTAATATATCGAAGAATTCTTTTCACTGCTTTAAGGTGTGATTCCTTAGGATTTGATTGATATCTAGCACATAAGTAAACACTGAACATAATATCAGATCTACTTGAAGTAATATATAGTAAAGAACTAATCATACCTCGATATAGTTTCTGATCAACATTCTTACCATTTCTATCTTTGTCTAAGAATGTAGTAGTACTCATGGGAATATTCTTATGACCAGAATTTTTCATACCAAATCTTTTAAGAAGTTCCTTTGCATACTTGTAATGGGAAATGAAGATTCCATCATTCATTTGCTTTATTTGCAGACCGAGAAAGTAAGTAAGTTCACCAATGTGGCTCATCTCGAATTCACTCTGCATAAGCTTAGAAAATTCTTGACAAAGATTATCGTTAGTAGATCCAAATAAAATATCATCAACATATACTTGTATAATTAAGATATCTTTATTAATATGTTTAATAAAAAGTGTTGTATCTGCTCTTCCCATCTTAAAATCAGAATTTAAAAGAAAACTTTTTAATCTATCATACCAAGCACGTGGTGCTTGTTTTAAACCATATAAAACTTTCTTAAGTTTAAAAACATGGTTTAGAAAATTTTCATGTTCAAAACTTGGAGGTTGTTCAACATAAACAGTTTTTTAATAAAACCATTTAAAAAGCACTTTTAACATCCATTTGATAAAGTTTGAAATTCATAAAACAAGCAAAAGTAAGTAAAATACGAACTGATTCAAGTCTAGCTACTGGTGCATAAGTTTCATCAAAATCAATAGCTTCTTCTTGATTGTATCCTTGTGCAACTAATCTTTCTTTGTTCTTAATAATTTGATCTGAGTCATCAAGTTTGTTTCTTAAATACCCATCTGGTACTGATGACTAGATGATTTGTAGGACGTTGTACAATATCCCAAACATCATCTCTGACAAATTGATTCAACTCTTCTTGCATTGCAATAGTCCAAAAATCATCTGCACATACTTCTTTGATATTCTTCGGTTCAATGAGTGATATGAAAGCAATTTGTGTCATGTAGTTCAACTTAGATTTAGTCTGAACATCTTGAGTTATATCTCCAATAACCAAATCATGTGGATGATTCCTTACTTCAACATATACTTTAGGTAACTCAGTAGGAGTCTCATCAACATTAGAAATATTAGTATCATCAGAAAATATAATAGTATTATAAATAGGAGTATCTATGATATCATCATCATCATGTGAAGAAGTGTTAGAAATAGGCTTAGTCAAAGATTCATCAAATTTAACATGCAATGATTCTTCAATAGTAAATATTTTCTTATTAAAGATTCTATATGCTTTACTTTGAGTAGAATATCTAAAAAAATATCTTCATTGGATCTAGCATCAAATTTATCTAAAGCATCTCTTGTATTTAAGATAAAATATTTACATCCAAAAATCTTGACATAAAAAACTTTTGAAATTCTGTTATAAAATAATTCATAAGATGTTCTGTTTAAAATATATCGAATAAGTACACGATTTAAAATATAACATGCAGTAGAAACAGCTTCAGCCCAAAAATATTTTGGTAAATGACTATCCATAAGTATAGTTCTAGCACATTCTTGCAACGTCCTATTCTTTCTCTCCACAACACTATTTTGAGGAGATGCTCTAGGAAATGCAAAGTTATGTGTAATACCATACTTATCAAAGAAATTTGTAAAAGATTCATTTTCAAATTCTCCTCTATGATCACTTCGAATAGTGACTATGTTTAGAGACTTTTGATTTTGAATTCTTTTACAAAAACTTGAAAACTCATTAAAAGTATCATTTTTATTCTTTAAAAAAATTACCCATGAAAAATGTAAATAATCATCAACAATAACAAAAACATACCTATTTCGTTTAAAGAAGCAACACGAGTAGGACCAAATAAATCCAAATGCAATAGTTCTAAAGATCTATTAGTAGAAACTAAATCTTTAGATTTAAAAGATGATTTAACTTGTTTCCTAATTGACAAGAATCATAAAAATAATCCTTTTTAAAAGCTATTTTTGGAAGGCTTTTAACTAAATCAAATTTAGAAATCTTAGAAATTGTTTTCATATTTAAATGATCAAATCCATAAAAAATAGTCATTATTAGAAGCAAGTAAACATAAGTTATCATTAGATGATATACAAGTTATTGATAACTCATAAATATTATTGTTACGAGAACCTTTAAACAGAATATCTTTCATGTTGGTATTATATATAAGACATGCATCTTTTTCAAAAATAATTTTATAACTCTTATCATATAACTGACTAATACTTAATAGATTGTGTTTTAAATCTCTTACTAAAAGAATATTTTCAATAAGGAGTTTTGAAATATTACCAACCATACCAATACCAATAACCTTTCTTTTATTATTGTCACCAAATATTACTGTACCTCCCTTTTGATTTGAACGGAAGACAGTAGTTGAATGTGACCGGTGTTTGGAACAACCACTATCAAGTATCCACTTTTTTTTATAAGGTATCTATAAGATAAAATTGTTGGCCCAATGGCCTTCCACTCTAGTTTTGATGATGATCAACACTCATGTAGTTATGTTTACTAATATTCTTGTGTTTCTAAGTTTCAGATCATTAACAGGATATTAGTTGGTGATTAGCTTCAACAAGATGATTAGAAGCTATTCATGGTGATTCCGGTGCCAAAGCTTAAAGATCATACCTTTGCACTTGGAGAATCACGGAGTTTGGACCTAGTCTACTTGAAGATGAAGATCGACAAGAAGACTTAGGTATCTAGTTTAGAATTTGTGTTTTAGATCCATTTGTAAAGCTTAGTTTAGTTGATATGCTCAAGTGCACAAAAACACACGTTTTATGATTTGATATTTGGTTTTTATGAATAGTTGATCAAAATAAGTTTACATGTTTTATATGTATAGTAGATGTATTCTAGTTATACATACATGGTTTAACTTGCTAAACAAACTTATTTTGATATCCCTATTCATGTTTTGGAAAAATCAAGTTTGATAAAAATACAAGTTTTGTTTTTGATAAATTTTGCAAGACACAAAAATAAATTGATATGTTAATATATTGTCTTGAAATTTTTATCACAGGTGTATGTTTTAATATAATATGATAAAACAAATTTTGTGAATTTTTTAGAAGTGTTAAAAGATTTTTAGAAAATATTTTACACTATTTTTCTGACCTGGACTGTGCTGACAGGCTGGTTGGTCGACCGGGACGGTCGACCGCACCAAAGGGCCGGTCGACCGATCCGGTCGACCGACGTGCACGGACGTGCACGTCTGTTAGGCACAGAGCCGGTCGACCGGCCGGTCGACCGGGATGAGAGCTCTGCTCTCGGGAATTTTCGGTCGACCGGGCCGGTCGACCGATAGTGCCCAACGGTCTATTTTTGACCGTTGGCGGTCGACCGGACCGGTCGACCGGTGGCTGTCAGAACTGTCACATCAGCCTAACGGCTAGTTTTTCTTAGGGCTATATATACCCCATTTCTCCATTGTTTTGGACAAGAATTTTTGAGCTAAAAATTTTCAGTTTTCTGAAGAGTTTAAAAGAGTTTTTAAAAGAGTTTTAAGTCAAAAAGATTTCATCTTATTTGTTTTTGGGTTTTTGGAAATCAAAGAAAGTTAGGGTTTTGGGAGATTGTTTTGTTTTTCATTTTCTAACATTTACAAGTGATTTCCCAAATAGTTTTTCTTTGTTGCTGGTTTCCAAAAACACCTTGTTTCCACACTTGAGCTATATCATCTATCCTAAACTATTAGGATCTTGTTTTGTGGAAAAAGAGAAAAGAAAGTGTTTGAGGTTGTTGTTGTAAACCTCTTGTGTTGTAACCCTCCTTTTATTTGTGAATCCCTCTTCGGTAGAGGTGATCGGAGTGGTATTGGTTTGGATCCCTCAAGTGTGAGGTGATTGGGATTGTGTTTGTAAGCCTCTTAGGTAGAGGTGTGGTTGTTGGTTGACACCTCTAGTGTGGGGTGTTGTGGTTTGTATTGAGAGAGGAGTTCGGTACTCCTTGGGTTGTAAGAAATCCTCTTCGGTAGAGGTTCCCTCGGTGGGAGTTGAGATAGTGGAAATCCTACACGGTGGTGTAGGCGGGGATGTAGAGCAAGGTGCTCGAACCTCGAAACAAATCTTTGTGTTAGCGTTTGATCCATTGTCTCTCTAACCCTTACTCTCATTTACTTTGTGCAAAGCATCATACTTCATATCATACCATATTTGCTTGTGTTGTGCATAATTCATATTGCCATATCATATATTGCTTGTGTTGTGCCTTGCATCTCTTATTGTCATATCTATTATATGCTTGGCTTGCTTGTGTGTGTGCATCACTTATACTCATCCAACAAGAGCTTCACATAACGCCTCAACCCATATCTAGGGGAATCAAGAGGAGTTAGTCCAGAGCCTCGCAAGGGGAATTCGGCTACACTTGGTGGATTGTATTAAGTGTGTTGCAAGATTTGCATTAGCTTCCGCATTTAGCGCACTTAGTTTGCATTTAGTTTCTTAGATTAGCACTTACACCTATTCACCCCCCTCTAGGTGTTTTTCAATTGGTATCAGAGCTAGTGCTCCTGATACTTAGGCTTAACATCCTAGGAGTGATCCATTTGCTTGCTAATCTTGTTTGCATTTGCTTGTTTTGCACACATATAGTTTACCATGGCCTTCATGACCCCACCTATGTATGACCCTTCCAATATTCATGTTTGGAAGATTAGGATGTCCGTTTATTTACAAACCCTAGGTCATAAAGCTTATCTTGCTATTACCAAGGAATCCTTCCTTAGTGATCGCAATCATATAGGGGCCAATGCACAAGCCCTTGAGGCCATTAGAAGCACATTACCTAAAGATTATCTTATGTGTGTTTCTAACATTGATTCCGCTTTTGCAGTGTGGAATCTATTGTCAACAACAACCACCACCTCCGAGCTTCAAGTGCAAATCCAAAAGGAAGAGGAATCTAGTGGAGAGTCCGAATCACAATGCTACATGGTCCAAGGGAATGACTCCCTTGAGGTACAATCGGAACTTCAACTAGATAGTGATGATGCTAGTTCTTCATGTGACGATATTGTAGATCCCCATGCTTTAAATGAAGAACTTTCAATTGTTTGTGAAAAACTTATAGAAAAATATAAGATTTTGAAAAAGAAAAGTCTAGGAATTGAAAAAGAAAATAAGTGTTTACAATCTAGACTTGATATTATTTTGCAAGAGAAGGTTGAGGTCTATAATGAAAGGGATTCATTGAGATCTCAATTAGAACTTGCACTTAAGGAAAATAAAGTTTTAAAATCTAAAAATGATTGTGAAAATCTTTTGAAGAAAAATGAAAACTTGTCTTCAAAAATTGATTTTGTTTTAAAAGAGAATGTTGATTTGAAAAATAAAATTATTTCTATTTCAAATGATTTAGATGTGTGTTTAAAGAAAATATTGTTTTGCAAAATAAGATGGATGCACATGTTTGTCATGCTAGTGTAGCTTCCTCATCTAGTCTACCTAATGCATGTACCTCTTCTTCTAGGATCAATGATGATATTTGTATGTTAAAGAAGAGAGTAGATTGTTTGGGCTCCACTATGAGCCAATGTGCCATGAACCACACACGCTTGGAAACCTTGGTTCGAAAGAAACAAGTTCCATCATCTATGCATGCACACCCATCACGGCATACACATGCTCCTCACGGACACACTTCTCACATGTATGCTCATGTATACACTTGTACACATTGTGGACGTAGGGGCCACCTTGCTAAATTTTGTTATGATAGATTACATACTCCTAATTTAGCAAAGAATTTTGTTTGGGTTAGAGAAGGGACTAACCCCCATGGACCCAACAAGATGTGGGTACCAAAGACCACCCCTCCTATTATTTTTGATGTAGGTGTGGGCTCTCACATGACGTGAGAGTGATGACACCTTGGAGTGGATGCGTTCCGGACTTAAAGGAAATCTATTGGATGCATCACTTTCAAGGGAAGAGATGGTGGAGAGGACCACCAAGTTTTGGAGACAAGGAGAGTTGCCCTCTAGGTTTTGGTAACAATTCCTAACTCCGTATTATTTATTACATGCTTTTAATATTCTTTTGTAGCATGTTTTTGATGTCTATGGATTAGTATGTTCATTCCATGTTTATTAGATCCTTGACATACATATATAGTATTTGAGACACACATGCTTATATGAACCCATAATTAGTGTTCTCACTTTTGTTTAAGCTATAATGTACATCATGAATCTAATACATGTGAATTCACATAATAATCATGTTTTAGTTTTCCATGATGACTTTTATCATAATGATTTTTTGATATGTGTTTTTGATGCGTCATGTTTTGAATATATGTTTAAGTGTTAGTTTTCATTAAGACTAGTTATATACTTGTACATAGAGTGGGCTACAAATAAATCTATATATAGTTGGAATTGAATGCTTATTTGAACCCATTAGATGTGCTAGTATAGTCTAGTTTTGATGATTCATACATATTAAACTTGTATTCTCATTTTTGAATTTGTTTTATGATTGTGATTTTTCATTTCATGTATATGTGTATTTTGCCAAACTTGAAGATATACATGTATACCCCTTGAGTCATTTGCCTTTCATGCAAATATCTATTATGGACTCAAAGTGTGTTTAAGGGATATGTATGTATACTTCTTGTGTTGACAAATCATACATATACCTTGAAAAGAATTGGTATCAAATTGTTTAAATGAAAAGCTAAATTTTTCATACTTTTCATGCTTTTCATGTTTTCATGATTGTCATGTTTATTGTGTCAATATTTAACTTCATGTATATGTCCATCTTATCCAAACTATTGACTATACATGAGTATCCTTTTTGAGCCACGTGCCTTAATGCATATATTTTGTGGACTCGTTATGTTTTGGATATGTATGTATACTATAGTTTGTATTAGACATACATATGCTTTGAAGATTAGATAGTTTTGATGATTTTCGAGTTTTAAGGAATAATTGAGCTTAATGAAAATATTTTCATGATTATGATATTCACACTTTATTTGTACACTCACCTTTATTGCTTGCTCATATTTTATTTTCATGAGTCTTATTTATGCCTAATTGAACTTGAGTGTTTGATATGATGTGAATTTCATGTATATGGAAAACAATTTTGTTTTATTCCTTACTTGAAGGATTTCGTACTAGTTAACAAGTTTTCCATTTACTAGTTGCGATGTTCTTCACTTTGGTAGAGTTTTTCAAACTAAGCTATAATTTTCAAATCTATCTTTGAAAACCCCTACCTTTCAAGGGCGGTAGGATGGGAGATCATGTTCATGTATGCCCTAAATTGAAAATCTTTAAAACTTGAATTATGATTGGGTGGTAGATAATATGATGTATACACTTGAACTTATTGTTATGTCATTGGTATCATTAAACTCTTTCAATTGGTATCATTTTGACCTTTTGTATACTCATATGTTTATTATGTATGTATGTATGCTTTAAATTCCAAGTATATCAATTTCTATTGGTATCTATCTTTCATACATATATGTTTGTATTTATGCTAGTGCTTGAGTTTCAATTTAGTTTAAATTGATTACTTTTAAATTGTTATCAAGACTATGCATGACTTTAGTTTGTATTTCATAAAGGGGGAGAAAATATGATTTTGTATTTCAATTGGTATTTGTACTCCCACTCTTTATGATTAAAAGTTGTTATTTTGAACATATTGATATTATCTTTTCATACATATATGTGATCTTTTGTGCTTGATTTACACACGTATATCATATACTATATGTTTGCTTATCAAGATTTTGTTTTTAAAAAAAAAATATTTGATATGAACTTGTGCTTTGCATTGCCTATATGCAAGGAGAGCTTAACATCTCTCTTACATATAGATTCATGTTGAGTGTATTGTGTATTGAGGAGCTTAACATCTCTTCTTTACATGGTACACGTGTGTAGGGGGAGCTTCACATCTCCTCTTATGCATTACATAATATGTGTTATGTGAATTGGGGCTTGTCATCCCTTCTTCATGTAATGCATATGTGTAGGGAAGCTAACTTAGCGTCTTCCTCTTCATGAATGTATATAGCATATAACATATATTGATTCTTATTTATTGGTATCAAGATGCCTCATTGACATATTTTTAATTGATATCATGGTTGTAGTCACCCCTTATTGATTTTGTTTTTTGTTTTAGACAAAAAGGGGGAGAACATTGTTTATTGTTTTGATTGACTTAAAAAGGGGAGAAAGATTTTTACCCCTCATTTTATCTATGGTTTTGATTGATTACCCCTTTGTTGATGATTGACAAAAAGGGGGAGAAGTATTTGTGTTTTATATGCATGCTTATGTTTTATATGCATATATTATGTTTTAATCTCAAGAATAGTACGTTTGATTGATTTATAGAGTTTGCTTTGTAATTGGTATCTAGAGCATATTTTATGTTGAATATTCCATTGGTATCTAGAGCACCATATTTATATGCATTTGTCATGCATTGCATATTATTGTTTATTTGCCTATGCATGAGTTAAGGGGGAGCTTCTTTGAAGCTTATCTTTAATCCATGCATATATAACTCCATGAGTTTTGTCATCATCAAAAAGGGGGAGATTGTTGGCCCAATGGCCTTCCACTCTAGTTTTGATGATGATCAACACTCATGTAGTTATGTTTACTAATATTCTTGTGTTTCTAAGTTTCAGATCATTAACAGGATATTAGTTGGTGATTAGCTTCAACAAGATGATTAGAAGCTATTCATGGTGATTCCGGTGCCAAAGCTTAAAGATCATACCTTTGCACTTGGAGAATCACGGAGTTTGGACCGAGTCTACTTGAAGATGAAGATCGACAAGAAGACTTAGGTATCTAGTTTAGAGTTTGTGTTTTAGATCCATTTGTAAAGCTTAGTTTAGTTGATATGCTCAAGTGCACAAAAACACACGTTTTATGATTTGATATTTGGTTTTTATGAATAGTTGATCAAAACAATTTTACATGTTTTATATGTATAGTAGATGTATTCTAGTTATACATACATGGTTTAACTTGCTAAACAAACTTATTTTGATATCCCTATTCATGTATTGGAAAATCAGTTTGATAAAAATACAAGTTTGTTTTTGATAAATTTTGCAAGACACAAAAATAAATTGATATGTTGATATATTGTCTTGAAATTTTTATCACAGGTGTATGTTTTAATATAATATGATAAAACAAATTTTGTGAATTTTTTAGAAGTGTTAAAAGATTTTTAGAAAATATTTTACACTATTTTCTGACCTGGACTGTGCTGACAGGCTGGTCGGTCGACCGGGACGGTCGACCGCACCAAAGGGCCGGTCGACCGATCCGGTCGACCGACGTGCACGGACGTGCACGTCTGTTAGGCACAGAGCCGGTCGACCGGGCCGGTCGACCGGGATGAGAGCTCTGCTCTCGGGAATTTTCGGTCGACCGGGCCGGTCGACCGATAGTGCCCAACGGTCATATTTTTGACCGTTGGCGGTCGACCGGACCGGTCGACCGGTGGCTGTCAGAACTGCCACATCAGCCTAACGGCTAGTTTTTCCTAGGGGCTATATATACCCCATTTCTCCATTGTTTTGGACAAGAATTTTTGAGCTAAAAATTTTCAGTTTTCTGAAGAGTTTAAAAGAGTTTTTAAAAGAGTTTTTAAGTCAAAAAGATTTCATCTTATTTGTTTTTGGGTTTTTGGAAAATCAAAGAAAGCTAGGGTTTTGGGAGATTGTTTTGTTTTTCATTTTCTAACATTTACAAGTGATTTCCCAATAGTTTTTCTTTGTTGCTGGTTCCAAAAACACCTTGTTTCCACACTTGAGCTATATCATCTATCCTAAACTATTAGGATCTTGTTTTGTGGAAAAAGAAGGAAAGAAAGTGTTTGAGGTTGTTGTTGTAAACCTCTTGTGTTGTAACCCTCCTTTTATTTGTGAATCCCTCTTCGGTAGAGGTGATCGGAGTGGTATTGGTTTGGATCCCTCAAGTGTGAGGTGATTGGGATTGTGTTTGTAAGCCTCTTAGGTAGAGGTGTGGTTGTTGGTTGACACCTCTAGTGTGGGGTGTTGTGGTTTGTATTGAGAGAGGAGTTCGGTACTCCTTGGGTTGTAAGAAATCCTCTTCGGTAGAGGTTCCCTCGGTGGGAGTTGAGATAGTGGAAATCCTACACGGTGGTGTAGGCGGGGATGTAGAGCAAGGTGCTCGAACCTCGAAACAAATCTTTGTGTTAGCGTTTGATCCATTGTCTCTCTAACCCTTACTCTCATTTACTTTGTGCAAAGCATCATACTTCATATCATACCATATTTGCTTGTGTTGTGCATAATTCATATTGCCATATCATATATTGCTTGTGTTGTGCCTTGCATCTCTTATTGTCATATCTATTATATGCTTGGCTTGCTGTGTGTGTGCATCACTTATACTCATCCAACAAGAGCTTCACATAGCGCCTCAACCCATATCTAGGGGAATCAAGAGGAGTTAGTCCAGAGCCTCGCAAGGGAATTCGGCTACACTTGGTGGATTGTATTAAGTGTGTTGCAAGATTTGCATTAGCTTCCGCATTTAGCGCACTTAGTTTGCATTTAGTTTCTTAGATTAGCACTTACACCTATTCACCCCCCCTCTAGGTGTTTTTCAAAAATATTTTGTATGATACCCATCATGATAGGGTCCAAAAAGATTAGCCTTTAAGGACCAAAATCCAATTTGAATTTGGTTTCCATTTATTAGTATAAACATAATCACAAGAATTACATACACATTATATATATGATGCAATATAAGCATTTTTATCCACATTATTTAGATTTTTAGGAATCCATATATAGTTGTTCCTAATTCTTTTTAAAATAGTATTAGTTTTCTTTTCACAAAAGAATTATATGGATTATGATTATTCTTTTCATAAAAATGTGTAGATTTTATAAAATTATTTTTGAAACTCTAAGACCAACATGTGTAGGTTTGTCAATCTTATCTTTTAAAAATCTAATACCAAAATGATTATTTGACATCTTTTGATAAGATAATAAATCATTTATATTTTCTTTTTCTTTATTAAATTTTGTCACATTTTTCAAAATTTCTTCATACTTTATTTTGAAAATAGTCATTTCTTTATCTAAAATGGTAATTCTAGAACTAAAAGAAATAATTTTTTTAAGCAAAGTATTTTCTTTTAAGAAATTCTCATTATCCATTTTTAAGATGAAATAACCTTTTCAAAGTCAGTTTTTTGAGAATCTAATGAAGATATTTAGAACATAAATTGAATTTTCTTTGATAAGTTTGTCCTTTTCTCTTGTTAAAACTTTATTTTTAATCATTTTATTTTTAAAATCATCATAAAGTTCATTAAATGCTTCTAGTAATTCGACGTAGTCTTATACCTCAGCTTCTTGAGCCAAGAAGCAGATATTGACGGTTTAATGGCTTCTTCTTCATCAGAGGAAGATGAATCGCTATCTTCCAAGTTGCTTGGAAGGCCTTTTTTCTTTTTGTTGAACTTATTGAAATTCTTTAAATTTTCTTTAGATTTTATCAATAGGCAATCCTCTTTATGTGACCTGATTTGTTACACTTAAAACAAATAGGATTATCATTAGTATTTTTATTCTTTTTAAACTTACTTTATTTTAAGAACTTTTTGAATTTTCTTGAGAGCATTGTCATCTCTTCTTCATCGTCATCTGAATTTCCATATCTGAGGATGTATAGAAGGCAGGTACTTTCTTCTTGGATTGAAGTTGTTGTTCATCCTTCTTTCTATCTTCAAGTTGCACTTCATATGCCGTTAACTTACTAATAAGGTTTTTTAATGATATTGTTGAGAGATCATTCGCTTCTTCTATTGCAGTAGTTTTTTTCTCCCACTCTGATGTGAGTGCGCGAAGGTTCCTTCTGACTTTTTCAACTTGAGTATATTTCTTTCTAAGGGCTACTAAGGAATTTGTAATGTCGGTGAACCTTGTAACTATTTCTGCAATAATTTCATTCTCCTTCATTTTGAGAGTTCAAACCTGTGAATAAGAATAAAAATTTTAGATTCTTTTAACCTTATTTGTACCTTCAAGTGTTACTTGTAAATTCTGCCATATTTGATTTGCAGATTTGGCCATGACACATGATTGAATTCTTCTTTATTCAAGCACAGAAAAACGCGTTCATTACTTTGGCATTAAGGTTGACCGACTTCTTTTGTTCTTCACTCCAAGCATCATAATTGGTTGTAGGTTTGGTTTATGATGCTTCCACTATATTTCATAGTTCATAGTTGAGTGATTGTAAGTAGATCTTCATTCTACACTTTCAGTAGTTGTAGTTTTATCCATCAAATAATGGTGGATATTATGTAGAATGTCCTTCTTTAAATTGTGATGAAGAAAACTCCGTTGTCATCCTCGCTCTGATACCAAGTGTAGGATCTATAGACAAGGCACACAAACACTAGAGGGGGTGAATAGTTTTTATAAACTTTAAAAATAACTACTTGCAGGAAAGTAAATGTACAGAAAAAAATCTCTGAAAATACAAACGCAAATACGAGAGATTTTATCCTGGTTTAGTCCTTGTAACCTACGTCAAGTTCCCAAGCAACCTGCTTGAGATTTTTCTTCCTGATTTTGAACACCCTTAAAATCACTCCTTGTACACCATTTGACAAAATAATCTTTATCAAATCTGTACAACTCTTCTCTACACCAAGAAGACAACAACTCTTTGAATAAATACAATGACTCTTATAAGCCTTGAATCTTGTACGTGATTGTGAACAAGGTCTCTTATATGTGGACTCTCAGAATTCTTCATTCTAAGATTGAAATTGTGTGAAGAATAGAAAGTAGACGCAAGTTTTCAGAAAAATAGAATTTTTGAACAGAGTTTTGGGCAGAAACTTGTGTTTTGAATTGGTGAATTCATCCTAGGACAACATCCCTATTTATAGGTGAAATCAATGGTCAGTTAGGAAAGTTATCAACTCAAATTTGAATTTTAGAACATTGGATAAAACACCAGAAATCAATAATTGTTTAACAGTCAGAACTACTGTTAGTCGACTAGGGTCTGTAGGGTAGTCGACTAGAAGAATAATTTTAGCCTGGGCTAGTCGACTAGTCTAAGAAGCAAGTCGACTATAGCAAGACTGATACGGATAACAGTTTCTGAAAAGTATAATTAGTCGACCAACAGAAAAAGGGTTAGTCGACTATAACATGAGTTATCGACTAGCAGGGTAGGTAAGTCGAATAATACTGCTAACAGACATCAAACTGAGAACTGATATATTTTTTTATGGAAGGACTTAATCGATTATATAAAGAATCAAGTCGACTAAATTAGGGTATAAGTCGACTATATAACTATATTGTGTGTGTGTGATCAAGCTTTTAAAAAAATTCTAAAAGTACACAAAACATCAAAATCTTTGTATGGACTTGAGCAATCAAAACTCAGAATAAATTCTTGAGATATAGCTCCAATGCATCTGTATCACTTTTGTTATCTATCATTAAAATCTATTAAGCTGAAAGTTTCAACATCCACAACTATAAGAATATTCTCATAGTTAAATCATGAAAACACTTAAGTAGGAGGTGTATAAATTTTTTAGTTTATAATATATTTTTAAAAAGTATTATAAGTTATATCAACATATGACATTTTTAACTTAATATAGTTCTAATAATAAATATCTCATTGAATAAAAACTAGTAGTGAAATGAGAAAATATTTTTACTTAAAGGTATTTTGAAAATTTTTATTTCATTACTCTAGATATTAAAATATATAACTTCCCAATTTTAAGAAATATAATATAATCTGATTTAAAATTTCTAACTAAGAATCTCGACCAATTCTCGACAATTAAAAAAAAATCAAAATAGATATTTAATTTATCTCTAAACTTAGTTAGAGAGAAATTATAGTTTGTAAAGTCAAATTGAAATCTGATTTCTACAAATCTAAATAGGACCAAATCCAAACTTGATAATTATAAGTTAAGGGTAATGTCCAAAATAATAATGAGATTAGGAGGTAGTCTATTCATCTCAATTATAATACTAAATTATAGAAAAAATATTATTTTAAACAATCTAGCTTTATTAGCTCCCCTTAGTTAGATGGGGGGCAAAACTGCACATGATTTTCCATCATCCTGAATATGGCTAGGATTCCAATTCTAGCTAATTTAGCATGGTCCGATCATTAGTTACATCAGATTCAAATATGTAAGATAGTTAAAACTCGAACCAACTATAATTTGTAATCAGGGCTAATCCTAAATAGATTCAGGTATGTCCAAATGGTGAAAAGTTAAGGTTATAATATAAACATCACTTCTAAGTTATGATGAATAAAGGCTGATAATATATTTAATAAAAGATCTTAGAATCATTGGGTTAGTCAAAACCTCAATTTTATCAGTCAATTGGCCAGATCGGTGTAACTCAATGAGAGGTTTTTCGCTCTTGGCGTTCCTTAATTACAGAACCATGTTGAGTACTCTTCCTTTGTTAAACATCAATTATAGAGGAAATGATTTACCCTCTAATTTTTTTATCCTTAAAGATACTCAAAAGCCTGTGTCTATTTTAGCTACATTAAAAGTGTATAAATAATATTGTTGTACTCTACCTTTGTCTAAATGATAGGAAGATATATATCATGTTTTCTGTATTCATAATATTTAAAATGACAGAATACAGATTTATGTTGGTAGCTTTAAATTAGGGTATGCAAAATAAAAAGATGTAGAGGATCTTACTTAGTTTCAATTTATAAAAACAATATAATCTAGCAGGATATAAAGCAGAGTAAGTTAGATTCAATATAAGGGTAGCAAGATATTTTAAAGAAAATCGAATTAATTATAACATGTAATTTAAGCACAAAATTAACATATATATATATAAAAAGTTGACAACTCCTTAGATGAAGTGTTCAATGTGTCTTTATCTAATGCATGAAGCAACAAATAAATGAATAAAGTATCAGATTTATTCATTCAGTAACTTGAAAATAAAGCATGCAAGTCTAGGTGTATTGCGGATATATAAATTTTAAAATAAGGAAGGGTGTTTGTTGCAAAGGCATATGAATTTGTTCATTTTGTTTATAAACGGAGATAGCAAAAGGAATTCAATAGCATCTAAAATAGTAATTGATATCATTTAATTTTAATATTAATAGGATCCAATAAATCTATAAACTGAAAATTGGTTAAATTATAGTAAATTAATAAAGCTATATAACAAGGCAAGGTTATATAATCAGGTAACTAGCGATGAAATAAATGAGATTAATTAGGAGCAATAAAGAGAATAAGTCTGAGCATTAGGCCAAGTAGCCAAACAAATAAGTTCTGATAATTAGTAACAGAATTTTTAAACAGCGCAAATCTAATTAGTAGTCAGATAATGTTTGTCGGGGGTCATATAAAAATTTCTATAAAGAACTATTCATACAAAATTCAGTTTACTATGTAATAAACAGTGTAATAAACTATGATTAACTTGTCATAATAAGAGAACTATGATTCACATGCTAATCAATAAAATAAAATTAAACCAAGTCACTTCTCTTCCTTTGATGAAGGTATTAATGTGCAGTTATCAGATCTTCTTTTTCACTTGTTTGTTTCTGTTGTAACTGGGTATGTGTGAGCTTTTCAGTTGTTAACATTAATTTAACTTTGAACTTTCAAGAATTTGAGATACATAAATCTATTCGCTGAAATTTAAACAATAAAATTAAAGAAAAAATATCATAACTATATAAAATACTACTCGGACTACTAGTTTATTATACAGAACCCCTAACAGTTGCAAACCCGTAAGTTCATAGACCATTGTTTTTATTCATTATATTTTATTTTTTAGTTAATTTGAACCAATAGCGATACTCAAAAAGAAACAATATGATGATAGATTAATGAAGTAAAATTATTAATAAAAGTACCCACCAAGAAGAAAGGTGAATTTCAAGACATGCATGAATTTAGAACATTAGCAAACTTTATAACAAGTCATGAGAACAGATGCTTGCATTGTAAAATTAATTGTAAAATAGAATTGATAGTAGAAACTTAATACAACATAACATAAACAAATAATTGTCAATTGACTTTGAATAATAGTGTTCCAGAAGTGTGTTTGCATAAACATAAATTAAAGAAAGTCCAACATGTGATGGCAGAGAATTCAATAAGGAATTAAACACACTAATTTAATTAAATTTTTTTCAAACTA